>OZ038486.1:75101208-75188708 GCA_964036315.1 Acanthosepion esculentum
TCATTTGGATGTGCAAATTCATAGTAGGAGTTTCAGTCAGAATTTTGATTTACAAGAAGTCCCCAACCACATACATACACACTTTAGCATAGTGCAGTCTGAGTATTTCCTGGTAAAGTTAGCCTGACAGAGCAAAACCCTCTTTGAATTCAGAGATTCCTTCTCCTAGACTGGTTGCCACCAAAAGCTATAGGACTCAGTCTGTCCTGTTATTTTATCTAGAGCAGATGTGAGAAGAGATGGATTCATACCTTTCCCAAGAGTATTAATATGTAAGTGAATGTAATGAATTTGTTGCATATATATATATATATATATATATATATATATATATATATATATATATATATATATATATATATGTAATGAATAATTAAAAAAAATTTCTCTCTTTTTGTGGATCAATTTTAATATTTTTATATTACTAGGACCCACTTGGATTATATAAACATGGGATTTATTTTACTTTTACTATATATATATATATATATATATATAAAGTATATGGAGAAAATAAACATAAAATATATATAGTAAAGGCATATACCAAATATATATATATATATATATATATATATATATATATAGTAAAGGTATTTTTTTTTTAAGCTTTTCACCCCAGGCAAGGCTCGAAGCCACTAGCACGCAAGGGGTTACAGAGGATTTGGAGCAAGAGCAAATAGGAGTGCTAAAGGAAAGGATGTGGAGAAGGATAGAGGATAGATCAAGGCAACTGGAGATGTTGATTGACGTTACACTTGAATATTTGGAGATCATAGTCATCAGGGAAACAGGAATGAGGAAGGGAGTTCCATAGGCGTGAGGTACGAGATATGAAGCTATTGGAGTAGAAGAAACGTCTACATTTAACAGTTTCAACAGTGAAAGGGTGGGAATAGGATGCCAGCCATGTAGGACACTTGAATTCATGGAGCCTTGGAACCAGCGATAGCAGCTCATCAGAGCAATTACCACGGAAGTATTTATAAAAGAGACAGAGAGAGGTGACGGTGCATCTGTGAGAGAGACAGACTGCAGATGAGAAGCCAGATCAGGGCCAATTACATTGCATACCCATCTCTGGATCTTATCAAGAACCTTGAGGCAAACAGAAGGGGCTCCAGACCATATATGGCAGCAATACTCCATGCAAGGGTGGATGGTTGCTTTGTAAATTTGGAGGATCGATTCACAGGAGAAGAATTTCCTGGCCCGGCACAGGGAGCCAACTTTCTTTGCGGTGGATGAAGCAATCAACTCAATGTAATTGTTCCATCTCAGGTCAGCAGACAGCGTGAGACCAATCAGCCGCAGTGAGGAGCTCTCGAGAAGTTGAGCTTCAGACATTCTAATGGGATGCAGGGAGGGATCACTGTGGTGATTAATGGAGAGCAGTTTTGTTTTGGAGGCGTTAAAGTTAACCAGCCAATTCCTGCCCCATTTCACAACCGATTGAAGGTCCTTTTCAAGACGAACAGCCAGGTTAATTTTGTCAGTGGCACTAGATTTGTTTTTGAGGCAGGAGTAAATTGTGGTGTCATCCGTATAGATGCTGACTTGGGAATCAATGGCATCAGGAAGATCATTTATGAATATAAGGAACAGGGTAGGGCCTAGGATGGAGCCTTGCGGAACACCTGCGTTTGTGGGATAGGAGCTGGAGGAGAATCCATTGAGAATGACCTTCAATTCACGGTTTGACAGGAATGATTGTATTAGGTCCAACAATACCATATCCCTGAAGTTTGCGAAGAAGGCCGGCATACCAAACCCTATCAAACGCATTGGAGATGTCAATGGCCACAGCACGAGCTTCTCCATTATTATGGAGAGCTTGGTAGACAAATTCAGTGATGGCCATAAGCACATCAGCTGTAGATCGGGCAAAGCAGAATCCATATTGTTTGTCTGAGAGCAGATCATGTGATGTAAGGTGGTTAACCACCGGTGTTGATAAGGGCTTCAAAGACTTTGCCGAAGTGGGGTAGGAGACTGATAGGACAGTAATTAGAAGGGTCGGAGGGGTCGCCAGAGTTCTTAAAGACAGGAACAATGGATGATGACTTCCAGCAGTCAGGAAAACAAGACTCCTTGAGGCAGTAGTTGTATAATTTAGAGAGGGTGGGCGCCAATTCAGGCGCGCATTTCTTCAAGACAATGGCTGGTATCCCATCACCACCATTAGCCTTGTGGGGATCTAAATTAGAGATAATGTCCAATACCAATGACAGGGATATGTGTAACCCGCTCAAAAGGGCCTCAGTTCTGAGAGGGAAATCGGGTATGGGTACACCGGAGGAGTCAAGCATAGAATTGAAAGAAAATTTCTGTGCAAAGTATTCAGCCTTGTCGGCAGAGGAGGTCAGCACCTCAAACTGGTTGAATAGAGGAGGTATAGAGGGTTTACAATTGTTCAGAATGCTCTTGCAGAGATGCCAATAATCCTTGGAGCCAAATTTGCGAGATGCAATACGTTACTTCATCTGAGCAGCAAATAGTGATTTAGCTTCGCTGAGGACACGCTTACACTTGTTACGGGCGGAGGCAAAGAGGCATCTATTGCAGTTGGACATATCGCTACGAAATAGGTGGAAGAAGTGCTTCCTAGAGGTGTATATATATATATATATATATATATATATTAAAGAATGGAATTCATATATAATATGTTAAAATTTCCCTTTCTCTTAGCTTAGGGGTAGAATCTGTGACTGATGCTAAATCAGTCAAGTTTCATCCCAGCTTGAAGCAATTGTATGTCTAGCCACACTGATGAGCTGCGATACAGCAAAACAGGTTTGTATGTGGATGACTCTCTCTCTCTCTCTCTATATATATATTCTTTAATTCAAATGTTCAGTTTTGATGTTTTTGATCTATTTAATAATCCTATCTATGATAGTATAAGTTGCATGAACAAGTAGTTATAAAAGATTTATCTATTTTGCTTTTATTGAAGATGTGATTAAAATATTAATTTGGGTAAAAAATATTTAGGCTTTTGTGTTAACTCTTTTTCATAGAATTATAATTTTACATTTACAAAATCCTTTATATGAAAGCATAAATTTCTTGGGCTCATAATGAGGAAGAAGGGCTTGGAGAATTTGAAACTCACAGAACATATTGAAGGTGAAAGGGACAGGGGAAGGCAATGGACTACCTACCTGATGAACTTGTGTGAATGGATAACTCATCTGACTCTTTCTGAATCCTCTGCACTGCTTTCAGTTTGACATCCAAAGACTCTGAAATGTTCATATCAGAGTTTCCAGTGCGAATACCAAACAGTGCAGCTTGTCATTTCAAAATGTCTGGTGGAGTCAATTGTATCATGGTGCTCTTTTCCTGCAGATGGTGACCAACTGATCCTACTATAATTAATGTGGAGTCGACAAAATCAAAAAACAAACAACATGCATACACAAAAATTAAAAATATAAAATGGCAACAATTTAGCCATTGCACCCTGTATATATATATATATATATATATATATATGTAATTAAGTAATTCATCGAGTCTGAAACCTCAACAGAATGCTGAAAGCACTGTCACAGAATGCAGAAAGCACTGGACGGCCGTTTCGTCCTATATTTGGGACTCATCAGCAGTGCGCATCCACTACCGAGAATTGAAACCCTGACAGTTAGGTTGTCAAGCGAACACCCTACCAACTGTTCTACGGGCCTCGGTGACGAAGAGGTAGCAAATCAGACTCGATATAGCGCCGCTCACTCACATTATTCCGTGGCGGAACCCAACTGAGATTCTCTGTAACCATAGGAGTGTGTCCCCGGGAGCCACGACTACTATCACCAAGCCGCCCCAACTGGAGCTATTAGAAGCTGGATCAGGCGGTGATATATAAGTAATAATTAGGAGGATTTGATGAATTACTTAATTACATTTATCAAATCCTCCTAATTATTACTTATATATATATATATATATATATATAAAACCTTTAAATCAACTATAAGTTATGATTCTTTTGATTTGAACATGAATGCAGACACAATACACTGAATCATTTTTTCATCAATAATAATTGGACATGAGTGAATTGATGAGTTATCCATCAGTCTGGGGGGATGATGGAATTGTGCTGTTTTAGGCACGGTGTCTTGATTGCTGATCTCCACCTCTCCAAGGAATAAAGCCTGAGTAGGTAAATGCGGAGGACAGACTACACTAGGTACACCCTTTTCATGTGGCTGAAATGGTCCTGTGGAAGGGCGATCTGGCACATGGTTCTAGTATTGTCATAAAAGCTAACTTAATGAATCTGACTTTGGATTTTTCTTTAGGGACAGGGGAAGTCAATGGGCCGCATACCCGATGAGCTTGTGTGAATGAATGGCAGAACAAGGAAGCATTCTGAATTTGCTCTGTCTGTATATCTATCTATCTATATATATATATATATATATATATATATATATATATATATATATATATATATATAACGTAAACAAATTAAAAAAATTAGAGTTCGCCAGTTAAATATACTAAAACATGGAGTAAAAGCAACTGTTCTGATCATTTTGGCTGCCATGGCTTTTGCAGTAAATCACTAAATCATCCATAACTTTTGTATTATCCTCTCAAATGACACCAAAATCTCAGACAATAACAAATAATATCGTATTTATTGTCTGTGAAAAATTATAGAATATAAAACAACTTTGATAAAAAATTATACTACTTTTCTGACAAAAACAATGCTGTTCTGAACATTTTGGCCGCAACTGTATACATATATGGGTGCATGGCCAAGTGGTTAGAATGTTCACTTTCTGACCATGAGACCCAGGTTCAAATCTCACCATGGTTGATTTGTCAGGAAGTAGACTTCCTGATGTTATTGGCCTGGAGGGGGCAATCCCAGCATGTGGCACCTTTGGAAAGTGCCTGAAAAACCATACCACCAGTTGACCCAATCCTTGTGAGTGAAATTGGGTAGTCAAAACCTTTGGGTGCCGTTGATAGCTGTGCTAACACGAAGTCACAAGTCATCATGACTGAGGGTTTGAGTGTGCTGGCCTTGTTCAGATTGTTGATCACGTTAGATAACACGCTCTCTCCCAGAAACTGTGACTAAGGTCTGCTCAACATAGTTGCAGTATAAACCCCAGGTGGGCTCTGTGGGTGTTGAACAAACACAAATGTTCCTGAGAGAGCATCTGCAATAGGGATTGTCTAGCCACCCTAATAGATGGAATATGAGTAGCCATTTATTTATATATATATATATATATATATATATATATATATATATATATATATATATATATATATATAACCTTTAAATCAACTTTATGTAATGATGCTTTTGATTCCTTCCACATGCAGAATTGATCAGCATTTAAATATTTCACTATCAAAGAAATGTTATTCAAGACATTGTATTTATTTCTCCTGCTGGATTATTATTGACATAGAAAGTACCTGACTCTTTCTGCCATGTTCTATCTTTACAAGAGCCAGATCAGACCTCAAAAGGAGAACTGATGCTCTCTCTGAGCTGGGGCTACCCAATCCTGATTTTCCAGACTTGACAGAACTCAAAGATACAATACACTGAACCATTTTTTCATCTATTATAACCGGACATGAATGAATTGATTTAGCCATCCATCAGTCTCAAGAGACAATAGAATTGTGCTGTTTTAGGCCCTGTCTTGCCTGCTGGTATCCTTCCCTCCAGTGCACAAAACCAGAGTAGATAAATATAGAGGACAGACTGCAATAGGTACGCTCTCTCCAGGTTGACAAAATGGTCCTGTGGAAAGGCCAATTGGCACATGGTTTCAACATTGTCCTAAAAGCTGTGTTAAGGAATTTGACTTTAGATTTTTCCTCAGAATCGATTTCCAAACCCTTTCACCAGAGCTGCAAAGTAGTGGAGGTATGATACCAGTGCTTTCCTTCTAGAGCTTCAAAGTAGTGGAGGTATGATACCAGTGCTTTCCTTCTAGAGCTGTAAAGTAGTGGAGGTATGATACCAGTGCTTTCCTTCTAGAGCTGCAAAGTAGTGGAGGTATGATACCAGTGTTTTGTTTCTAGAGCTTCAAAGTAGTGGAGGTATGATACCAGTGCCTTCCTTCTAGAGCTGCAAAGTAGTGGAGGTATGATACCAGTGCTTTCCTTCTAGAGCTGCAAAGTAGTGGAGGTATGATACCAGTGCTTTCCTTCTAGAGCTGCAAAGTAGTGGAGGTATGATACCAGTGCTTTCCTTCTAGAGCTGCAAAGTAGTGGAGGTATGATACCAGTGCTTTCCTTCTAGAGCTGCAAAGTAGTGGAGGTATGATACCAGTGCTTTCCTTCTAGAGCTGCAAAGTAGTGGAGGTATGATACCAGTGCTTTCCTTCTAGAGCTGCAAAGTAGTGGAGGTATGATACCAGTGTTTTGTTTCTAGAGCTGCAGAGTAATGGAGGTTTGTTTCTCTTAGATGAGCTACTTTCCTAGGTTTATATGCCCCATCATGTATGAATAAATATAGTTATATGAATTCTTTCTGTTTACACTTGAAGAGTGTAATTTGACTTGCACTATTGGAATGTCTGACAGCTACACAAGTCAGGTTTGTTTTTAGATAAGAAAATTGCTCAAATCCACTTCATTGGCTGGATGCCTACCATTACTGCTTCAAGTAGAAAACGACCCTTTCTCGCTCTTCTCACTTCAATTATTGCATGTATATTAATATCAATAATTATAAGAAAAACAATGGATTGGAATCTCTTGGCAAAATTAGGACTATTATTATTTTGGATATTTTTCTTCGAAAAGTGAGATGCACAAGGATTCATATAATTTATGATATTTATCACTAGCCAGAGTTTCTCTTAATAATAATAATAATAATAATAATAATAAGCTACAACAACACACCACTACCTGCCTTATGTTTTCTTGCAGGTTTGGAAGGTAGTGTGACCATAGCAGAAATCAAAATATAATGATGATAATATAATAATAGTAAAAATTTATATGCTGTGTGGGATTGAAATAACAATGATGATGATGATGATGGTGAAACTCTTTACCAAACCAACATTATATGATGTATGGGAGAAAACTACTACTACTACTACTGCTACTGCTGCTGCTGCTAATAATAATAATAATAATAATAATAATAAATTATAATAATATTAAAACTCCTTACCATCACCAACAACAGTAATAATAATGATAATACTACCAAATACCAGATATAGTCATCCTCAATTCAACTGAAAATGAATGTCAAATAATTGATATGGCCATACTTGTTGACTACAATATTACAGCAAGACAAATTGAAAAGATCATGATGAAACTACTTACCAGCAACCAAAATTATATGCTGTATGAGAACAAAATACCTACTAAAACAACAACTACTACTAGTATTAATTATAATAATTGTAATAATAATGCCAAATAATGGCCGGACCTGCTGACTACAGTATAAAAGCAAAGCAAAAAGAAAAGATTATCAACTCCTCTGAACTGAAGGTTGAGATTTCAAGATGGTGGAAAATGTTAAAGTCATCCCAGTAGTGATTAGGGCACTCAGCATCATCCCATTGAAGCTTAAAGAATCTGTTGACCAATTTATTGTAAAATACTCTTTGTCAACACTTCAAACATCTGCCTGAATACTTTTTTCACCCATTACAATTAATATATGGGATTTATTTCTATTAAATCACAATTTTTCTGTTTTCTATGCATATTTAGTTATTATGCATCTGTGTACAGTTAATTATATGAAAAGTATGTTTACTCATTAGTTGGAAATACAATAAATTAAAAATTTGTATGTGTATGAATATTTGTTTCCTCCACTGTATGTTGTATCCTATTGGCATTCACGCATTTTTTAAAAACAACTAGAAGGAAAAGCTTAACCAGCATTGTTGCTAGACTGATTTAGCATATAAAGAGGCCTCAAAAGCAGCAAGAATAGAAATAAGTGCTCTATGGCCTGGATGACTAGAATCAAAGTGTAGCACCTGTTCAAGTATCAGCAGCTGATAACCAACCTATAACTCCAGCCATCAGCATTGCCCGCTTGCCTTTGGCAATCTCTCCAGTCTTCTCCTGCTTCAGTCATCCTTTCCAACAATATGCAATAAAATGTCCTTCTCAAGACAATGCCATTCTCACCTTCAACATGAGCTTGCAGATTTATTTTTGCGCCTAGTGCACTATAAAATTATTTTAGTTAATGTATTTTTTCTTTAACAAAAGTAAACTTGAAGGAAAGTTGGCTCCCTGTGCCGAGTCAGGATATTTTTCTCCCTGGAATCTATCCTCCAAATCTATAAATCGACCATTCGCCCTTGCATGGAGTATTGCTGCCATATATGGTCTGGAGCCCCTGCTGTTTGCCTCAGGGTTCTTGATAAGATCCAGAGACAGATATGCAATGTAATTGGCCCCGATCTGTCATCTCGTCTGCAGTCTCTCTCTCACAGACGCGACGTTGCCTCGCTCTGTCTTTTTTATAAATACTTTCACGGTAATTGCTCCAAAGAGCTGCTTTCGCTGGTTCCTAGGCCTCATGAATTTAAACGTCCCACGAGGCTGGCATCCCGTTCCCACCCCTTCACCGTTGAAACTGTTAGATGTAGACGTCTCTTCTACTCCAATAGCTTCGTGTCTCGCACATCTCGCCTGTGGAACTCCCTTCCTTATTCCTGCTTCCCTGACAAATACAAGCTCCAACTATTTAAGTGTAACGTCAATCGACATCTCCAGCTGCCTTGATCTATCCTCTTCCCTTCTCCACATCCTTTCACCTTTCATTCCCATCTGCTCTCGCTCCAAATCTTCTGTAACCCCCTAGCCTTGATCGATCCACTATCTTTCTCCACATCCTCTCCTTTACCGCTCCTATCTGCTCTTCCTCCAAACCTTCTGTAACCCCCTGCGTACTAGTGGCTTCCAGACTTGCTTGGGGTGATGTGCTTAAAAAAAAAAAGAAAGAAAAAAGTGTTCATTTTGTTTGTGTTGTATTTCATTATTCAGGATCTGTTTGCTGGGCCAATATACCCCCGGGGCAATAAATCTACATCTTCCTTCTTTTATCATGACTATTCAGATTAGCTTATTTTGCCACTGGGTTATCAATTTGGGGCACCCAATGAGGATCAGAATCCCTACAACAATAATGGTCTACACAACTGGTTTTACTAACTACTACTCCATGTCAAAGCACTCATGTATATTAACCATTACTCCATAGTGAGAGACACTTAAAAGAAATTGTTGCTTATTCTCACATCATGTTGAAACACCAGTTCCCATATGTTCACTAAAGTTAAATAATGTTGAACCTAGTCAGTACTTATGAGTGACTGTTTGGGAATACTAGATGCTGTAAGCTTGGATATGCGGGTGGTGTAATGGAGAATGGCTTGGAATTTTTAATCAGAGAGCTGGGTACCAATTTCTGATGGGTCTGTTATATTCACTTACATGCAAATACCCTTGGGAAAGGTATGAATTCATCACTTCTACCCCCAGCTATAGGGTTAATTTGTAAGACTTGTACCACTAAACAATTATTATCTCCAAAAGAAATTTTTTTTTTCCTAAAAATATTTTCTGGCCTTAAATAACCTGCAAAGGGTTGATAAGCCATG
The DNA here is from genome assembly GCA_964036315.1 of Acanthosepion esculentum. NCBI lineage: Eukaryota > Metazoa > Mollusca > Cephalopoda > Sepiida > Sepiidae > Acanthosepion > Acanthosepion esculentum. The sequence goes on from OZ038486.1 coordinate 75,110,850, forward strand.
AAGGCAAATCAATCAATCAGTTAAAAGATATTGTGGTTTGATTGTGTTGAATGGGCTTTGGTGGGTGTCCATTGTATTTTACCCAAGCCAGCTAGCCTTCTTTAATTAACTTGGTTGACCAAAGCTCTTTTTATGCAACTATAGGATTATCAAAAAGTTATTTTACCTGACACTTCAGCTTTAATCACTTTCACACTGCCAGAATGTCCCTGTGCTTTTTTTATAAATGTTTTTATAGCAATCATTTTGGTGAGCTTTTCTATTTGGTACCCCAACTTCATCAAATCAAGCTTAATACTAGATTGGCCGCTAGGTCTCATCATTTTATTTTTGAAATTGCTAGATGTAACTATAATTTCTATTCTAATAGTTTCTTCTCTCATACTTCTCACCTGTGGAACTCTTCTGGTTTCTTGCTTCCCTGGTACCTATGATCTGTGGTATTATTGTCCTTTCTCCTTACTGAAATCTTCTCATTCTATTTCACACTTAGCAACTTCCTGTGTGTTAGTGGTATCATCACCTTGCTTGGGGTGAAATGGTTCAATAAATGAGTACCCTATGAAGAAAAAAGTATTCAATAAAGAAGAAAAACGTATTCTATAAAGAAAAAAATACTATAAAGGAAAAAAATACTCTATAAATTACTCTATAAATAAGCTTATACATAACTGATTATAACAGAAGATAATTTACTTCTTTAGGCTTAAATACAATCTTGTTTTCCTGACAAATACATGAGGCTATTACTTTCAAAAATTATAATTACGTATTTGATTATTCAGATAAACAAAGCTTTCTTGACATTCTTTTATCTTCCAGTTTCCTTTCATGCAGAATCTTTTGTACAGCAGTCTCCAAATGAATGACAAAAGAGGCTTATGCTTAATTTGAGGTTATTCTAGTCTAGCAGCATGACAGAAGACTGTAAGCAAAAAAATAAAAATGGACGACAAAAAGGAAATTAATGTTTTTGAAGTACAGGGAGAAACAGGAAAACAAATAAAAAAAAGAAAAGAAAATGTGGAAAACAAATCACTTTAGTCTAATCATTATCATCTGATTGTAGTCAAAAGACACACATTAAAAGACACACATTAAAAGACACACATTAAAGGGACTTAAAAAAAAGACACATATCCACACATGCCAAAAAAAAAAAAGAAAAGAAAATAAGAAAAGAAAATTATGAATCTAATAAAAAAAAGCCAAAAAAAAAAAAAGACAACCAGCAGCTTCTTTTAGATCTTAAAGTGAGCATGAAAATGGGTTAAGTCATGAGTAATGTAATGCTTAACAGATGATATTGTCTTCCTGTTTGCAGGCGATTTTACTGTTTGAAAATTCCAGAAAGATCTGATTGGCATTAATTACAGTCACTCATGTCTTTTCAGGAATTTCGACCACAGTGACGCTTGCATTTTGAGAAGCAAGTTATCTCCTTTTTATTTTTCATTTCATCAACATTAACAGCGTACATGCACATTGAGAAGAAGGGAAAGTAAACTGGTTTGGATTGATATAAAACACGTGGGTTTCTTTTTATTTTGCAGTTCTTTGATTGTACTGTGAAGAAAAACCTTGATTACAATATGATATAAAATAATAAAGTGTTTTTATTCTCCTTTCATTTTCTTGATAATAACTACATGGAGTCTGTTCTGAGCAGTTTGAAAATTGTGATAAGCATTAATCATCATTAATAAATATTCTGAATTTTTGTAATAGCTTGTAGTTTAAATTCGAGAGACTGTTTTAAATTCCTTAGTAGACGTTAATTCTGAATGACAAAATGTCGATTTGCTGTTTGTAGACTAACTTCCTCTTCTCTCACCGTCTTTCGTACACTCCATATTTTTTAGCTTTTTCAACCCACATCCGCTGAACGCTATTATTTTGCGTAAATTTTTTTGCCAGCTTAAAAACAATATATAGCTTCCCCACGAGACTCTTTTTACGTACAGACGCCAATGAAGTAAAAAAAAAAATTTTTTTAAAACTACACGCCCCCCTGATCTCATGATCACATCTCACGTTATATCATCATCGTTCCATCTGGGCGGGTGTCGCTCTCTTTGCGATCTCCGCAGTGTTTGGGGCTGAGCTTCATGAGAACTTCTCCCATTGTCTCCATCATTATCTAAATCCTCTTGAATCACTCTAAGGTCAAGAATATGCTTTGGCATACCATCAACCTCAACATTGTTGCGCAACTGTGTCCCGGTAATCGTTCCTCATGTCCATTTTGTCGTGCAGCGGACTCCAATTGGCTTGACCCAAACCTCCTCTCCAATCCGTATAGATCCAGGGCCGTCAGAGCGTGTTAAACATGATCCAACTCTAGGATGTCTCCATTGGTATGTGTAAACTGCTCTGTGCGACACAGTGTCTCACATTGGTCAGATTTAGGCGACATATTATACCAAAATACTGCTTCTGCAGGCGATATCCCTCCTCTCTCGGCAATGACTTTTATAGTTCGGTGGTTTCGTTCTACGATACCATTTCCACTAGGCCTGTACGCTGCTCTATAATATTGCCCAGTGTTCCACTTATCCAACATCTCCCGAAACACTCCCGAACGGAACGCTGCCCCATTGTCCATGTTGTGGACCCGATAGCGGTGCAGATCTGGCTTACGAAAATAAGGCCTTGTGCCAGACGCTACACACTACTACCGAATCCACAAAGTGAAAAAAAAAAGGAAAATATAAAGACGTGCTCTTTCCACCGTACAACGTACAAAGTGAAAAGAAGTAGACAGGCAAAACAACAAAAGGTTAAGAACAAACATAAATTTTATTAGAGTTTAACAAGTAGTTTGTCTTCAGTGAAGACCTTCAGTAAATGTACTGGAAATATAGTAATAATGAAATTTAATTGTCTTGAGTGAAGACCTTCAGTAAGATACTGGAAATATGGTAGTTGACAAGATAAAATTCCGCGCCAAAATTTAAATCCAAGATGGCTAATGGCGGGAAAAAGGTCTTCAGGAAGAAGAGTTCAGAAAGTCAGTTGTAATGCATAGTGAACATACGGCAAGGAAAAAAAAATACTCACTGCGAGAGTTTTTATAATTGTGAGTGTATGTAATTCTTTGTAAAGTAACAGGTTCAGAAAGTACAGAGTTCGAAGAATGTGAAAAATGCTTGCTCTTCAAGTTGAAAGTTTTCGAAAGTTCCTGGAAGTTGGCGGCTCGATAAAGATGTTCGCTTCTGTCATGAAGGTGACGACCGTGTCGTATGTATTAAGATACAGCGACGAGCCATGAGGTCTAGGCAAGGTTTTGCCGAATAAAATGTCTCTGTCAGTATATATGTGGTTACCGGCGAGAGACAAGTGAGCCAGCCCAGCCGATGGTCAGACGACCACGGGGGCGACTAATTTTTGAAAAGCCAATTTGCCGTGACGTCAGCGCAAAAGCGCGCGAAAAAAATGAATTCTTCCTCATCTTCGGCTAAGACAACGGTTTACTACTATAATCGGCCGAAAGTGAGAGGAAGGGGTGAAAATGTCGCGCGTGCGTCAAAATGAAGGTGGGGATAGTGTGAATCCCACAAGTACCTCTTCAACCGGTCCACGCTCGAAAAATTTCCTCCAGCTCCTTCAAAATGATGTTTGCCGTTTCTGCTCGAATCTCCCTCCAAATGGCGAATTGGCCAGGGCCACAATCAACTATAGTCAAATACGTTTCATCACTAAATTGCGTCACATCAATAGATAACCTGGTCCAATTGATGTCTACTTGGATCTCTCCTAATTCGTGAACATTTGGCGACGGGTCGATTGATTGACAACGATCGCAGCTTCTAACCACCTTCTATACAGTATCTCTTGACACCTCCGGGTAGACTTTCCGTACTAGATATACTGTTCTGTCCACTCCTACATGATGCAGTCCGTGCAACTCCTTGACCTCATCTCGGCCTGCACGGCACGTCGCTGTAATAGCTTTCTCTACTTTCAGCCAACTCTTTTTCACTCTGGTTAGAGCATCGGCCTTATTTCTGTCAGAGGGCACGAACGTTACACTCAATTTTAAGTTAAATTCATTAATCATTTCCCTCAGAATCCCCAAACGTCGCACGAGAATTAGCTCTGCCGCTCCTTTTGTACGGATCCTTTTTTCGTCTGTTATCATAAGACTGATCCAACTGTGGACAGTAACCGAATCAGTTCGAATCTCGATTTCTTTTAGATCCCATTTCAACGCGAGGTTTACACCCTTTATCGTAGCATCCAACTCAGCAACATTGATATGGTTGTAGTCACGTTTCTTTCTTAACCACACTGCATCTTCGACTATCACACCATCGATCTCAATACATACACCAGTGGCCATACTGCTTGCGTCGCACCATACAACGTCCTTTTCCAATTTGGGAACATTCCATCTCCCTCGAACTGGATCGTGGTGTCGAACCTCTTCCACAACTTCCCGTACCACACCGGTTGTTTCACTATCCACTATGTCTTCCCAATCGATTTCTTCTGCTCTTCTCTTCAAATAACTGCAGGTAAATCTAAGCCATCCAGCTATTGGGTAGTGGTTCACCATTTTTCCGCAGGCAGAGAACAGTTCATGCCTGCTCATTTCTTCATGTACCTCAGACAGGTCATTCCCTCTCGCAAATACCAGATCTCCTGCTTTATCCGTATGAAGCCGAAGACCCAATGCTGCTCCTCCTTCTAATGATTCTGGTGGCTTTGCTGTTAAGCCAAAGTTGTTAAGATGATTTACAAGGTCTGCAGCTGGTACCACTGTTTCATCCACCAGTATATCGTCAATATACGAATCCGTGTTATTTCCGATGTGTTCCTCTTTTGTTAGCACATTTTTTAGGATTTTTGACATAATCTTCGGGGCTACATTTCGTGTGAAAACCCAACCTAGTTAAACAATAGGTCTGTCCTTCGTACCGAACTAACTGGTACTTCCACAGATGTCACGCGACATGTATTTGCAAATATGCGGACCGTAGATCAACAATTTTTGATGCCGTTTGTCATTTGCCTCCACTTCCTCACTGTTTCTGCACAAACGTCAATTGCATCCCCACCAGAATGACACATAATGTATTTATTTAGTTCTCGGTAATCGACGCACCGGTTGCCCCCTGTTCTTTTCCCTGTGGGCAGTGTTTTACATAATGCCCATGCTCGCCGCATCCATAGCAGGTCACCTTGATTGGTTCCCTACAGTCTCTCAACAAGTGAGGACCCTTGCAGTTATAACATTTGCCACTAAACGGTTTGATCACTCTTGGTCTGCCATCATGCTGTTTAGGTTCTCGTTCTGCGACTGCTACTACTTCTGGTCTCCGTGTGGCTGTAAGCACTCTGGCAGTTGAAATTATTTCACTGATTTCCAGTTTCTCCACATTTGGCAACTGCTGTAGTGGCAGCGAAATAATTTCCGGAAACCCATTGACAAACTCGAGCTTCACGATCTGCTCTTGTCCACTTCCTTCAAACCCTGCTAATTCCGCCAGTCTTTGTATTTTCGTTGTATACACATCAACGGCTTCGCCGCTCCACCGCATCTTCACTAGCTTTGCATATGCAGAAAAAACTCCGTCCGTAAAGGCTGTTTTTAACTTAGCCTCTATTTTCTTTGCATCCCGTTGATCTTCTTCGGTCAATTGAAGATATAAGGCCAGGGCGTCTCCTTCTAAAGCTTGCGAGGTCGTGGATTTTTTGCAGTCTCGCTAACAATTTCACTTTCGCCAACCAGGCATCAATTCACCTCCGCCACTAAATGTTTTCACCATATCGACAGTTACTTTGCGATTCCCTTCCATATCGTCACGGCGCTTATAACACACACACACACACACACACACACACACACACACACATATATATATATATATATATATATATATGCTGAAATAGCTTTTAGTTTAAATTCGAGAGACTGTTTTAAATTCCTTAGTAGACGGTAATTCTGATTGAAAAAATGTAGATGTTGTATTTGTCGTATTATTTTGATGTTTGTAGACTAACTTCCTCTTCTCTCACCGTCTTTCGTACACTCCATATTTTTTAGCTTTTTCAACACACATCCGCTGAACGCTATGATTTTGCGTTAATTTTTTTTTGCCAGCTTAAAAACAATATATAGCTTCTCCACGAGACACTTTTTACGTACAGGCGCCAATGAAGTAATTTTTTTAAAAACTACAATAGTCAATGAGTTTTCTGTTAAACAGGAATGTAAAGTTTTGCCTTTATATTTTAGTAACAGTCTTCCTGTTAACCAGAAATGTGAACATCTTTTCTCAGCATTTTTGTAGTAGTCTATAGAATTTCGGCCAACCAGAAATGTGAAACTCTTGCCTCACCATTTTCATAATTGTCTTTAGGTTTTTTCTGTTAACCAGGAATGCGTTCCTCTTGCCTCAACATTAATATTGATCGATTATATTGATTCACTTGCTAGGTCTGATTCTCAGAAAGTTGGTTCACAGTGTAGTAGTGCTAGACAATGTTTCTTGTCAGAATACATCTTACACATTTAGAAATCCATGCATTGAATATTGCTGTCATATCTAGTTTGGTGTATCTACTATATTTCTCAAGACTCTTGATGATATATGATAGCGACAATTATAAAACAAAGTATTAAGTGAATAATAAACACAGAATTTATATATGTTACAAATTAAGCTGAATATAACTGACTTTTAAAGGATGAAAACTTTTTCCGAATTTTGATTTCATTCTGGGTTCATTTTTATTTATTGTCCAAGTCTGTGATTTGTTTTACTTATGCTTAGTCTTGAAAGCACACTATATAAAATTAACTATTTTTTGTCGATAGTTTTGAATGTATTAAAATTATTCAGCGTTTTAACAAGAAAAATCTCAAGTTAATGTTAAAAATCTCTGCAAAATATTGTTGGTTTATTTTCAATGGAATGATCTATTATAACATGTCTCTAATTTGTATTCAGAGACATTACATCTATTTTCAATTTTTTAGTTTAATTGTCTACCTGTATTGAATATGATCCATTACTGTATATAATTAGGTTTCAATAACATTTGTATTTTATATGAATACTACCTTATAAAAATTGAGGTGTCATAGAGTTGGGGGCCTCCATATCACAGATTCGGTGTTGGGGGCATGGGACCCTTGCACTGGCCCGGCCAATAAAAGAACTTTGGCATTTTCTTGGAAGCTGTTTCAAAGATGCTCAATATACAGGAATCTTAACCACCTTCTGATGCTGCAAGAAATAACATTAACCTTTCACGAGCAAAGGCAGTAAAGGAACTCTCTGATATCTACAGCTAATACAAGAGTGTTATAAAGTATATTTCAAACATCTTGTACATTTCTATGATATAATGCATTTACCTTAGCAAATATATATTAAATTCATGTAAATAGGGCCATAAAATTTTCTTTTTACAATGATGTTCACCCTGTACAAGACCCAAGAGCCACTCGAAGTAGAGGCTTACAGAGTAAGAGGAGTGATTTACTGGGGGGGATATGTGGGGAAAATAATGCTTAATCCTGGATGTGAATATAAAAAAAAATCTCAGGGGTGGACATTAAGTCTAAATTTGTCAGCATCTGAAAAAATGTATATGTGTTTCATTTGTAGAAAACTGTAATTCTTTGAAACATAGAAAGCTTAAAAATACTTTGAAAAAATCTCATGCTATAAGGTAAGCTTATCTATCTCTCTCTCTCTCTCTCTCTCTCTCTCTCTATATATATATATATATATATATATATATATATATATATATATATATAACAAGTTCTAGATTCCTGTGACATTAGCCTGTGCATCTATGTCTTTGACATAAAGAAGCTGTAACCCCTATTACAAAGATTTCTTTCACACTTAATGTCTTTTGGAAAGAAATTACAGGAAGAACCTGCACTTTGACCATTTATAAGTGTTGCTGTTATGTCTTTTCAGGTGTTGCTTTTTATCTATTTATTACTTTATTTTATATACTTTTTAAATAATGGGTCATGATTTGAATTATAATAAATTATATTAAATTTTCTTTTTTTTAATGTGGATTTGACTTATATGAATATGATATTAAATTATTATTGATTTGCGTTATAAAAAAATTATATTAATTTACTGTTGATTTGAATTATTTAAAAATTATGTGAAATTAGTGAAAAGTATCAGGAAAAACAAATGAGACATTTGAAAAAAAAAACTCATTAATCAACCAACATAGTGTTTATGCAGTTTTTAACTAGATGTGTAATGTACGCGGATTTTAGAGGTACTTTCTGTTTTAATTAAAGCCTTTTTTTGTTTAGCGGAAACTTAATATTTTCTCTGTACAAATAATGAAAATGTTCATGGTTGGAGTGGGAGTGGAAAGAGATGTTAACAGACACCACCGCATGATCAAAGTTGCCAAGAGGGCAGAGCAGCATAGTGCGACAAGAATCAGGGATGGAGGTAAAACAGGGATTGAGAAGGGAAGCGTTACCATCCAGGTTACTGGGGGAATGCGTAGGAAAGTCAGCTACATGCATGAGGGATTGAGTGATTGAAAAGTTAAGTGTTTGGATGCCAGCAAGGTCAGTTACAGATTGTTTAAGTCACATGGTATAGTGCGCATTAAAGTCACCGAACACAAATATGTTTGGAAACGGATGTAGAGGGATATCTTTTTCTATATTATCAGAAATGCTATTGTGTACACAACAGTCTTGTGAGGAAAGAGAACTAGAGAAAGAAGAAATAGGGTTAGTCTCGCAGAGAGCTAGTCTATCAGGAGACTTCTCAAAGAGGAACAATTCCACACTGCAGAAGTTGATACGAATACCATAGCTATTGGAGAAGGAAATGTTAATGGGTTTAGGTGATTCTTTTTAGCTGGTTTAGATTTATATTTTTGGTTGTTTATGGTCATATTGAGTTACGTTGGTAATGAAAAGGCCTAAAGTAATAGAAACAGTCAGTCATCAAATATGGTATGAGGAGAAAGGAACTGGTGCAGACTGAAACATAATATGACCTCAGGGTTGGCCACCAGAGATGCATGCAGAGACACCTATCCATGTGTGACATGGCACTGTAAAAACCCCAATATTATACAACTGTTGACCAGAGCAGCTTCTCAAGGTGCTAGACTAGAGTTTGGTCTCCTAACTACCAGTCAGGAACAGCAAACAGAAAACTGCAAGCCTGGTATGAAGAAGTTGCCACAAACTGCACATATCACATGAGATCCATGACAGCACTACTATCAAGGCCAGAGAAAAGGAAAGGATCCGGGAACCCGTTCCTAAACAGGAAACAAGGGATGAGCCTCGACTTCTGTTCAAAACCGGGCAATAGGAAAGCCTATCTACTCCTATTAAAAAAACACAAAAAAAACACACACACTCACACACACAGGAAACAGAGAGAAACAAACAACAGGCACAGAAACACAACTGGAGAGCCAATCTGGGCTGGGAGCCATGGTGTGAGTTATATATGTATAGATCACTTGTGGGCTAGAGGTCTAACAGACACATTGGGGAGAGAGGATAAAGGGAGATGCTTGAGCATTCACTAAACCCACCCATATGGTTTGTTATAGATGAATAGAGGAAAAGCATGAGTCGGTGGGGCTATGGATAGGGAATCTGGAATGTAAATATAAAGTTTTTAACTTAGTTAAAGTCCGACATTCACTTCTTGTGAAGGAGATCACTCCAATGTCTGTGAGCCATGAGTAAAAATAATGTCCAATGCTTGTATGAACCTGAAAAATCATCAAAGACATAATATTCAAAGTTTTCAAAAAAGGGAAAAGTGTGTAAAATAAATTCAATTCAATTAAAAGAGAAAAAAAGATAATCAAAAAAAAAAAAAACAAACACGAGGAAAAGAGAGAGGTAGAGAGACAGAGAGAAAATAAAATAAAATGAATACAGAATTAAATTCAAAGAGATACATACAAGGATGATGGGCAATGATGTTCTTTCTTGCATGGCTACTTAGTACTTAGTTAGTATTTACATAGAGACAGTGAGGCATTATGGTGTTTGGAGTAAGAAAGGTATGTATGAATGTGTTGTTTTGGTGTATGGAATATTGTTCGTACGATTGGGTCAGTGTTTCCGGCTAGCTAAGTTATAGTTAAGACAGAAAAGACCATCCTTTCCCCAAACCCCATTAGGCCTTGTGCCACATTTCTGTATAACACAGAATAAATAATGCTACTTAGATGAAAGTTTAAGCAAGGAGTGATACTGCAATCTAGTAGGATCAATTTTAAGTCCCTATGGCCGAACAAGGTGGGGAAATGAACAGTACTAAAATGGCCATGTGTCAACATTCACTTCTAGAAGAGATCACTCTAATGCCTGTGAGCCACATGTAAAAAATAAAATCCAATATTTGTATGAACTCAAAAGATCAAGAGGGACGCAACCTTACTGGGATGGGAATGTGTTCCCTCTCTTCTAAAGTCTTTTCATTCTCTTTTACTCCCTGTAACTTATTGAATCTTAGTGGTATTATCACCTTGCTTGGGGTAAAAGAAAGTAGTAAGACGAATGCCCCAGTCTGGGTTCATCTTCCAATATTTCTCCAGAATTAAACTTTGCAAAAAAACTTCATACTTGATGGTCATTTATGACTACTTAACCATAAACACTATGTATTTTTCTAGATGTCACCAAAGCATTATTCCATTGCTAGAACTCTTAGAACATTATATGACATAAATGCATTTTCAATCCCTCCATTAGTGAGGTAAGAAATAAATGTTGATCCACTGTGTATGCAGCCACTGCAATGCAAAAACTAAGACATATTAGTTTACTCCAAATTTATTAACTGCCACATATGATAAATAGTGAGTATAATGCAGCTGTCATTACAATTAATTCTTCTGCTCTGGGCATGATGATAAACTACATCTGGCAGCAAAGCCACTGATTGGGAGGCTTTGAGGGGTATAGAACAAATAGTTAACCCCCAAATTGGGGTCAAAACACAATGAATGTATAAAACTTTTTATAGTAAAAATACCATCAAAATATTTTTTTATATTAAAAAAATATCAACAATACATTTTTGTAAAAAAAAAAAAAAAAATATACCAGCAATATATTTTTGCAAAAGAAATTATTAATGTTATCAAGAAAATAAAATTTCAGCATTAAATAACCTATAAGGAGTTGATATGCCACTAAACAAACCGACAAACAATTAATTCCTAAAAATGGAAATTACTTATGACTCAACCTAATACATATATATACATATATATATATATATTTAAATAAGTTTTTTATGGTACAGAATTTAATAATAGATAGGAAAAGACAATATTTATAAGGCATTTTTAAAGCAAAAGCTAAAATAAAAACAACCGGTTTCGTTCCAGGACTTATCAAGCTTATATATTCTGGGAATTTAAAAAGGCGTGTAAATTAATTTAAATTAACGAATGTAATGGAATGAAAGAGGAAAAAAAAAAAAATTATGAATTTCAAAAAACTAGAGTCCAGTACCATTCAGACCCAGCAAGCATTCCCTCTGTTTACAAAGGGAAGGCTCACAGGATCCGATATATAAGGACTCTAGAACCTTGAGGTGAAATGTGGAGTGGGACCTAGATAAAATTACAAATCGGTCACCACTAAAATTTTCCACACATTTCCTACTATTTATTAAATGTTCAACAATAGCAGAACCAGAACTGTTGGTCAGTTGGCGATTCCTGGGGGGCGGATTCAAAATCCTGGGGGGGGGGTAAATGCTGTTTTATTCTTGAATCCAAACGTTGGGACGTCCTCCCTATGTAGCCGTGTCCGCAACCACACTTGTATTGGTAAATTACTGAATTAACATAAGGGGGGGGGGAGCACGTTCTTATATATATAAATGATTACAAGAAAATAATGTGCCAATAAAACTCTGGGACGACCCTGTTTGAAATCAGTTGTATTCAGTCCATCATACTGGGCATGGTGCAACCTTATGCTACTATTACTCATAAGAGCTTCAGAAAATGTTTACAGCATATAGGTTTCAATACCTTCTTAAAACCCAGAAGGATAAAATTAAAAAAATATAATGTGAAATTCTTGTTGGGTCAAAGGCCCAATCATATCAGCTGGAATGTGATTGATATTATTAAAACTCATTTACAAGGAGAAAATCTCTTACAGCTGATAGTCCTGGGTATGACAATAAACTACATCTGGCAGCAAGGCCTCTGATCTGGAGATTGGATGTTTTGAGGAGTGTGTAACTGTCTCTTAATTGCTGGTCCTGGGTATGATGATAAACTACATCCAGCAGTAAGGCCAAAGGAATATCAAGAGACTGGAGGTTTTGGGTAGCATGAAACCTCTTAATTGCTGTTGTTCCAATGTCCACCCTGACCCAGGGTTTTAGCAACTGTTAGCGTTCCAGCTATGACCAAATAGTGAACCCCCAAACAGAAACAAAATACTATGAAAGTACAAAAATACATTTTTATAGCAAAATGACCAACAATACATTTTATCTGTAGCTGGAGACATACAATTGTGTTCAAAATATATTTAGTTGAAGCCACAAAATTGTTCAAAATATTTAGGTTTTGGCATTAAAATAAGGTTGATATATCACAAAGCAAAATCAGGTAAACAACATGAAAGAACTCTTTCATGACATTAATCTGTATAATATCCTACAATACAAAAATGTAACTTCAATAAATCTACTACATAATACACACATACCAGCGGCTCTAGTAATTATGTCCACACAAACATGTATATGCACAAAATCTGAGTATCATCTACCATGTATCCAATTGTGAAAGCAGAATAACATATCATATTTTTATTACTTCAAAGCTCCCAAGAACATTGAATGTTGGCATAATGACCCATAAAGAGTTGATATGCCATTAAACAAATAAATCTTACAGCTGAACAGTAACTGCCTGTAGTGAGTTATGCCTTCTGTCACAAACCATCATCTGTAGAAAAGATACAGTATCCAGTAGCAACATGTTTTGCATCTATATAAACAGATACAGCCAAAAAAGCTTTCTCTTTCGTTCTTGTGTTATCATGGAGAAGAAAAACATTTTTCCTTTATCCACTGTGTATGCTGCCATTGAAAGGTAATAATCAGTTGGCACAAGGTCAGGGGCATATGTTGGGTAGTGTAGAACAGACCAACTAAATCTAAAATTTATTCTTGCCATAAATTCTTGTGTTATCATGGAGAGGAAAAACATTTTTCATTTATCCACTGTTTATGCTGCCATTGCCATGCAAAAACTAAGATATGTTATTGTACTTCAAATTTATTCGTAACTGCCACATATGATTAATAGTTAGGATAATATATTTACCATTACAACTGGTTGCCAAAAACAAAAATTACTTAAGACTCTACCTGATAGATAGATAGATAGATAGATACAAATAGATTGAGATAAGTAGAAATAAACAGAGATAGATAGATAGATAGATAGATAGATAGATAGATAGATAAATAGATAAATGACTTATGACTCATTCTAATATATTCATGACATTGAATTGAGCATCCTAAATTTTATTACATAAATAGATATCATTACAGTTAACTTTTATATTATAATCAGTCTGTCGACCAGCAATTTCAAAGAGGATATGATGTATAATGATTTTGATATTAGTTGATCTTGACCTCCCAGGCCAAGAGAGCAGGACTGTCTCCATTCTATAATTTTTCCACCGTCATATATTTCATACACAGATCCTTGTGTTGTGCATCTTACTTAGTTTTCTTTCTTTCTCTCTTTCAAAAGCATGATGGTGATGAGAGGGTAGCAAACAAATAGGTTGCAGTGACCACAGCTGCAGTTGCAAACCTGCATGTAAGCCATCCCTGGACAGACCTGCAACAGTATCTGAACATCCCATTTCAGCCTTGGATGTCATGTGCATGTCTACAGATACTGACTTTGAGAAATTATCATTATTATTATTATTATTATTATTATTATTACTATATATATGTTTTCTAGTTTGTTCACAGTTTGCTTTCAGTAATTTCACATCATAAATCATGAATTTTTTAATTAAATCATTAATATTTAAAATTTTCCAGTTGAAATTTGGCTGCCTGTTTAAATGTTTTCCCATGGCCATGTAAAAATATTGTTTTTAAGACATTTTGATCTCTATGATAGGGAATTGGGATTAAATTAGCAATGACACATACACTGAATCCATCATAAAAATTCAGGATATGAAATTAGTAAATACTAAAGACTTCAAATAACTTGGTTCATGGATCAGTTGTAATAAATTTAATACTACAGAAGATAAGGAAATTGGACATAGAATAGGCTTTTCTAGTAGTAGTTTTGCTCAACACCGTAAGCTGCAACAAAACCAAAACTTTAACCTGAAAACTTGAGTCATAATTTTAAATAGCCTTTTCAGATCAAGATCATGATATGGGTGCCATCTCTTGTTTGGAAATGTCTAAACTGTCAGCTGTATACAACCACTTTCTCAGATCAATAGTTAAAAATGGCTTTGAAAAAAATTAAACCTGTATGTCTTAGTGAGGACCATTCTTTTTCAAACTTCATGGACTGGCACTATATAATCACAAAAAAGAGAATTGTAGCTAGATAACAAAAATCACCTTACTTGAGGACTTTCAACAGCAGCAACAATTAAAATGGATGAAAAAATAATGATATAATCAAGATGTTGGCATTCCACACAACTTCAAAGAAAGGGTTAGGAAGGAAACTGCCATCAATACAGGGAAGAGTGAAAACAGTGGATTGTGAAACCTATTTACCTGAAAAATTGTTTTAATAAAATGACTTTATAAACTTTAACCAAAAATAGCACTGTCTGCTCAGTCAATAAATACTGAATGTTTCCTTATAAGGAAACGGCTAATATTACCATTACTATTATTATCTGTTATATCATAAAATAAATGATTAAATGTGAAACTTCATGACTGAAAAATTATTATGTACTGACTTCAATGATTAGAATTAAAAGATTAAATATTTAAATGAGATAAAAGTAGAAAAATAAATTTAACAATAACATTAAACTTAATGACTGTAGTAAGCAAAAGAATAGCATAAGAGAAAAAAATTAATAGTTTAAAGAGACAATAAAATTTATTAAACTAGTTGTAATATTTATGACAAACAATGTTGTAGTTAAATGAATCTCTATTCCTCGGACTTCGTTCATACAATACAAAACACCGCTCATTCAATCTGCCATTCTTCAATTCCGCACACTTCCCCAACGTAAACCCGTTCTGCCTTCTCACTACTTCAGCCCTCTTTTATCAGGCCGACTGACCAATTAGCATTCTTCGTTTTTGTCCTCAGTTACCCAGGCAAATAGCCTCCTCCAGTCCAACCAATCATCACACGACTTGTTATTGGTCGAACCATGCTAAGCTGTACAAAAGCTACCCTTACAGCACATATTATTGGAACAGTCCAACACAAAGAGTGGAGATTAATGGCATTTTTAAGGAACACAATGCTGATGCTATGAGCCATATCTTGAGGTAAGGAACTTATTTTTCTTTGCACCAGATGCAAGCTACTCTGACTCACTTGCCTCCACATGATTGTTCACCACAAACGTCTTAAGTAAGAGTAATAGGCAAGAAAATAGCCTGAGAGAAAAAATAAAAACTATATTATAGTGTTTGGAAAATAATTATGCTTGTCAAGAAAAGACATAAAACTTGTTTTTATCATTTCACCCCAAGCAAGACAATAAAGCCACTAAGACGCAAGGGGTTACTAAGTGTTAGAGGATACAAGAAAAAAAAAACACTCTTTAGGAGAGAAAACAATAAAAGAACAAGAATTAAGAAGACAGAAGATAACAATTGAAGAACCAGCAAGGCATTTATTGTTTAGAGTTTAGAGAGAACAGGAACCTGTTCAGAAGCACATCTAATAATTTTGTTTTGTAGCATGTGACTTTGCATTATCATGCTAGAAAATAATATCATTTCTGCTTACCAAAGCATGATATTTTGACATAATGCTTCATTTACCTGATAAAGTTGCTGGTAACAAGCACATGCATCAAAGACACTTCCATATTCCACTAGCTTGTAATGGTCAGTATCTCTACATATTCTACCAGAAAGTAAGGACTTCTGTGAATGGAGTCCTATTTTTGGTATAGGTATTAGTTTCTGATTTTAAGTTAACTACTGCTTTTTTGATTTTCTGTTGAAATGCAAAATACATTTTTTATCACCTATAACAATGCAATTAAAAAATGAAAAGTTGAATCCTGGTTAAACGACTGCTGGATCTAGTGGAATATTAATATCTGCTGCTTCTTTGCAAGTTTTCCTAATTGAACTCTGAAATGCACTATAAACAATACGCTGTTTAGATAGAAGAGATGATAAATTAATTCTAGATGAATTTGCCTAGTGACTTTGTTGGTTGACTCATAATTCATAGTGAGTACTTTCCAAACATCCTAATACTGTCAAGAATTGGGCAAAATTTCTTTGCACAGTAATGGAGATTATTTGAAAAATGGAAATATTGAAATAGTGAATGCATATCAATAAACTTCCTTAGGAAGAAGGAAGTTTTTGTTTGAAGGAAAGTCAAATGTACAAAGTGGTTAATACACAGTGAATATATAAACAGATAACAAATAAATTGAAATTACTGATCTCTAATGGAATTCTATGAACAAACCCCCTAAGATAGGGGTCTAAGGTTTTTACTTATAGCACACTAGAAATTAAAAGAAATTACAATGACTGATCTTTTTTTCTTTTACAGTGAATTTCGCCCTTTACAAGTTCCAGGAGCCACACAATGTAGAGGGATATGTTTGGAGGCCATTTGTGTGTATAGGAGTGGAACATAATGGTTAACCCTAGCCTTGAACAACTTAAGATTGTAGTGATTGGGGAAACACCCAGTTGGGAGTTGGTTCTACAGGGCAGTGGTTTGCAGGGGAAAAGCTGTTCAAGTGGAACTTACTTCTCACCAATGGAATATGGGTGGTTTTCTACCATGTAAGTGTCATGGCATGTTCTTGCTGTGAAGATTTGATTTAACGGGACCAGGGAATATAGTTTGTCCAAACGCTTCCCATAGAAGTAGCAATAGTGCAGCAAGAGGCTTGCTGCATCCCACCTGTGGGAGAGAGGTTGAAAGGTGAAGAATAATTCTTCACCTGCAAGGCTCGGAGATGCTTTTGAACTCTATTAAGGCTGGAGAATAATGTCTGGACAGCTTCCACCCAAATATGGCAACAGTACTCCATTTTTGGCCTGATCTGTATCTTGTAAAGGTAGAGGATAGCAGGATGAATCAGGTACTTACTGGAGTGGTACAGGGAGCCAAACATTTTCCCTGCATCCTTAGCAATGGATCATATGTATGAGTTCCACTTGAGGTCAGGAGTAAGTGTGAGGCCCAACAGTCTTTCAAGGCACAGTGATTCCCTGAGAGGACCTCCATACATCCTGATTTGTGTTAGTTTGGGGTCAGATCAGCAATGATGGAATGTAACTACTTTGGTCTTCGAGGCATTGAATGTAACAAGTCAGTTTTTACTGGGTAGTTTGTGCATGATTGGAAGAGAGATTAGTCACCAATCTCTGACCATCAAGTTTTTAAGGAGCACCCATATATAGTACCATTGGCATAGATGTTTAAAAATGATCTAAGTATATTCTTAGGGAGATCATTTATGTAGATCAAAAAGAGGATTGGTCTGAGGAGTAACCTCTGGGGGTCACCTGTGTTGATCACTAGGAGGACTGGCCATTGATAACTACTTTCAGGTACCTATTTTGTTAGGAAGGATTTTATGATTGAGAAGACCCTTTTGGTGATTCCATAACTGGAGAGATTGTGGAGTAAGTCTTTGTGCCACATCTTGTCAAAGGTCTTTATGATATCTAGTGCTATAGTCTTCAAGGTGTGATTGTCATCAAGAGCCTCACTGATTTTGTGAGTGATGGTAATTGGGACATTGGCAGTGGATTGCACCAACTGAAACCCATCATGGAGTTCTATGAACAAACACCTAAGATAGGGGGACAAGTTTTTATTTACAGCATGACCGAAATTAAAATTGAAATTTGGTAAGCTTTGCTTGAATTTATGGCTCATGGTGATATCATTGTTTCTAATAATAAGATCAGTTGAAAAACAAGGGAATTAATTTAAATATTATTTCGAAACATGACTGACCATTTCATTGAATTGAGCACAAAATCAGTAAGACTTAAGGGCAACAATTATGCCCTGATCCCTAGAGGAAAAAATTTACTTTCACATTTTCACTCAGATTAAAATGTCCATACACAGTTTTTTATAATTTGCAACACATTATAGTTAATTTTTTTTAATCATATATTGAATTAGGCAGTAATTACTATACTAATCAAATTTTGATGTGAGCTATTCGATTTGTGGGATAAAAAATGTGCACGCAAATATTGAAAATGCATTAATTTCAATTGTGTTAATCAGTGGTTTGCTGTATGTGTGCTCTTATTTTTGTTGACATACCTATTTGTTTATGATTTGCATAAATTTGTGTAATTGATTTTCTTTAAAATATGGGACATAAGCTTAATCAATAAGTAAAAAGGATGATTCAACATGGACACTTCCTTGCCTTGACTTCACCAATTTCCAGGCATGTGATTCAATCATTAATGAATTCTTTGCCTTTAGCAAATTTCATTCAAATTTCCAGACAATTCCTTTCGTTATTGAAAATAAAGTGCATTCTTTGTCCCTCCTGCTCGTCATCTTCTGTCAAAATACTAGCATTGATTGCTTTGTCATTAATTTCCCAAACTGCTTTTCTAAGATGACTAGCTAGCAGGCTGGCTGGCTTTATCCTTGTTGATGTCCTTCCTTCCATCTTGTCTTCCTTCCATCCTCCTTGTCTTCCTTTCTTTCTTCATTATTTCCTTTTTGTCATCCTTTCTGTTAGGTTGGTGCAAAAATAATGTCGTTTTTTGACGTTCAACTTCATGTGAGAAAACAACATTATTTTTGCACCAACCTAATATTTTTCTATTATTTACTTGTTTTCCTGCCTTTTTGTCTCCCTTCTTTCTTATTTTCCTTCCTAACTTTCATTTTTCCTTCTTGCCTTCCTTTTTGTCTTTCTTTCCTACCTGTTTTCTTCCTTGTCTTCCTTCCTTCCTTCCTTTTGGCTTGTCTTCTCACTTTATTCTTGTCTTCCTTATTTGTTTTCCTTTCTTTCTTTCTTTCTTTCTTTCTTTCTTTCTTTATTGCTTGCTTTATTTATTTATTTATTTTCTTCTTGTATTCTTTCCTCTTTTCCTTTTCCTTCTTTTCCATAAATTCTACTTTTTATCTTTCTTTTTTTTTTTCAGCTGCTCAAATTCTTTTTTCTTTATTTATTTTTGTATTTTTTCTTGTTCTTTTCTCTTTTCCCTGTTTTCCTTTAAACTTTATTTTTCATATACTTTTCCTTTCCTGTGTCTATGAAATGTCCAGTAAATTTAAATTAGAGTTAACTTGACAGATGACTAGATTTATCAATATACTCAAAGTCCCAAAACATTTGGGTAGCATCAAATGTACTAAAAATTATGAAATTAAGAACACTTAGAAGTTGTTCACACAACTTTTTAAAAAGTATTTACACTAACTCAGAGATTGGGCATAAAGCAGTTTTCATTTAATAGCTGACTTTATGAAATCATTTAAATTAATGCCATATATTTCCAGATTGTAAGTAAAATAAATAATTATAGAATCACTTTGGAATCTGCATTTCTAAAACAAATATCATCCCAAGTCTACATATACAAATCAGTCTGCAGTTAAACAAGATTGCTTGCAGATCTGAACAAGTTGTTGGAATGGCTAAGTGAAAGGAAACATGGCTACAAGAGAGTTTCAAATTGAAAAAATGGAACAGATTTTAAGAAGAAAATCCAACACAAAGTGTTTCAAAAGATGTTAGCCATTCCAAGTCAGCTATACCTAAAATTTGACACAAGCATAAATGAAATGGGAAGATTCTAAAAGAAATATGGGTAAACCATGAAAGACACCATAGTGCCAAGTTAGAAATTTCTAAGCAACATGCCATGAAAATAGGAAATATACATCAAAACACAAGAAAAGCGAATGGATAGAAAAAAGCAGTCAATATTTGTGACATAAAAATTAGCTAAACCAATGACAACAGGTTTAGAGTGGCCTACAGAAAATCAATCATGGAGTATGGATGGTTGGATGAAAGTGATATTCAATAATGACTCATGAATCTACATTAGCCAAGGAGATGATACTGGAACTTTTGTCTGGGATCATTTCAATTAAAGATGGCTACCTAAAGAAGACAAGCAAGTTTATCCACTCATTTATAATATGGGGTTTCATGTCAGGTAAAGTGCCAGGAGATATAGCAGTCATTACTGCATAGGTAGGTAATGCAATTTTTGATACTTTTCTTATTCTGACTATAGAAAAGAAATTTGGTGATGTTGAAGTCATTTCCAGGATGTTAATGCAACTTGCCAAGGAGCAAAAGGCATTAAAGATTGTTATTCAAGAAAAAGACATGGCCAGAAATTATTTCGATCTGAGTACAACTGAGAATTTTTATTGAAAATTTAAAATACTGAATACAGTATGTCCTGAAAATAGAAATTGCACAAAAATAGAAAATAAAAAAAAACAAATGGGAACTGGAGTTTTGCTGAATTAAATTGGTTTTATCTAAAATAAAACAAATGAGAAGCCCAAATAGTTGAACAGAAGCAAACAAGGTGAGAGTTGGTTGGAAGAGAAGCAATCACAGAGTGTGGATGATTGGATGAAAGCAATATCCAATAATAATTCACATTTGTTGAGGGCAGGATACTGGAACTTTTGTCTGGTCCCGCTCCAATGAAATATATAAAGATGTGTGTGTGTGAAGTAAACAAACTAATTTACCAACTAATTTATTATGTGGTGATGACAAACATTAACTTAACCGTCAATATATTGTACGATGAAATGTGCGACAATTTTCTTATTCCCTTGACTGAAGACCGAAGATAGATTTATTGATGAGGAAGTCATTTTTAAGGGCGACAGAGAGTGTTAAAGCTTTTTTTTATTCTTTTTCTTCAAAAAGGCATATCAACTCAATAGCATGGCTAGCAAACAATCCAAAACTGTTTGGAACTCAATCCAACTGAAAATTTAAAAAACTTAAAATAATATGCCTTGAAAATAGAAGATGCTCAAAAATAGAAAATAAAAGACAAATGAATGGTTACAAGAGAAGCAATCATGGAGTGCAAATGATTAGATGAAAGTGATATTCTGTAATGAATCTTGAATCTGCATTGGCCGAGGTGTTGATTCTGGAACTTTTGTTTGGTGCCATTCTAATTAAAGATGGCTGCCTTAAGAAAGCAAGCAAATTTATTGACACATTTATGATATGGGGTTGCCTGTCAGTTAAAGAGCCAGGAGATATGACAATCATTATTGCATATATGTGCACTGAAATTTTGGACATTTTTCTCTTTCTGTCAATAGAAAATGAATTTGGTGTTGATGAAATCATTTTCTGGATGATGATGCGTCTTTCCACAGAGAAAATGTTAAAGCTTTTCTTCAAGAAAAGCATATTAACTAAATAACATGTCTACCAAAACAGTCTGCATCTCAGTTCAGTTGAATATTCATTGAGGAAAATTTTAATAAAATGGTGCATGACAAAGGGATATGGTAATTAGCAGCTCCAATTGA
Source organism: Acanthosepion esculentum (assembly GCA_964036315.1). Taxonomy (NCBI): domain Eukaryota; kingdom Metazoa; phylum Mollusca; class Cephalopoda; order Sepiida; family Sepiidae; genus Acanthosepion; species Acanthosepion esculentum. The sequence continues at coordinate 75,132,615 of OZ038486.1, forward strand.
TTAATTAGAGAGATGAGTTCAAATTCCAGTTGAGTTCATTCGTTTATATGCTAATATCTTTGGGATAGGTATGAGTGTGGGTAAACAGCAGATCAGACTGGGTCATATAGACTTTGATGGCAACCGTTCTAGGAGAAGGAAAAACTCTGAATTCAATGCCAAACTGGATAGTGTTGGGCTCCATCAGGCTATATTTCCCAGGAAATGCAACTGCTACTACAACTGCAGTACATGTGGTGCCACTACAACCCTAAAGGTTACAGGACTTGTGGTTGGGATCTCATGAAAATGTTTTGATCCAGCAAATTAATCTGTCAAAGTCTATTCAAGAAATTTGGAACAAACCTTATGGAAATTATTATTTTTCTTTTTGTTAAGGAAGTTCAGTCCCAAAAGAAAACAGCCTGGTGTAAAAGCCTAATGATTAGCAAAAAATGTTCAGTTTTCAAACAAAAACGATTTTGTGTCTTATCTGTGATCTTTAGTTATTCACTATGAAGCAAAAAAACCTAGATGAACATGCTCTGAGTGCTACATATCAGAGATTCTATTTGCCAGGATAGTGTGGATATAGGAATCAACACTGCATGGTGACTGTCAGTTTCACACCTCAATGTGATTGATAGACCATTATATTTATTCCCATAGACATACTATTTATCTATCTTTATTTTTTAATCATTTCACCCCAAGATGTAGGGGGATACTGACTGTGAAAGAATATTAGAAAAAGAAAAACATTATTAAGGAGAGAGAACAATAAATAAACAGGGATTAAGATGACAAAAGATAACAATTAACATTGCATTTACATTTTTGAAGATCGAATTTGACTGGAAATCAAGAAGCTGTAAAAGAATTCTACAAGTGATACCACATACAGGATGTGGCAGAAATACCTCCCACATAATGATATCACAGTGGCAGCAATAGTTTCTTCATCTATGTAATGTTTTACTGTTATGTGGGAGGTATTTCTGAGAGCTTTATGTAGGAGGTAATTCTGCCCCAACCCTCTGTTTCTTCAGGTGCTGAGTTGTACAAACAGTGAGGGATAATATATATATATATATATATATACATATATATATATATATATATATATATATATATATATATATATATATATATATATATATATATATATATATATATATATATATATATATATATATATATATGATCCCTGATGTAAAAGCCAACAATACTAAATGGCTCTAATACATATATAGATAAAGCAAACAAATAGGCAGGACAGACACTTTCTTATATCTAAACATTGGGAGGTGATAAGCTAAGATAATTTAATTTGATTTATGATTCCCAGTTACCTTCAGGGTCCCCAAGGCATTTTCCTCATACACAGTTTTGTCTTTGTGTAATTTTGGTAAATATATCTGTTAGAATGAAATGTCAGTATTATTTTCATTTTTACGTAATTTAGATGACAATTTATCCATCGCACCCTGTATGTATATGAAAAAACCTCCCTAGATAAAATTGATTTTTGTGACGTGAGACAGCAAAAAAAATGAGGATTTGTATTTCATATGAGTAATATGGAATGTGAGTAGATGGGTATCCTCGAATATGAGTGGCCAGCTATTATGTGATGGAAATTTCTTTCTTGACTCAAAAACTAAATCTTATATATCTGGCTGGTGGCTATGTTTTTGTGGCAGAAATTACTGTGGCTCTATCTCTTGAATGGTAAAGAAATTGAAGTACAAATTAGACATTGGTTGTTAAAATTACCTTAAAGATAAGAGGATGTGTTGTATAAACAAAGAGCTGATCAATTTCAACTTTATAAAAAGAGAAAACTGGGGGAAACAATATTAACGTAAAATAAACATATTCATAATATTGTTATAATATATATATATATATATATATATATATATATATATATATATATATATATATTATATCTTATATATCTGTCATATATATATATATATATATTATATCTTATATATCTGTCATATATATATATATTTGACAGATATATAAGATATAATATATATATGTATGTATTATAACAATATTAAGAATATGTTTATTTTATATATATATATATATATATTATATCTTATATATCTGCCACATATATATATATATATATGACAGATATATAAGATATAATATATCTGTCATATATATATATATATATATATGACAGATATATAAGATATAATATATCTGTCATATATATATATATATATATATATATATGACAGATATATAAGATATAATATATATATATATATATATATGACAGATATATAAGATATAATATATATATATATATATGACAGATATATAAGATATAATATATATATATATATATATATATATGACAGATATATAAGATATAAAATATATATATATATATATATATATATGACAGATATATAAGATATAATATATATATATATATGACAGATATATAAGATATAATATATATATATATATATATATATATATATATGACAGATATATAAGATATAATATATAAGATATAATATATATATATATATATATATATGACAGATATATAAGATATAATATATATATATATATATATATATATGACAGATATATAAGATATAATATATATATATATATATATATATATATATATATTATAACAATATTATGAATATGTTTATTTTACGTTAATATTGTTTCCCCCAGTTTTCTCTTTTTATAAAGTTGAAATTGATCAGCTCTTTGTTTATACAACACATCCTCTTATCTTTAAGGTAATTTTAACAACCAATGTCTAATTTGTACTTCAATTTCTTTACCATTCAAGAGATAGAGCCACAGTAATTTCTGCCACAAAAACATAGCCACCAGCCAGATATATAAGATTTAGTTTTTGAGTCAAGAAAGAAATTTCCATCACATAATAGCTGGCCACTCATATTCGAGGATACCCATCTACTCACATTCTATATCTGCATTTAAAAAACAGAGGCTACTGTAGGAAAATTATTATTGATATATAAAAATATAAAATAATAATAATAATAATAATAATCATAAATAAATTAAAATAAAACAAATAACATTAAAACTTTGTTTAAAATAAAATAAATAAAACCAAAATGATAAAAGTTCTCCCAGCATGCAACAGAAAATATTCCTGCCTAAGAAACTGATTCTTCACACCAAAAATGCCCAACTCACTCTCTTTGCTACCGACCCTCAAATGGTCATGACGTTTATTTCTTATCCTCGGCCCCTTGCTTGTCATCAGACAAAGTGACTTTCTTCCTCTATTACATACAACCTTCAAACACATATATCTAAAATACACACACACCACTTCAGAGAAATAAATGAAATTATATGATTTTAATTTACAATTTAACATGCTTTTAGTGTTATTTCCTTGTCTGTTTTTATTCCTGTGAACACGAGGCTATCCCTGCTGGAATGATATGAGTGACCCCACGGTACCATTATATGCATAAATAAAATATATTCATGCTTTACACATCCCAAAAAAAGAAACACAGAGGTTAGCATTATATCTTCATCATCATCATGAGTCCTTGCCCTCTACATATCTTGGTTGAAAGCCAGAGAGATATTCATTCATTTGTAGCATATCTTGAGAAAATAAACCTGATGGAGCCCATTCTTCTCAAGGTCAATATTCTCCAATTTGAAGGTTTGTCTTGGTCATGAACCTTTGGTTGTTGATTGTATCAGATGATCTCTCTGCCTCAGCGGATGACTTCAATCAACGAATCCCTCTATCCAGCATACCACCACCATATAAATATGGAATTCAGACTACCCCATTGGGTTAGATGGTCATTAACCCAAAAAGGAGGTTCATTCACTTTTGACAGGTTTGGTTTTTAATCCATGGTATTATATCCCAAAATATAATATATCCATGCTTTCCCCATTTAAAAATAGAGTGTAACATTATAGACAAAAATATATTCTTGCTTTCCACATAAAAAATAGGATATAGCATTATATGCAAAAAACATATGATATCCACATATAAATGTAGGATATAGCAATATATGTAAATAATATACTCAGAATATAGCATTCAGTTCAGCTTCTAAAACTGAAAAAGTCAGACATGATTTGATTATAGTGGTGAAAGCTTCAGTAGAACCATTAACACTATTCAGAAGAACTAAATATGGATGTAATGCATAAAGCCTCCAAAAAGTCTTCAGGTTTTGAAGTCAGAGTTGTTCTTCTCCTAGATTGGCTGATAACCAAAGGTAAAGAGCCCAATCTACCCTACTATTTAACCCACAGATGAGGGGAAGAGAGATTCCTATCTTTCACAAAGGTATTTGCATGTAAATGAATGTAACAACCTTGACTGGAATTTGAACCTCGCTCTCCAATTTTTTATTCCATTTGCTATTCATTGCTCCACCTGTACACCCACACACAAATTCACACACACTTATATATATATATATATATATATATATATGTATATATATACATGTATATATATATATATATATATATATATATATATATATATATATATATATATGCAAGTTTCATTGAAAATGACTGACATGGTGTGATGGTTCAGTATTTTATATAATTTCTCATGTATTCGTATAATTTTTTCAAGACATAAATTATATAAAAATTGTACAAATGTTTTCCAAGCACTTTCAGCTATACTTTTAGCCATTTTCAAGGCTGAATTTTATTTTGGTTTTAACTGAATATATACATTGTTTTATGTATGCATCTAAAGTTAAAGGAATGTTTTATTTTCCAAACATGGTTAGCACATTATGGGCCTGTTCACAGTTGATATTATTGAGTGTTGGCTTTTTCTTTTTTATTAGTATATATATATATATATATATATATATGGAGAGAGAGAGAGAGACAGACAGACAGACAGAGATAAATATATATGTAAGTAAGTAAGTAGAGGTTTGTGCATGTGAGTCTATGCTAATGTCTATGTATGGACAAGTCAGAAGAATATCTTTAAAAAAATATGAAAAATGAACATGAAAGATGAGTGTCAAACCAGTTGGAGGGTGGAGAATTATCTTGTAGTTCTAAATCCATTTTTTTTCCTTCTGATAAAAAGTGGCATTGAGTGATGGGAATGGTGAGATACAAACCACCAAACAGAATTATTGGCCTTTGGAGAAGTGGGGAAAATCAATATGTGTTGCAAACAGTCTTAGAAAAACAAAATATATAATAATTGGTAGTACAGCAAAGCCAAAGTAAACTGAAGGAAAATATTAAGAATTGCTTTTGGTCGTTTACAGACAGGCACAGTAGACTGGGTTCAAACAAAAAACAAAGGAACAAACCAAACTGTTCTTTATCTGTCACAAACTACATATTTTTATTTACTAATAGTTTACTCAATACAAGGCGCAAGGGCCACTCAAGGTAGAGCTTTACAGAGTGAGATTTTAAGGGAGGGGGAAGGCAGAAGTAAGAGAGTATTATGAGAATGAGCAGGATAGATAACAGTCGACCCTGGACATGAAGAGACCAAAATTGTAGTTGTCAAGGTTTGATTGATTCGTTTTTTTTTTTTTTGCAGATGATTTAAAACCAGGAAATATTTTTAGATTCTTAAGAATTTTATAGAGAAAATAATATTTTATTGATATGTGCTACTAATTAACCCATAGCTGCAGAGGTGGGGGTAGAGGGTTTTTTTTTTTTTGCAGGTTACTTAAAGCAAGGAAATATTTTTAGATTCAAAGAATTTTGTAGAGAAAATAATGATTTACTGACAGAAGTGCTACTAATTACCATATCTGGGCATGGGGAGAAGAGGTTTATTTTTTTTTGCAGATTATTTGAAGCCACAAAATATTTTTTTAAATTCTAAGAATTTTATAGAGAAAATCATAATTTACTGACAGAAGTGCTACTAATTAATGCATATCTGGGAGGGAAGAAGTGGTGACTTCATACCTTTCCCAAGGTTTTTTGTGCATAAGTGAATATAATGAACCTGACTGGAATTCAAAATCAGCTCTTTGATTTCCAATTTTAATTTCTAATTAATTAGTAATTTATTGAACAAAGTAACTAATAATAACAAAACAAAAGTCATTGAAACAAAGCAAGTTCAGTTGGCCAATGATGACAATTCCAGAACAACGTAACTATAAACAATTTGATGGAGAACGCATTACCTCGAACCGTCGCCTGTGAGACACGCTGCAATTCCGAGCTGTTATCCTTTACACCACCAGCACACCCAGGCTTACAGCACCTGGTATTCCCAAGGGGTCACCCTTTAGGTACTGACCAGGAATGACATTGCTTAACTTTGGTGACTGTATGAGAAGCAGTTTTTCAGTGTTATATGTCCATAAACCTGTAGTTGTCCGGGAAGAATTATCTTGGGAGTTTGTTCCACAAAGTAACAATTCTGGAAAGAATCTGTTTGATTGGAACTTGTTTTTTATCAAAGGAACATGAATGGAATGGGGATGGTTTCCCACAAGGAACATGGCAGATCCTAGCTGTGAAAGTCAAAGCTATTTGCACTAAACTCAGCAACAAAAATCTGCCATAATAATAGTGATATATTGGGTTGGTGCATAATTATCAGGCGTTTTTGTAGGTGAGTTATTTGTTAATAAAAATTGCTGTTTTGTTTACTTTTTTTAATAAAAATATTATTTTATTTTCAGGTTATAAAAATGTGGGTCAATAATCATATGCAGCAGAATAATGATTTAGAAATGTTATTGTTGAATTGTTATGTTTCTTTTTTCATAATAAATATTGTTTAAAAACGCTTGATAATTATGCACCAACCCAATATATATATGTGTGTGCGTGTGTGTGATCAATTCACCCCCATGCAAGGTGATAATGTCACTAAGATACAAGCAGCTTTTGGGGGGTTAAAGAGAAAGAGAAATGTAGTGATGAGCCAGGTATACATATATATATATATATATATATATATATATATATATATATATATATATATATATATATATATATATATATATATATGTGTATATGTATATGTATATGTATATTGGGTTGGTGCATAATTATCAGGAGTTTTTGTAGGCGAGTTATTTGTTAATAAAAATTGCTGTTTTGTTTACTTTTTATAATAAAAATATTATTTTATTTTCAGGTTATAAAAATGCGTGTTAATATTCCTATGCTCCGGAATAATAATTTCTAATTCTTCCACACATTGTAACCCCTTGTATCTTAGTGGCTTTACTGCCTTGCATGGTGTGAACTTCATTAAAAAAATAAGAGTCCTTTTTCAAATATGTGTGTGTGTGTGTGTGTGTGTACATGCTTCTGTGTGCATGTCTGAGAGTTTGTATACATGTGTATTTGTATGAGTGTGTATGAGTATATGCAAATGTGAGCATGTTTTATGTGCATGTGTGTGAGTGTACATGAATATGTATGTGTGTCAGTGTATGTTTGTGTAACAAAATTCACATTTGCAAGTGTGTGTTAGTTTATGTGAACGTGTGTTCTCATGTATGATTGAGAGTGCATGCCAATGTGCCAGTATGGTATGTGACTGTGTGCATATGTGTGTCAGTGAATGTGTATTTGAGTGTGAATATCTATGTATAAGTGAGTGTGTGTGTGTGTGTGTGTGTGTGTGTGTGTGTGTGTGTATTTGAGAATGTATGCAAGTGTGTATCATTGTATGTGCATGTGTGACTAAGTATGTAGTTAAATGTTGGTGTGTGTATGTGAGTATGTGTCTGTATGTGAGATTGTGTATATATGCATGTATGTATGTGTATGAGAGTGTCTTTGTATGCAAATGTACAAGCATGCATGTGAATGTACGTGCACTTGTTTATGTGTGCATGTGGATATACTTGCATGCATATGTGGGTGGGTGGCAATAATCAGATGAAGTAAAATTCAGAATAATTTGCTCTGGCATGGCACCACATATGAAGCAGTCAAGGTTGTTCCACCATGTATGTCAACCTCCTGATGTTAATCCACCTTTTGTTGACCTGTAAGATGTCTCTGTCCACTGTCTGCTGCCAGTTCATTTTAGCCTGTCCTCTCTTTTCTCAGCTCTGTTGATCAACCATTTAATGGCTTGATTTGCACATCTTGGCATGAGGAGCCTCAAGTCATGCCCAAACCAGTGGCGACAACATCTGCAAATGATGGTTGACACAGGAAGCTGTTGTAATTTGTCCCTGACCTCTTCATTTGACATATAACCATTCCATTCGATGCTCGGTATTTTAGCGTCAAAGCCATCCAATTTCTTTTCTTGAGTGGAGCTGTCTGAAGTTGCTAAGTTTGACAGACATAAAGCAGCACATTTTAAGTATAGGATCTCATTTTGGTTCTAAGGGACAATTTCCTACGATTCCATACTAATAAAATAAGGAATATGACAACAATATAGAAGAGGCTTCATCTGAAATTTTCAATAAAGTAACTATATAACAATGTAGCAGATCACATGAGATAACAAATTAGAGAGAAAAAAGAGAAAAAATAAATACAGATTTGTACTACATAATTATCATCGTTTTCGTGGCTAAAGCATTATCCATAATAAGTAGATTCTTGGGATATGAGATATGAGTTCATGCCTTATCAAAAACTACATTCCAATTCTGTAACATTTACTCTCATGATCAAACAGTGTGTTGATCTAGAATGTTGTGATAAAAAGAAACAATAATAACATGACTTAAAACAAATAAGAAAACAATAACAAACTGTTCTCTCTGTGGAAATGAGTTTGCCTTAAAATGAGTAATGTTCAAATCACAAATTTGGAGATCCATTTTCATCCGCTTTTTCTTTTTCATCCTGTTTTTTTATCTTATTTTATCTTAGCTTTTCTCTCATTACCCAAACCTTACTAACAGTTATGAAAAGAGTTCTGCAGAGGCATTATCTCCCATGTCCTGATGTTGCAAATGCAAACAGTGAGAAAAGATACAGAACATTAAGAAAATTAGCTAGGTATCCCAACACTCAGCTTACAGCCGATGAAATTCTTAACTAAACACTAAAAAATGCATATATTCAACTCGCCGTGTTATTTCATTCAATATCTCCATAAAAACATAATGCATACCAAATAAAAGCTTATTTCATGAACTTTGTTTCTATCTTATTTATTTTAATATGTACTTCAGTGTGCGATGAACATTACAGTTTGAAAATAGAGACATTTTGGTGATTTCGCAAAATTTTGGCCATTTTTTTCACTGACGGCAGTTTAGACTTCCTCAAATGTTGTAATATGCGCACTCCGCAGGGTTTATTACAATTTTGCTAACACGTTAGTTTGAAAGTTAACATTCTAAGCTTTATTTTCATATATTTTAAATTTTTTAATTTTAATAAGAAGTTTGTAAACAATTCAAAGGAAAAGTTTGATCGTAAAATTCAAATGCTTCTTGTAAAAATAAAAACACATAAAATATAACATTAAAATGCGCATTCAATAATCTATGAAACTAAATCAAAATCAAATACGAAACGATAGCTCCATTTTGCGCGTGTGCGATTATGTGTAGCCATGTGCGATTCGCTCGGCCATCATTTCAACTCCACACGAGACTCAATACACAGCGTCAGCACGGACACAAAAGAATCGACCAGTATGGTTTCTATGGACGAAATTTTCAAGGAAATTGATAAGAATTTGTTTTAAATATTAATTTTCTATGATATGTAAAACGTAAATGGGATTTAAAAACCGTTTTCGTCATAAAAATATGAAACAAAAATCGATTTGTTTACTTTACGCTCAGATTTAAATCACGAAAAAGAAACGTAGGACTTACTGATCGAAAAATGTTCATATTCAAAGAATACAAAAATATTCAAGAATGTCTTTTATGTTTTTGCAGTATTCTGTTGACTCGCACATGTTATTCTAACACCCCTAGCTGTAGGAACAATCTATTTTTCACACCCACGTAAATTAACTTATCCAATAAAACCCTAATTTTTCCGAACTAAGAATTCTATTGGCTTACAGCTAAAAAATTCGAAGGCTCACGTGAAAAGAAGTAAATTGCGCCAAAATTCTGTGAGCCGATTTTGAGATCCGAGAACTTATAAAAGGAAGATTTTGGACTGACCAAGTCAGTCAGCGGATCGAGCACAGAGAGATGCCAAACAAAACCACGTAACTCGAAATAATAACTTTCCCGCGAAAAAGAACATCACTGACTCAATGACGACTTGGCTCGAATATTCTGCTGTGACCAAAAAAAGAACTTCGAACTTCAAAAAACTTTACTTAATAAAGTGAACAATTATATTCACTACTATTCAAGTAAAATTACAATCGAACTAAAACCTTAAACTACATGTAAGGGTACGCAACTTCAAATGACTTAAACCAAAAAAGCAATACATAAATAATTACATATACATTCACGTTGAATAGTAAATGAACATTTAATTTACAAAAAACTCATTTGACTATAACTTTGCAATAGTTCATGAATAGTTATCGAAACACTAAAACAAACCTGATATTTTAATACAAATACAAACACACCAACATTTGATATCTCAAAACATTATTGTAAATATTTTCTTAATTGTAAATGTGCGTATTGTTTGAATTGATTTTTTTTTTGCCTCGTTGTGTTTCATATTGTAAAATATTTTATTGTTGAGGATGAATGATTAGAACACACCAGCCTAACCCCAAAAATCCTTCTGATTAATTCCAACATTCTAGTTAAGAAAACTTAATACATTTCACTCGTCCCCAACAATTCTATTTCAGTTACCAAGTAACATTTTGTTTAAAGTTACCCCTTCAAACAATTTTCTTACTTTTTAAATTATCTAATGAATGGATTTTAGTTACGATTTATTGCTATCTAGATACAAATTTATGATTTAATATTCATTTTCCTAATATTTATGATTTAATATTCATTTTCCTAATGAACAAGTACAGTCCTGACTAACATGTACAATTTTTGGACTGTAAAAAGAGAGAAGCTTAACACACGCCAAACAATACCCACTAATGATTACTAATAATCTGTATGAAATAAATATTACTAAGAAATAATTTATTATTACAGTCCAGCACATGTGTAAAAATAAAAATAAATCTGCCAAAATTAAACGGTTTGAGATATTTTGATGAAATAAAAACTGCTAAGTTTCTTTAATCATGTAGATTAAGAAGATGCAATCAGATAACACCTAGTCCCCGTTTAAAATTTTTATCTGTGATACTTAATTAAACATGCTGGAGAAGGGACATTTGGCCAACCAGGTTTTGTTATATTAAAAATCTAAAGTCCAAATTTCAAACAATACTAAAATAAAAATGAAAGGAAACACAGTTATGCCATTAAGTAAATAATTTGTATTTACAAACATATGTACATGAATTCAAAAGTGTCAAAAAGGTTTAAAAATAGGATTTAGTTGAAATAAAGTCTTTGGGTAGTTGGTTCACATAAAGATTTGTACTCTAGAAAAGTCTTTTAAATAGTTGCTCCACATTAAAATTCTGCAGTGGAGAAAAGACTTTTATTGTTAGCAAAGATTCACTGACTGTCTTTATTATTGTTGGAGATGATTCATTTGAAATCATTGACACATTTTTTCAGTATACACTGTGGAGGAAGGAAAAAATATTGAGGCCACAACATAAAGGCAGTTGCATTACTCCACATCTTATTTATTATAACAATACACATCAACATGTTCATCTCTGTTGTTATAACAATGCTCATCAACATGCTCATCTCTGTTGTTATGACAATGCTCATCAACATGCTCATCTTTGTTGTTATGACAATGTTCATCAACATGCTCATCTCTGTTGCTATAACAATGCTCATCAACATGCTCATCTTGGTTGCTATAACAATGCTCATCAACATCCTCATCTTGTTTGTTATAACAATGCTCATCAACATGCTCATCTTGGTTGCTATAACAATGCTCATCAACATCCTCATCTTGTTTGTTATAACAATGCTCATCAACATGCTCATCTTGATTGCTATAACAATGCTCATCAACATGCTCATCTTGTTTGTTATAACAATGCTCATCAACATGCTCATCTTGATTGCAAAAACAATGCTCATCAACATCCTCATCTTGTTTGTTATAACAATGCTCATCAACATGCTCATCTTGATTGCAATAACAATGCTCATCAACATGCTCATCTTGTTTGTTATAACAATGCTCATCAACATGCTCATCTTGATTGCTATAACAATGCTCATCAACATCCTCATCTTGTTTGTTATAACAATGCTCATCAACATGCTCATCTTGGTTGCTATAACAATGCTCATCAACATCCTCATCTTGTTTGTTATAACAATGCTCATCAACATGCTCATCTTGATTGCTATAACAATGCTCATCAACATGCTCATCTTGTTTGTTATAACAATGCTCATCAACATGCTCATCTTGTTTGCTATAACAATGCTCATCAACATCCTCATCTTGTTTGTTATAACAATGCTCATCAACATGCTCATCTTGGTTGCAATAACAATGCTCATCAACATGCTCATCTTGTTTGTTATAACGATGCTCATCAACATCCTCATCTTGGTTGTTATCACAATGCACATCAACATGCTCATCTTGGTTGTTGTAAAAATGCTCTTCAACATGCTCATCTCTGTTATTAAACCAATGCTTATCAACATGCTCATCTCGATTCTTATACCAATGCTATTCCATATGCTGATCTTTGTTGTTATAACAATGTAGATCAGCATGTTATTCCCTAATGGTATAACAATACTCATCTACATGCACATCTTGGTTGTTATAACAATGCTCATCAACATGCACATCTCTGTTGTTATAACAATGCTCATCAACATGCACATCTCTGTTGTTATAACAATATTCTTCAGCATGCACATCTCTCTTTTTATAACAACCAAGATTCACATGATGATAGAAATAGAAAGACATTTTTCTTTATAATAAAATCTGACATTATATATTCTTGGTATGCTTTTCAGCAAAACAGGAATTATTTAACAAAATTATTAACAAAATGAATTTTCTGCTATTCTCTTCTTAAGAATTTTTTGAATTTATATTCATTGGTTCTTTCTCAAGTATTAAGCCTTTTCATCTTGACGTGTTGCAGATCGATATATTTTCAGGTTGCAGCAAAAGATTCATCTGTTATAAGTAGACATATGGCTAGGACATGACCAGCTTCTAAAATCATTCCTCTTCAGGGAACTGGTTTCTAGCAGGTGGCTACAGAGGAGATAGAAGGATACCTTGAAAAGCACCCTTACCTCCTGTGGACTCAATTACCCCTAGTGGAAAACAGTGGCAGATGCAAAGACAATGCAACTAGGCAATGTCACATTCTGAATAATTCCCATCCTCCCTGATTAAGAAGAGAAAATGTGGTGGTATAAAATCAGAGCTACCAGACTTTCTTCTTTTTTTTTTAGAGAAGTTTCACCCTGTACAAGGCCCAGAGGCCACTCAAGATAAAGGGTTACCTCAAGCAGCAGTTCATATAGATAGGAAGGAAAGATAATGGTTAACTCTAAACTTGAACAGGTTAAAATTGTAGTGATTGGGAAAAACATCCATTTTGGAGTCTGTTCCAGAGGTTCGTGGGAAGAAGCTGTTCGAGTGGAACTTACTTCTCCACTGATGGGATAAAGAGTGAATGTGGGTGGTTGGCTACAATGTAAGCGGTATGGTGGGTCCTAGCTGTGAAGTTTAGGTCTGGTGGAATCAAGGTATGTAGTTCATTGAAGTAATTTCTATGGAAGTAGCAATAGAGCAGTGAAAGCTTTGCCACTTTATGCCTGTGAAAGAGAGGATGGAAAATAATTCATCAGGACTTAGAGACGCTTTTGAACTCTATCAAGACTGGAAAGTGGGTATTGGGCAGCTCCCACCTTCTTCAGCTATGTTTGAGTCTCCCCTGGAGACATCTTGGTCACTGGTGGACACATAACAGACAAGGAACAACTTTTAAATGTTTATTCTCAAAGCCAAGCTATAAGAAAAGAATTAATAATAAGTTATAATATAACTTATTTTCAGGCTTAAATCACCAGAGATAGATTAGTACATTAGGAAGAGTTGTCATCTCTTTCTGAAATCAGTTTTACATATGTGATAAATCTTCATAATCTTAGGTAATTTTCGCCCAATACAAGTTCCAAGAGCCACCCAAGATAGAGGGTTACTGAATGAGGTTGTTGTATGGATGTAAGAGAAAGAAGTGCAGATTATGAGGATATGTAGGATAGATAACACCTGACTTGTTATGGTTGTAGTGACTGAGGTTGCAAGCCCTCAGCCATCTGTTCCAAAAGTAGCAGTTCTTGGGAAGAAACAGTCTGAGGGAAAATTTTTCTTATCAACAGAATATAAAGGGAATGCGGATGGTTTGACCCTGTGTAATGTTAGTTTTTTTTTTTTTAAATCAATTCACCCCAAGCAAGGCAATAATGCCACTAATATGCAAGGCGTTACTGGGAGTGAAATAGAAAGAGAAAACTTTAGAAGGAACTGGAAACACAATCCTAAACAGGAAACAAGGGATCTCTACTCATGTTCAAAAGCCTGGAGAGGAGTGTGAACCAGACGATAGGTGAATCTATTTTGTTTCAGTGTGAGCAAAATTTTTGGAGAAGCTTGGTTTTATGTTCAATGAAAGAACAGAATGTGGAATATCACTATGTCGGAAAAAGGAAATACAAATCCTGTTTTCATTTAACTCCAAACAAGGGGGGGGTAATGGCACTAGGATGCAAGAGTTTAAAAAAATGAGAAGACTTTAGGTGAAGGAACTGGGAACCTAATCATAAATAATCCTAATATTCACTCAATACAAGACCCAAGAGCCATTCAAAGTAGAGAGTTACTCTGTATAGTTATATTAGCATAGGAAAGGGCAAACATTAGGAGCACAGAGAACCAGAAGCTCAATCCTAAACAAGAAATAAGGGATAAATCTCTACTCCTGTTCAAAACATGTAGGAGGAGCAATAGGCGAACATATCTACTCCTAGTAATATAATTCATAACAAAAGCATTTATTTTTGTCAAAAATTTAAAAAATGCATCGCATTTTTAAATTTATAGATTGATTTAGTGACCTATTTCATACAAAATAAGATTAAACATATTTCCAAAATCTTGCTTAATTTTCACCCAATGCAAGTTCCAAGAGCCACCCAAGATAGAGGGTTACTGAATGAGGTTGTTGTATGGATGTAAAAGAAGGAAGTAAGTACAGATTATGAGGATATGTAGGATAGATAACAGCTGACTTGTTACGGTTGTAGTGATTTAGGTTGCAACCCCTCAGCAGTCTGTTCCAAAAGAAACAGATACCTAAATTTTCCCTCAGACTGTTTCTTCTTGGGAAGAAACAGTCTGAGGGAAAATTTTTCTTATCAATGGAATACAAAGGGAATGAGGTTGGTTCGACCCTGTGTAATGGTGTATTTGAAAATCTTGAAATGATTGCTAGAAATAACAACTTTGTCATACAAATCTAAGCATGTTACATACAAACTTTCATCTTAAAAAGAAATCCACAATATGTTAAGAGCTGGAATATTAATATAACTTCTCAAAATTATAGTTTCCCCATTTCCTCTGTTAGATATCTACCTTCAATAATTGTAGCTTTAATTGGTGTATAAAAAGTACATTTGATGAGAAAATATTATCCAATAGAAGTCATGTTCGGAATCATTTCAATCCAGATCATGCCTGGTAACCTTGTTGGTCAGAGTATAAAAATGGAATTGAAATTGATTTTTGTGTCAAGGTTATTGGCTAGAATCCAAGAAGAAAAGGCTTCTATAATAAAATAATGGCTTTGTGGTTTTTCATTGATGAAAGCTTTTCTGAAAATAAAATTCTCTAAAAATGGTCTCAGTATTGATATATTTTGTATATAATATCAACTGGCATTTACCTATGTTAGCTATTTTTCTTGTTCACTTCTGCTCTTTATACAACTTGTTTTGGCTGGCCCTATTTCCGGTAGGATTTGCCAACTCCTGATGATGGAATGAAGCCATTTAGATGTTACATCAAAAGAAAGGATGCAAATAGATTAGATTGTTAGATTAATTATGTGGAGAGAATGAAAGGAAAAAAAACGAAGGAGAATGGGGAAAAAGAGGGAAGAATGTGGATGAAGGTGATGGAGACAGAAGATATAAAACTGAGAAGTGGAGTAGGAGGCGGAGAAGTGATGAGGAAAGTCAGATGAGTAGAAGGAGAAGCTAGAAATTTAAAAAAAGGAAAGGAAAGAAAGATGTGAATAATGAATTTCAGAAAAGAATAATGGACAGGAAATTTGGAAGGGAAACAGAAGATAGGAAACAAAAAGAAAAAGAGAAAACTGAACAGAAGACAAAGAAAAGGTGGGAGAAACAGAAAGATGGAGGAAGAAATTTAATAAATGCAATTGGAAGTCTAAGAGATAATTTATTAAGTCTAAGGAGAACTGTTTAAGAGAAAAAGAATATGGATCTAGTTGGGAATAATGCAAAGAAAAAACAGAAAGGAAGGTGCTAGCGAAAGAAGAGTAAAAAAAGCTGAAAAGTTGAGAAGAAAATGGAACAAATTTTCAATTGAAAAGGAAGTAAAAAGAGCGCTCAAAAGAAAGAATAGTGTAGAATGAAATTGAAAAATGTCAGAAGAAAAGGACCAGAGAAGAAGACAAAAAATACAAGCAATGAAAAAAAGAAAGAAAAAGAAAGAAAGAAAAAAGAAAAAAGAAAAAAACAGAAAGAAAAAGAATAAAGAAAGAAAAAGAAAAAAGAAAGAAAGCAGAAAGTAAAAGAAAGAAAACAAAAAAAAGAAAAGAGAAAGAAAAAGAAAAAAGAAAAGAAAAGAGAAAGGAAAAGAAAAAAGAAAGGAAAAAGAATGAAAGAAAAAAGAATGAAAGAAAAAAAGAAACAATAGATTAAATAAATAAAAGTAATAAGTACATTACAAAGCAAACTAATTAAACATAAAAATGTATGATGAAAAAATAAAAGAAGAAACACTAAATTCAATGGAAAGTAGATTTTATTAAAAATAGAGTAAAAAAAAAGTGTTTTTTAATGAAAATAGAATTTTGTGGGAAGCCAAGCAAATGAATGTTTTGAAAGAGTTGTGAGAAACGTTGCAAATATAGGAAGTGAATCAAAAGAAAGTGCAATGTGTAAAGTGAAAAAAACTAAAAGCATTAAAATTGAAATATTTTTTACCTTGATGTTCACCCTGTACAAGGGCCAAGAGTCACTTGAGCTAGAGAGTTACATAGTAAGAGGCATAGTTTATGGGGATATGTGTGGAAGATAACTGTTAACTCTAGACTTGAACAAGCCAAGATTGTTGTGATCGAGGAAGCATTCTCTTGGGAGTTGGTTCCATTATAGGCAGAAAGAGAGGGGAGGAAAGATTTCAAAAGGTGAATAAATTTGTAGAAATAGGAATATGGGAAAGTCTTTTTTTATCATTTCACTCAGTCAAGGTGAGAATGTCAATAGTACACGGGGGGTGCAGGGAGTGAAAGTGAATGAGAAGACTGAGAACAGGGAAGATTAAGGAAAAGACAAAAAATGAACAGGATTCAAGGGGAGGGAAGATGGTGACTGATATTGAAATTAAATTTCTGACGATAGTAGTTATCATGAAAGCAAGTAAATGAGAGTTCCACAGGTAGGAAGTGTGAGAAAAAACTGTTAGTGTAGAAGTAACGGCTGCATTTAGCTGTTTCAACAGTAAAAGGTGGGACCTAGATGCCAATCTAGCATACTTAAAGTCATGTAGTTGGAACACCAGAGAAAAAAACTTGTCAGAGTAGTAGCCATGAAAATATTTGTAGAAAAGACAGAGGGAAGCCATGTCATATCGATGAGAAAGTTACGGAAGTCAAGATGCCTGGTCAGGATAGATTACATTACAGATCTTTCTTTGGATTTTGTCAAGAATCTCAAGATGTACAGCAGGAGCACCAGACCAGATATGACTACAGTATTCAATGCACAGACAAATGGTAGATTTGTAAATGTATAGGAAGCAAGACATGGGATGAAGAATTCTCATTTACTTTTTAAAATCTTTTTTAAGAAGCAAATAGTAAAAAAAACAAAAGTCCCTTCATTATTTTCTGTATTAAACCTGTTATGATAAGCATTCTCTCTGACAGATGCAGTCTCATCAAGAGAAGGTAACTCTCCCATAGGTATAGCTATACTGCCTTTTATACAGTACCTCATTTACATATCACTACAAAACCTTTTCAGTTTGTTCTACTATCCTTTAGGATTTTCTCTTTCATTAAATTTCTTTATATAATATGGACATTCAAAGTGTGGGACGAAGACCTTCGATGATGATAGGAAAAAAGAAAAAAACAAGAAAATACAAAAATATTACCAAGAGAAAGAGGGCAAATATAAACATTATTGTAGGAGGAATGAAGATATGTTAAAAGAAGGGAGATAGAAAGAAAAGATGCTAAAAGAATAAAACTGCTAACAATGAGAGATAAAAAAAGTAAAAAGGAAACCAGTTAAACAAAGGTATTTGGAAAGTTAATAGAAAAGATAAGGAGAAGGTAAATAGTCTACCAATTTATTAAATACTAATTCATTAAAACTAGGTACTAAATGTGTTTTTTATAGATACAATATTTTAGTTATTATACTCTGAAGTTGGGAATGAAAAATCAAACACTTTATTCAATCTATAGAGTTAGGGTATTCTCATTCGACTCTCAATGCAGGTAGATATCTAATATCTACATAATTCTTTTTTGGTTAATTTGTCTTTGTTATACTACTTTATTCTATTCAACTGAACAAAAATATATGAATTTCACTGCCTGACTCAGAGACATTTTGTAAAAGAATTATTAATAATTAATTTCTAACTAGTCTCACTGTTATTTCTAACATCTTATTTCTATCACTTTTATGTAACAAATTTGTGTGTTTGTGTGTGTGTATATATATATATATATATATATTTGTATGCATGTATGTATGTATATATATATATATATTGTTTTAAAATGATGGAGCGTATGTTTTTTCTTTAAAAGGAACATTTTCAGCCATCACTTCAGAAAGAATCATTGGAAAAAAACAAACATACAAAAAAAATAATCTTAAATGGCAAAAATGAAAAAGTGCATAGGGGCAAATAAGGAGCCATGACTAAAATAAATTTATTACTAAAACAATAGATGAATGTAAGTAATCTTCTAGTGAGTATAAAACAGACAACATTTGTACTCCCAATCCACTTAAGACAGCAAAGGGTTACTGGGTCAGAAAGAGAATGAGAAACTTTAGTGATGAAGAAGGATAATAAAAGAAGCAAGTTCAGGAATTCAGAAGATAGTGCTGGACATTGCATTTAAATATTTGAAGATTGTAGGTGGCAGGGAAGTGAGAAACCAGATGATAGTTGAAAAATGTGGGAAATTAAACTATTAGAATAGAATAGAATTTATGTATATATCTAGCTATTTCAAAATTAAAACAATGTGACCGAGCTGCCAAACTAGTACTCCACCTACATTTCTGTGATCAAGGTTTGAAGGAAGATAGCTCATTGGAAGAACTACCATGAAAATAAACCTGAAAACTTGAATCATGTTCTCGAATCATCACATCTATGGTAATAGTAATATTAACCATTTTCATATAAATAAACATTTGGCCTTGTAATACTGTCACTTGAAATTTATAAAATCTTTCTCATTAAACAATTTTTCAGGAAAATAGATTTAAGTCCATCAGCTGTTATTGCTCTTTCCAGTATTGACGGAGGTTTCCTTCCTAATCTTTTATTTGATGTAGTGTGGAATGTCATCTTGATTATGTCATTATTTTCTCTTCAAGTTACATGTGATATCCATTTTAGTTGTTGCTGCTGTTTAAAGTCTTCAGGTGATGAGGTTTCTGAAGATAAAGAGATAGATAACAGACTGAGATAGATAGATAGATAGATAGATAGATAGACGAATAAATTTGAACAGACTATGACAGATAGATTTCTCAAGTCCAGTATCTGTTATCAATCTTTCTAGTATTGATGGAAGTTTCTTTCTTAACCTTTTATTTGATGTAGTGTGAGGGATGTTAACATCTTGATTATATTATTATTTTTCCCTGAGTTACCTGTGATATCCTTTTGTGCCTGGTGCTGCTGTTATTGTTTAAGTTATTTGGTAAATTTCTTTATGATTCTGTAGCACCAGTCCACAAGATTTGAAGAAGTGTGGTCTCCACCAAGACCCACATGCTTCACTCACTCAAAGCCATTATTAACCAATGATTTAGAAAGTAGTCGTATACAGCTGACTGTTTAGTAATCAGTTAGGTTTATAATAGAAATTCATACACATATGTCCTCAAGGATACATGGCACAGTGGATAAAGGCGTTAGTTAGATCCAGTGACAGGATCCAAAGAGTGTGAGTTCAATACCTGTTTAACGCTGTGGAGAACTTTGAGAGAGGAATTAACAGGAGATAACTGGTAACTGACATCCATTAGACATGGCACATGGAACTAGAACTAGAACAGTCTACCCCAGCAAGCGAAATAAAGGGTTCAGTTCGAAATTCCAACCACCTGAAGAAGGCCAGAGTGTACAACGGCTGAAATGTTGTGATAAATATGTCAACAAAGATGAGGACAATAGTCCAAATAATGTAAATAATGTACAAAGGGTTTTGTTAAATTACTAAGACCCCATGATAAAATTTGCTAACTTCTACAATTTCATCTCATATCTTTTATTCTTGGGTAAAGATCTTGTTGTAATAAAGTAATCAGGAGTAATCTTCCTTTTTTATGATTACCTCCCTTTGGAGAGCTCTTTTGTTTGTAGAGGACTATAGTCACTATGCTTGTATGAATTATTCTAAGCAGAATAAAGCATCTTTAAGTCTCTTGCTCTCTTTTGTTATTACACTGGTCAAAGAATTATTTTCTTTGTTTTAAGCCATAATCATTTGAATAAAAGAAGCTGCACCCTGCAAACGAACCTGATATCTGGTGTGAGCTGTAATGCTACAATTCTTCTTCTATGTAGATGTGGGTGATTATAGCTCTCAACAACTTCCTGTCATTTATAACTCTTACTAAGCTTTGTCTTTTCACCATCCCTCCAAGTCCCTGTTCTACCATCTATTTACACAAGTATAATCTACCTAATATAAGCCCTGTTTCCTCATTATATGCGCTAGAAATTTCAACTGTCTCTTTGTGATATTAAGTACAAGCATCCTTTCTGGTTTCATTTTCCTGAAAACTTCCTAATTGCTCACATGTTCAGTCCATGGTATTCCCAGCATCCTTCTGTAGAATCACATTTCTGTTGCTTCAAGTCTCTTCTTTATCTGTAAATTGTCCAGCATTCATTGTAATAGTGAAGGACTTATATAGCAGTTCAACATTCTTTTCTTTGTTTCTAGTGAAATATTTTGGTTTCTTAATACTTTGCTTAGCTTTTGGAAGGCATCTTCTGATTTTGGTGTCCATCCTCTGTTAAAACACTTCCCAGACAGTTGAGTATCTAGAGTGGGCAAAGGGGAGAGTCTGCCTCAGCTGGAACTTTTATGGGGTTGGCACTTTTGTGCTTGCCATAGACTATAAGCCTGTATAGGCTGTACTGAAATAAAAGTGGTTTTAATGATGGAACAGTACTCACAGTTGAAGGACTTTTCAATTTTGAGAAACTTAAACTATGGCATATGTATATTGGCCTATATACTGTCTATAGACCAACGATTGGCAGATGAAATAGTTTTTGATGATGTTATTGAAGAATTTGCCATCAAAAAAACAAGAAAAGTTACTTTGTAGAAAATTGTAATTTTCATTTCAAAAATAAGGTTTAGGTTTATTTTGTTTTATGGAATATCAACCTCAATGAGTTATTTAATGCTGACAAGATTTTTAGTATAGGTTCGTATGAATAGAATATGTAATCTTTGTAAGAAATCAGTTTGTCGGTCAGATTTCATTGATGTATCTTTGTAAAGAGGGTTTTTGTTGAGAGTCAAATGTATTGCTTGTAATATTTTTTTTCAAAAAAGTATTGCTGGTACTTTTACTATAAAAATCTATTTTTATACCTTCATAGTGTTTTGACCCCAGTTTGGGGGTTAACTATTTTCCCATAGATGGGACCATAACAAGTTCTATCACCCTGGGTTAGAGTGGACCTGGGAACAACAGCAATTAAAAGGTGGTTCCATGCTCCTCAGAACTTCCTGATCAGAGACCTTGCTACCAGATGTAGGTTATTGTCATACCCAGAACGAATTTCAGATATAAAGATGCTCCTAATTTTTGACACCTTTCTTCCATATGCTGTTTTTGCTTTTTAACTGTTACTGATAAAGTTTTAGTATGTTTGGTGTGTAATTAAAGCATACTATATCTGAGTATGTAAAAGTCATATTATAATGGTATACAAACTAGTTTCATAAATTTAAGAGTGAGTTACTGCACAATATATATATTTTTGTGGGGGCTGGTGGGAGTTCAAGCACTGCCCTGGGTGGCACACACTCTAACTATGCCACTGTTACCAGATATTTAAAATTTCATGCTTCTGTTTCATAGTTCATATCTTGGTATTTTCCTCATGCTGACAACTATTTATTTTCTCTTCTTACAATTGATGTTTAGTCCTTTCTTCTTTCTTTCCTTTACTACCTTCTGTAGGAATTTCTGTAGTTTTCTTTCTGTGTTTGCTCTTATGTGGGTAAGAATGGAAATCTACTGACCTTTAAAAATAGAGAATGCAACATCAACTGCAAACATTAAAGGAAGATATTTGCAATATTGGTGGCAAAGAAAAAATATTTACAGTTAAAGGTAACAAAAACAAAATGTTACAAGGTGTTAAAACATTTACTTGTTCACTGAGTGCAAAGGGGAAAAAATGGCATACATTCTCACTTGATCTTGAATAAAAACTGGGATTCAGAATAAACAGCAGTGGGGTAGGGTTGAATTTTTTTCAAAATCTAATAAGTGGGTGTGTTAGGAATTAGTGGTAGAGGTGGAAAAAAATCTGAGATAGGATTAATCTAGAGGTTAATTTATTTGAATCTTATGTAAGAAATGTTATGTAAACATACAGCAAATTATTTAATAAGATTTAAGATTCTGATGTCTGCAATCATAGTTTGTATTTGTCATAATTTATGTCCCTTTCTGTTTTTGTATATTTACTGAATTCATTTTCTATCTATAGCCCCTGCTGTTTGCCTCAGGGTTCTTGATAAGATCCAGAGCCGGATATGCAGGCAGTTTGCTCCCATTATATGTTCTGAATTATTCTAATATCTATCCCAAATAAATCAAACTTACATAGCAATTCAAACAATTCTTTATGACATAACTTGTCAAATGCTTTTGCATAATATATAAAACATACGTATATATCCTTCTGAATTTGTATGGTTATTTCCGATATCATTCTGAGCATAAATATCTCATTCCTTGTTCCAGTGTTTTTAACAAAACTGCATTGTTCTTATTTAGATCGTTCAGATTGTTGTCCTCATCTTTGTATTCATGTCTTGGCCTTCTTCAGGTGACTGGAATTTTGAACTGAACCCTTTATTTCAATCACTGGGGTAGATTGTTCTAGTTTCATGTGCTATGCCTTTTCCAGATATATCAGTTATCTCCTTTTAATTCAACTCTCCAATAGCAGCCAGATATTGAACTCACAACTCTTTGGGTCAAGTCACTGGATCCAGCCAACACTTTTATCCACTGAGCTATGTCTCCTTGACATAAGTGTATGAATTTTTGGGACCTATAAACTCAATGTCTCAGCAACCATTTTTTACTAGGTTGCAATTTTTGTCATTATTATTGCTTCTCTCTAGCCCTCCGTATAACTGGTTCCCATATTGTATTCATTTCTATGCTTGGCTGGTTTAGAAGATTTTTGTGACCTAGCATATGTGCTGATTCCTTAACTTTTCATATTTTCCAGTGATGTTCACTGACTATTATTTCAACCCCATGCCACAGGGGGCGGGTAATCTTCCTTTATCTTCAATATGTAATCAGCTATGCTTGATTTTTCTATTCCCCCTCATGTTACAGCTTTATGATGTTCTTGCAGTCTTATCTTTAGGGAGTGGCTGTTTCTCCCTTATCTTTCTTACTACAGCTGCACAGGATTGTGTACATACAGTCCTTAGTCATGCTCTTCTCTAATGGAGGTAGGGTCTTATTCAGAAGAGGTATCTGTGAAGTGTTGAATCATTTTTGAAGGTCATCTTGATGTTATATGAACCACAGACCTCTTGTATTCTTTGCAATAATCCCTTCACATAGGGTAAGCAGACTGAAGATTTTTCTGAGTATTGTTATCCTCTTGTACCCTTCTATCCCAGTTTGTTTGAGCTGCTATCATGTACCCAGGGTAGTTATTACATTGTAGGGTACTGCTTATACTGACCATTTCTTGTTCATATGTCTCTTGGACACCACTTATGACTTTTGCTTGGTGTTGTAATCAGCAGATGATCCCTTTCTTTACACTGTATGGGTAGTAGGAGTTGAAGTTGAGGTATTGTCTGATGAATGTTGGCTTGCAGTATATGGATGTCTTGAACCTATGCTCTGTTTGAGATATGAGTACATCCAGCAATGTGAGTTTGTTGTCATTTACTCTCTTTATTGTCAACTGTATCATATTGAGATCACATGGTCCAGTAGTAGCTATATCTCTTCCAGGTGTGGCCAGAGTATGAACATGTCATCTATGTATCTTAGCCATAGGGATGGCTTTAGTGATGTGGATTGTAATGCCATTTCTTTGAAGTATTCCATGTATACCTTTGCCGTTGCTGATGATGTGACTGTGTGTATGACATGCCATGCAGCTGTGGTAAGAAATGTAAAGGAGGAACGGACCTTTCCTCCAGCACAAGCAAAGATTCGAATGTGCTTCACAGTGTAAACTGTCCAACGAAGAAAGAAATAGCGGCTTCTCGGGTTCACTTATTTAAAATAATTAGATCTTGGAATAAGATACTTTTTATGAGATTATCTTTGTGCATATGCAAATTTTGGCTGTCAATGATACATAAGAATGGGAAGAATGAGGCGACAAGGCAGTGAAGAAAAAAGAAAGATTGACCGCTGTGTTGAACTAGCGACAAGTGTTGTGGATGAGAGAGAAGAAACTGATTGCAGGCATTGATTGCTACAATAAGTTTAAAGCTTTTTTTTTTGCTACACGTAAGTATACATCTATCTGCATTTGTATTGCTCTCAAAAGGTGTGAATCAGTAATAGAAAGAGCAATAACAGTTAGTGGACTTGGGAAGCCTATTTTTCTGAAAGCAGTTTTAGGAAGAAGATTTTATAAATTTCGACCAACAATAATGCTAACTGTTCAGTCAAGGAATGCTGACTGTTTCCTGTATATAAATGGCTAATTTTAATATTACCATTACCGATTTTAGCATTACCATTACAGTACTAACTCACCTTGTATATGAGATATATTAGAAAGAATAACATAACTCTCTTTAATTTCTTTGTTACCTAATTGAAATCTTTAGAACAAGGAATACTGAATGTTACTTGCACAGAAACAGTTAATTTCAACATTACCATTAACATTTGACTGAGACTGGCACAAAGCAAAAAAGAGCACTTAGTAAGACTAACCCATTATACTATGAAATAGTCAACTGGCACTAGCTTAATAAGTACCACTCCAAAGCAGAGCACCTTCATTATTTACTAAGCATTGCTTAGTCTGACACAAGGATACAAAAGCTGAGCAATTAGCAAGGATTAAGCCTATTATACTCTCAATAGTCAGTTGATACTAGCTTGATAAGTAACACTCCAAAATGTTATTCACCCATTACATTAGCAAATAGTTCATTCAGACTAACTTGAATATACCACTCCAAAACAGGGCATGTCATTAAGCTTGACTCAATCAAGCAAAAGGCTATGGTTGTAAAAATGCTTGATTCTGTTGGTGAAGTTGAATTAAAAGGAATAAAAACATGTAATTCCAATGGATAATTTATTGTTAAAACAGATATATTTCGGAAAGCTTTTGCAATCCTTGATCACTCTTAAAAAATAAATGAAAAAGCAACATTGTATACATTATAAATTCAAATTAACAAAAAAAATTCAATCAAATTGAATTTGTGAGTTATGAGAAGGAGAATTTTTTCTGCTCTGGTTTTGAAATAACATTTCTTTCTTTAAGCAATTCTTATGCTTTCAGCTTATGCATGTCTTTTGTGAACTCAATTTGACAAATTTTTTGAGTTAATTTGAATTTATAACATATACAATTTTGCTTAGTCACGGTTTCATTTATTTCTCAAGAGTGATCAAGGATTGTAAAAACTTTCTGAAATATATCTGTTTTAACAATAAAAGGCTGTGGTATTCACACATCTTTTCAGGAATAACCCCTTACATTTGTTGTAACCTGTCAGCATGCTCACTCTTCAATGAAAACATAAGTGCTCTCACCACAAAAGCCACAATTCAAATGGCAAAATCGGGTTTAATTTTCGGCTGACCCTATGCATTGACTTCTGAGGAAAAAGTCATAACTTACATGTTTCTCAGATAATTAGTTACAATTTTCACTTCAACTGGGGAAAGTAAGAAATAAAATGATGATTTATTTGAGCAATATCTATTGGTGAAAGATCTTTGTAAGCATTTGACTTTCATTCTAGTAAGGGATGTAATGATAGCATATTTGTCATCAAGTGACTTCAGAAAACCACACACCTATCAAATAGAGAAGTGTATACCTGCTATGTTGATATCACAGCAGCATATGACCACATCAATAGAGACTTCCTCTTCTCATCTGTCAGAATCAGTTTTCCAAGCTCTAACTCCACTGAATATCTTGATCTAAGAGATGAAATATATCAGTTTACAAAGTCATATATATATATATATATATATATATATATATATATATGGTGAAGACCCAAACTCTGAATCATTTAAACCTCATCAGGAGAATGACAAGGAGGAAATGAGAATGCCAATCTATTTAATCTCTTCCAAGCACAGATGTAAGGAGATGGGCACTGATCATTTAAGTATTCTATGCCACATCGTAAACAAATCTTCTAATAGAAAAATATGTTCCTGCTTTCCCTCCCGAGGCCAATGTATTAATGATGTGGAGATCTATGCTGGTGACATAAGTATTCATAGTAGGGATAAGAATAATCTTGAACCAAAAATATTAACATCCCCTACTAGTGTAACTATTTACACAATAACCATTGTTCAGACTGTTGTCCTCATCTATATTATCATATTCACGATGTTTCAGCCATTGTATGTTATGGCCTTCTTCAGGTGATATACGTTACACTTTCAAACCAGAACCATAGATTGTTCTCATTCCATTTTATTCTTGTGATTGCGAGATCGCTACAAATGATTTAGTGACTTGAATTGGAACTCAGCTCTCTAATTAACAATTCCGAGCCATTATCCATTACATCCCCCACACATCCAAGCTTACAGCACCTGACATTCCCAAGTAATGCTCACCCATCTAGATACTGACTAGGTTTCATGTTGCTTAACTTTGGTGATCATATGGGAATACATTTCCCAAGGGTATTTACCATGTGAATATAACAAACCCAACCGGAATTGGAACTCAGCTCTCTAATTAACAATTCCAAGCCATTATCCATTACATCCCCTACACATCCAAGCTTACAGCACCTGACATTTCCAAGTGGTCACCCATCTAGGTACTGACCAGGTTCGATGTTGCTTAACTTTGGTGATCATATAGGAATAAATTTCCCAAGGCTATTTGCACATGTGAATATAACAAACCCAACCGGAATTGCAACTTAGCTCTCTAATTAAGAATTCTGAGATATTATCCATTACATCCCCCACACATCCAAGCTTACAGCACCTGACATTCCCAAGTAATGCTCACCCATCTAGATGCTGACTAGGTTTCATGTTGCTTAACTTTGGTGATCATATGGGAATACATTTCCCAAGGGTATTTGCCATGTGAATATAACAAACCCAACCAGAATTGCAACTTAGCCCTCTAATTAAGAATTCTGAGATGTTATCCTTTACATCACCCACACATCTAAGCTTACAGCACCTGACAAGTGGTCACCCATTTAGGTACTGACCAGGCTCGGCATTACTTAACTTTGGTGATCATATGGGAACCAATGTTACAACGTCATATGGCCGTAAACCCTGATCATTTAAGCATTTCATACTACATCCCAAACAAATCTATTAATAGAAAACAACCTTCTTGCTTTCCTTGCCATGTGGTTGGGCTATGCTGGTGGCATAGGTATACATAGTTGGGTTAAGAATAATCTGGAACCAAAAATCAACATCCCCTATCAAGTGCTTCAAGAAACAAGAGACAAGATAAACCTTTCCAAACATAAATTATGATCTGGAATTGGAATTAAAGCAGTGATGGCACCCACCATTGATCCATCATACAAATTCAGGATGTGGAATTAATAAATACTAAACACTTTTTACACACAAATTAGAACCAACACAGGAATTGACCTGATGGCCACCTGATGAGAGTAACATGCAGACAGCCAACTCATACATTTACTATATGACTTACTGGTTCCACAGGAATGAACAATAATTGTTATCACTAACAATAATTAACAAATTACCAATAGATACCAGATGATGACCAGATGGTATTTTGTTGAAGCTATAATAAAAAAAAAATCTATCTAGATGAGAGCAATAAGGAAAGGATGAGGAATCTGAATTTAGATCTCACTGAAAATTTATTTTTTTAAATTTAGATCCATACTGGTTATTTGTCATAGACTAACAATTTGAAAATTACAATAAAAAGCAACTGAAATTACTTGAATGGCTAGTGTAAAATTAACGAGAAGTTGAAAAAATGAGAATGAAGAAGAACCGAATGATAAAATGAATCATGAATGGTTTCATTAGAAAGAGAGAAAAAATGATAAAAAACTGTGATACGAAGAAACAAAATTATTAATTTGAGACAAAAGAGGATGATGAGGAAACATTAGAAAAAAGAAACAAAATCTTTAGCAACAGATTAAAAACATAAATAAAGATTGTGGAAATAATAAAATTGTAAAATTATTAATTAACCAAAGCAGAAAGCCACCAAAGATTAAGCTGTAAAAATCAATATTAAAGAAATTGGTCAGTAAAAAGTGAAAAACAGTTTTATAAGCATTTATTCATTATCATGGGACATTCATTGCTCAAACTTGTCTCTGCAGCCAAACACGGCTTACAAGATAAATTACCACTTTTATTTCTTTTTTCTGATATTTATCAATAATAATCTGTTTTTAATTGTTGCTTTTAACTGAAAAGATATTTTTTAAAGTTTTAACGAAGTAAATGAAACAAAGCAATTTACAGGCTTGTAAGAGAAAACATCAAATTTAGAAAACATCTTTCACTGAAATTTAATGTGGAAAAGCATGACTTTCAGCAATGATATTTAAAATGTTATCAGTTACTACATTATAAAATATTTAATCATGGTTCGCACTTGCTGTGATCAATATATTTTTTTTTTCTTGTGAAGTCTGTAATATTCTTGTGGTTTATTTCAGTTATAGAAAGTTGATAGCCTCTAAACAAAATTTCTGATTTCTGGGATATAAAACCAAGAAACAAAACAAATGATGACTTAAAGCTTTTTCCCAATTTCCTTGTAAGTAATAATATTCAAGTGAAAAAGTAAGAAAAATTCAAACATTCTATATTAAATAGAGCTATAGGCTGGACAGTCAATATTTTAATAGTGCACATGTTTTGAAAGGTGTAAAAGGCAAAATACCTATTTTGGAAGAATAAATTTCTGATTCTTGTCCAGTTTT
The DNA here is from genome assembly GCA_964036315.1 of Acanthosepion esculentum. Lineage (NCBI taxonomy): Eukaryota > Metazoa > Mollusca > Cephalopoda > Sepiida > Sepiidae > Acanthosepion > Acanthosepion esculentum. Next base: position 75,162,559 of record OZ038486.1, read on the forward strand.
CTCAAAAATATCTGGAAGAAATTCAAAATCATACTGTAATGGAACATAACCTTTTATATCAACATTTGCTTTAACCCTATCCCCGGCAGGTTCTTTTTTTGAGCTGCAAAAGGAAGGAGGCAGGGAAACTTTTTTGTCTGCCAACTTTAAATTGCCAGAGAACTCCAAATAATGGCTTAAATTGTTTGAAAATTTTCAGGTTTATTCTTTTACCTATTATCTTTTATTTTCAATTTTCTCTGCAGATGGAACTCATGATGCCATCAAACATGATAGGTTGAAAAGTAAATTAACCAAATGCAAAGAATTTATACTAAATGTACTTTGAAATATTTGTCTACTGAAGTCATAACCTATCTGTATTGCAAGGTTAAAGTAAGACTAAGTGTAATTTTTTAAAATTGCAAAAATCTTCATCTCAGCAAAAATGAAGCTAAAAGAATGTTTACTGTATTTAGAATAACACAACAAAATATTTCACAACATTCTATTTTTAGTAACATATCTAGGGTTTCAAATAAATTCCTTAACCACAAAAAGAGCAGTATCAATTGAAAATTGTACACCTCCAACACCTGTTATAGGATTAAGCTAATAAATAAATCTGTATATTCTTTTTATGTACCATGTCCTTTCAGGTCATAGGCAATCATGGCTCTCCAACTCCCTCTATCCCTTGCAGCTCTCAACAAGCTCCTTCCCTCTGCTTCCTCCCCCAGACCATGTTCTGTCAACCACTTGCTTAAGGTCACTAGGTATGTCATGTGTTGTTTTCCCTTGTCTCTCTTTCTCGCTGTTTGACCCATGAGTATCAGATTCTCCAGGCCCTCCTTCCTCATTATGTGTCCCAGAAACTTCAGCTGCCTCTTCCTGATGTTAAGTATAAGCCTCCTCCTTGTTTGCATCCTCTCTCAGACCTCACCATTGCTCAAATGCTTGGTCCATGATATCCTTAACATCCTTCTGTAGAACCACATCTGCATCGCCTCAAGTCTCTTCTTCATCTTTGAGGAAATCATCCAACATTCACTGCCATAAAGAAGGACAGATGTCATGCAACAGCTCAGTATTCTTTTCTTTGTTACCAAAGAAATCCTCCTGTCTCGCAATACTCTGCCCAGCTTTTGGAATGCGTCCTTGGCCATCCCAATACGTCTACGGATCTCAGTGTCACACTTACTGTGCTCTGTCAAAACGCTTCCCAGACATTTAAACTTCCCCATCTGCTTAATTCTAGTGTTCTCGACCTGCAAATCATATTTCTGGCTCATCATTTTACTGATGACCATGCGTTCCATCTTCTTATAGTTCATGGTTAGTCCCTTCTCACTCGCCAGTGCTACCTTCTGTAGGAGATTTTTGTTAATTACTGCTATCAGTACTGTGTCATCTGCCTATCTCATGTTGTTAAGATTGTGACCACTAATGCTAAATCCTGGTAGGGCTTCCAATGATGGAAAGGAGAGAGAAAACTCTGCCAAGATATGGAACAGAGTACAGAAAATTACAATCTGTATTTATCATGATTATAAGAAAAAAAGGACAATTTAAATACACTTGAAGAGATGAAAAGGGTGATTATTTCCCTTTGCTTAAGATGAAATCACAAGGGTGACATGACAGCTAGTAAGTGATGTGAGTTGGTGGGGTAACAAAAGTCGAAATGCTATTTAGCATACAGAAAAACATGTCTACCCATGCCAGTTGCTGATGATAGACCGCTAAGGTGCTAGATACCATCTCAAGCCCATGGCAGTAGGGATACCAGAAGAACCTACATGGTACCTCAAAGCTCATAAAACATACTACCAGGTTGGTTATTTTCTCTTTGGGAAATTTTACAAATAAGATCCTCTTGTTTCTTGCCTTTCCATTCTGTTTGGTCTATTCATATGTTACAATTTCTCTGCAGAGGGCAAATTAGTGACAGGTATTATATATATTTGTATATGATTTCTTTTATGCATTTAGTGATTCCTGGGGCCAACTTCTTTATTGTATGCCCCTAAGACTTAAGTAGGAGGTCCACATTCACACCAGTTTGTGGGACTGTAGGTCATTTGTACAATGAAGTTAAATGAGACAATTTAAAATTTCAAAAAGTAATTTTTTATTTCACACTTTGATTGGATGCCATCTCGATATGGATGCCTAGGACTGTCACAACCTCTGCACCACTTCTGCATACTACAGCTTTTATGACATAGAGGTATATAAAATCTGTTTGAGAATAATGAAGGTTTGTCTTTCTTTTCTTTTAGATATTCTGTTTTGTCCATGTATTAAGGTGTTACTATATCACAGATATAATAATGACTAGAATGAGGAAACATAAACTGGAAATATACTTTCTCTCCTAGCACCCCTAGCACAATCAAAACTCTTCCATTCTGACATATGTCATACCAGAAAACTAATGCAGAATTGATTCAAGGGGACCTCCTAGCTGTTGAGCCCAGACTCACATGGCTGGATCAGCTGCAATCATGTTGCAAATGTGGAAAAACTACAGAGTAGTGGTAATAGGGATAGTCTGTTACACATGTAAACATCACTGCATAAAAGAAATCATATACAAATATATAACTACAGTGTAACCCGGATATAAGAGACCCGGATATAAGATAAACCCGGATATAAGAGAGGTTTTCTCTGGTCCCAAATTAGAGCCTGTGTTAATGTATATATAATAGACCGAACCCAGATATAAGATAAACCCGGATATAAGAGACTTCTTCTCCGGTCCCGACAACTCTCTTATATCTGGGTTACACTGTACTTGTCACTAATTTGTCCCATGCAGAGAAATTGTAACATATGAAAAGAACAGAGTAGAGAGACAAGAAGACAATAAAAAATTTCCCAAAGAGAAATTAATCAGCCTAGTGGTATGTTTTAGAAGCTTTGAGGTACCATGTTGGATCTTCTATTATCCCTACTGCCAAGAGCTTGAGATGATGCTTTCAGTGAGGTTGCTCTCCTACACTGGGCTGAGATACATACTACACATATATAAAATTAGCCTCACAATTACCATGCCACCAAATAAGTACTGGTCCATGAATTTGGTGGTATAGTAATTATGAGTTCAATCCCTGACCAAGGTAGTTGCTGTAACCTAGAAAAGTTTACTGAATGAGGAATAACCAAAATGGAGATTGGAAATGAAATAGTAACCTTTATAACATCAACAAAATACAAACCCCATCAGCGGCATGAAGTAGGTAAACAACTGCTAGTGATGTCCTGCTTAGACACCATATTACCCCCACTTACAATAGTGTCCAATGTATTCATGATGATTCGACATGCACATTAGTATTCATATTGTCGCAGTTAGCTCCCCTTCATTTTCTTAATACTTCACCAGGGGTCTCTCTCTCCCGGTAGTATAAATACGGGCTGACCTTTCGCCTCTGTCTCTCTCTTTCCACAGCTCTTTCCACGGCTGCGCCCACGTGCGGCCAACTTGCTTCGCTCGAGGTCGGCAACCGTCGCACGTGGTGCGAGGTACAAAAACCTTTTCTTAACATCTCCAGTATGTGAACTCTCACACACAACCAGCGTTTCCCATGTTCAGGGAATACGCTAAAACAAAATTTCACAACCGTACGGACATTTCAACTCAAACACACACACAATAACTTTCCACACAGACACTAAACGCTTTATTTCATGTTTTAAATGATGTATTTGTAATTCGTGTATCAATCTGTTTAAAACTTGTTTGTTAATAATATATATTTGTTCGCATACATATATATCTGTCTTGTTTGTTTCTTTGGACTCCATTAAGGTCCAACATTTTTATGTGGCTGGACCGGTCATCGAAGTCTTAACCCAGAGATAATTCATCTTCTCTACTTCTTCCATTCACCACCACACGGCCGGTCCACCACAATATGTACGGTATATAACAGTAGTAAAGAATCAAACTCATGGAAAACAGATTGAGCAGTAACTGAGCCGTACTAAAAAGTGAACAAGTTTAGATATCCCTAGATGTGGATAGCAGAATGAGAATCCTGTAAATTAAATAGAGGGTTCAGTTTGAAATTCCTTGAAGGTTAACTGGATAGATATCTGAAGAAGGCTGCTGGTATAAGGGTTGAGATATTGTGATGATAACAACAAAGATCAGGACGTTAGTTATTATGTAAATAATTTAAATAAGCAGTACATATGGCACTTGTTCATGAGCATTTTCAAATTGGGAAGAAATTTACTCGGTAGTAATTTTGATTTACCTGTTTCACGCTCAGTTCCTCATTTGGATTTCTTTTCTTGGCACCTCTTTGGGATTCACTGAGAGAATATTTCCTTGGAAAAGTTTCACCATTTTATTTTGGCACCGTCAGTAAAAACTGGACACATTTAGTTTTAGAGTTTTCCCCTCACCAATCTTCTTATCAGTGTGGGTCAGAATAAACACAGAATCTTCTGGCAGAGTTTTCTCACTTTGAAATTTTGCCCGTCTTGGCACAATTTCTAAATCTTCTGGGCAATCTTCAAAGTTTTATTGAGTTTCTCCAGTCTAAGCATGCTACTAAGATACTAACTGTTACCAATATATTAGGGAGCATTCCAACATGGTTATATCTGCCACTGATATGTAACATGTGATTTTTATTTATACTAATAATCACTATTTCGTATCAAATTTATTTCAGCTTGATATATTGCCCACTGAATGTTGACTTTTGACTATGTGACCCAAGTTTGAATCTCACGATGGCTGATTTGTTAGGAAGGTGACTTCCTGATGTTATTCACCTGGAGAGGCAATGTCAGCATGTGGCAAATTTGGAAAGCACCTGAAAATCATAAGTCGATCTAAGCCTCGTGAGTCAAATTGGGTAGATGGAATTATCTGTGAGCCAAGACTTGGGGTTTGTACATACTGACCTTGTTTAAACTGTTGATTATCTACCAGAAACTGTAACTAAAGTGTGCCCATCATAGTTGCAGTATAAATCACTTCTGTAGATGTTGAATAAACACAAATATGCCTGAACAGGAGTCTGCAATGGGGATTGGCTAGCCACAATAGCATACCTGAAGATAAGCCACCAGCAAAATTTGAAGGAATATGTAACTAAAGTCTTTGTACATTCTCTATGAAAATATATTTTATTAAATGTAGTCAGTGAATTCGAATGTAGAATTTAAGCTTGAAATTGTTGGTTTTTCAATAACTGGAAATGTGTACATGTTTTGAAAGCATGAAAATTTCCTGAATATATTTTGCTACTTTATGTCATCATTAACTTAGAGTATTTATTGACTATAAAGTGGGTAACATTCTTTTTTTATTTTCAGTGATGTTTTATGTGCCATGTCCCTTTAGGATGTGGGTAATCATAGCTCTCCACCACTTCCTATAATATATTTGTGTAATTCGTTTGTGCCCTTGATTGTGCAAATTTTATAATCAGTTTTATTTGATCTTTTTTTGTGCAGATTATCACGGTTATCCACAACATGCTATAATATACTTTATGCAATTCATGCAAATAACTCTTTCCAGATTGAATTCATTTAGTTAAAGTTTAACTTAAATTGAAATTCAATTTGTGATCTACACAAATTAACCTCTCCATACCATATACATATATACATATACAGGAAACAATGTTTGTGCCTTTGGTTGTCTACAATGCAAAATATACAATACCCTGCAAAAGATTTCAGACATTTTAAACTACTAAAATTTTTTACAACACACATCAGTGTGTTGAAATCCTCAAAGTATTTAGTACTGTTGAAGTTATTGCTAACATTTTTTGTTGAGATTTACAAACTCTGTTTCATTCAATTTCACAAACTAATCAATGAAATTTGAATAAGTTGATTTGTGTGGAAAAATACTTTGACAATTTAATAATTTCTTTAATTTGATTTTATAGGACTTCATCGTAAACAATATTTCTTAAGAAAATTTTTTTTTTTAACAATGAAGAAGAAATAAAGGATTTCTTACTCTTGAGCATCCTACATACAACTGGTCATGTATAAATATTTCTTTCTGGAATCAAATTCCAACTTTTGAGGTGTGTAGTCTTGTGAATTTGTTTATAGTTTTTGTAAACGTAGGGAAAACTGGTAAGTGGATTCTTGTATATAGAAACTTAAAGAAAAGATATTCAGAAAATAATGTTGCATTTTTATTAAATAAGTATTTGTTATTTTAGTCGTTAAATTGTTTTTAAAATAGTGAGAGTATTTTTTATGTTAAATAATAAAACTTTTAATTTTTCCAAAAACATTAATTGAAAATCTATTGCACTAAGCTACACACCCTAGTAAAACCGACTGTACTTTCTATCCCCAAAACTTGGTTTTGATTGGTCAAATGTATGGCTATTGTAGAGCGTGTGACAAGCAAACTAACAGAAGTCAGAATTTCATATGCAGAATGTAAATTTCTAATAATTGCCATGTGATAAGTGGATATTTTTATTGTACTGTTATAGATAAAAAATTGTCCATATTTTAGTCATTTTCATGTCTAAATTATCATACTTTTTAGCAAGGCTTCTGAATGAGATGAGAAAATGCAAGGTGACACCCAAAAATAACTTTGCAAAATTTTTCAGCCATCTAATCTTTTTTGTTTTTTTTTTCTTTTCCACTGCTCAAAAACAAATATTTTTTTGGGAACTGAGTGTTTTCCTACATATAGGCTAAATTCTAACATGCATGCATTTTTTCATAACTTGAAACTATGGCAAAAATGTTCAAAGAAACCAGAATGAAGATAGTGAATTTGGCCAATAATATGAACTAGTAAGCAGTCACTAGACTATCTCTGCACAGATGATGAAGAAAGTTGGGGGTGATAGAAATGTGGTACAACGGAAGGATGCTGAGAATATCATGGACTAAACATGCGAGCAACAACAGTTTTAGAGAAAATGGAAAGAAAACGGACACTTTTAAAACAAAACTGCTCTCCATTAACCACCACAAGGACCCATCCCTGCATCCCATTAGAATGTCTGAGGACCAACTTCTCGAGAGCTCCTCTCTGCAGCTGCTCGGTCTCACGCTGTCCGCTGATCTGAGATGGAACAAATACATCGAGTCAGTTGCATCATCCACCGCAAGAAAAGTTGGTTCCCTGTGCCGAGCCAGGAAATTCTTCTCCCCGGAATCGATCCTCCAAGTCTATAAGTCTACCATTCGCCCTTGCATGGAGTATTTCTGCCATTTATGGTCTGGGGCCCCTTTCGTGTTGCCTCAGGGTTCTTGATAAGATCCAGAGACGGATATGCAATGTGATTGGCCCTGATCTGTCATCTCGTCTGCAGTCGCTCTCTCACATACGCGATGTTGCATTGCTCTGCCTTTTCTACAAGTACTTCCACGGTAATTGCTCCGAGGAGTTGCTTTCGCTTGTCCCTAAGCCTCGTGAATTTAAGCGTCCTACGAGGCTGGCATCCCGTTCCCACCCCTTCACCATTGAAACTGTTAGATGTAGACGTCTCTTCTACTCCAATAGCTTCATGTCTCGCACATCAGAAAGAAATATTTGAAACTTCTAGGGCACATAATGAGGAAAGAAGGCTTGGAAAATTTGACCATCAAATGACATACTAAAGGCAAGAGTGACACAGGAAAGTAATGAGTAACCTACCTAATGTGCTTGTGTAAATGGTTGGAAGATCAGTTTAGGAGAAATAACAAAGACAAAATTTACTAAAAGCTACAAAGGACAGGAAAATGGTGGAGAACCATGATCACCAACGTGCTGAAGGAACATGGGACATAGAGGAAGAAGTGCAATCACAAAGGAACATGGAATGTCAAGAATTAGCATTTCAGAAATTCTCTCGAAGTGTTTTGAATAGACCAAATTATGCTTGCCTTTGAACACTGCTGCTTCGGATAACATGGAGACTGATCAGGATAGCAAAAAGCTCATGAAAGAAGTCTTCTTTCATGAGTGCGATGTCTTCAATTTGGCATCAGTTGATAGCACTAAGTGCATCCTTTAACGACATGGACTGAAAAGGTACATTTTCAATGAACAAACCAGCTTTAAACATAATGCATTTGAAAGCAACATTAAGTTGGTCAAAATGGTATGAACTGTGGGATGCAGATCCTAGGAATAAGATCACATTCAGTGATGAAATAAAGATGGACCTGCATTATAATAAGTATGAATTTGTCGGATGGCTGACAGGAAAGTAAATTGACTAATGTTACACTACAAAAACAGTAAAGTCTGATGCTATAGGGCTACATAAAAAAAGGATGTTTCAAGAAAATTGATTTAAATTAACAATAATTTGAATGGTGCCAAATACATCCAGTTATTGAAGGAAAATTGGATATCAGACTTGGATGAAGGCAATAAGCTTTCATAATTGTAAGAATCAGTTTGTGTGAACTAGTAGGATGCCACCACTGTATATATATATATATATATATATATATTCTCATAATATGGAGTTCATGCCATTTAGTATTTCAATAATTTAGCTAATACAAGGTATGAGAGTCACTCAGTGTAGCAGTTACTGTTAACTTGGTAATGATGAATGAGGTGTGTGATAGAAATAAAAGAGGAACCATTGGCTATTAATATATAAGATTATTTTCAGATAATCCAACAACCGGTTTGCTAAGCTTTCATAAGTTTAAGAATTGGTTTGTGCGAACTGGTAGGATAGCATGACTCTCTCTCTCTCTCTCTCTCTCTCTCTCTATATATATATATATATATATATATATATGTATGTATGTATGTATGTATATATATATATATATATATATATATATATATGAAGAAATATAGTCTTAAAGTGTGCTATATTTCTGGGATAAAGTGCTCAATATCAGAGATAGAGTGTGTGAAAATATAAAAGTGGACATGGAAGTCAGCACTTAGAGGCGACAGTCTGTTTCATGCTAGTGTAATCGTAGTGCAATATATATATATATATATATATATATATATATATACACATACATATATATATATTTAAATCAATTAATTTATAATATTAATGCTCTGTAAATTTACATTGAGCACTATTGTGTAAAAATAAAAATATCTATAAGAACACCAGATTTTATATCTTACTGTTCTTTCTTTTTATATATATATATATATATATATATATATATATATATATATATATATATATATATATATATATATATAGATAGATAGATTTAGACAGCATATTTTCATTCAAGCATGTTTGATTAAATAATTTAGATGTATTGTGACTATTTATTTTAGTTTCAATCCTTTCAAGTCCACAAATTAATTTCTTGGCGGCCGTAGAAAATTGATTAAGAAAAATTCCTAAATTTTCTTTCAAATAACTTTTATTTTCCCAGGTACTTCCAATCTCATCTGAGACCATCTTCAGAGTGTTAAAATATCCATGGATGCATATACAGTAGCTCTGTAAATTCAAAATGTTTTTTCACTGTTGATTTACAATATTCACTGTCTGAATATGCAAGGGGGTAACTTTGTAATCCTTATTTTAATATTTAAAAATGAAAAAGATCTTTAGGAATTAATTTATGAACTTGAAAGATTAAAATGAAAATTAATAGACATAATATGTCTAAATTATTTATGCAACCATGCTCTTAATATGGAGTTCATGCCATTTAGTATTTTATTCTATAGTCTTAGTCATATTTGTATACAAGAATTTAGCTAATACAAGGCTTGAGAGCCACTCAATGTAGAGGGTTACTTTTAACATTGTAATGATGAGTAAGGTGTGTGATAGGTATGAAAGAGGAGATGTGATAGAAAGTCAAGATAAGGATAGATAATGATTGAACTTTGACTTGAAGAGCTCAAAATTGTATTCAGGGAAGTGCCCAGGAAGGAATCTGTTTAATGTAGTTAATAGATATTTGCTATGGTAAACTCATTATACCACAGACATCTATGTTATTGCCTCTTGCATTTGGACTCCTGCTGCCAGGGCTGTTGAACTGTTGAGTCATCATTAGAACGAAATCCATCTATTCCATCTGCTGCAAAATCTTCATCAGAGTTAAGAATAAGTTGACTTTTGGACATCAATAGAGATATTCCTTAATGATAAGGTAGCAAAACTTACCAAATAAATAGCTAATTTCAAAGCATATCATGAAGATTTGCATGTGTGATTTAACAGCGCATACTTCTCTACAACCAACTGATATCAGTTGTAAAACAATATACTTTTTTGTAGTTAATGAATACTTGCTATGGTAAACTCATTATTTCAAGATGTTTAAAATATATTTTATAACACTGTTTTAGTACATGCTTTTGAGCATTTTATTTTATAGCTATAATTACAGGTATTTAATGTATATTTGATAAGGTAAACACATTAAATATAAAACCAAACAATATGTTTAAAATATACGATTTTACCTCTTGCGCTTGGACTCCTACCACCAGAGTTATTGAACTCTAAATCATCATTAGAACTAAAATCCTTCTATTCAATCTGCTGTGAAATTTTCATCAGTTAAAAATAGCCTGTAGAAAAATCACAGAATAAATAACTAATTTCAAAGGTTACCGTTAGTGATTCAACAACACATAGTCTTCTATAGTCTACTGATATCATCTGATTCAGCTGTAAACCTATGTCTGTGCTTAACTGGTCAAATATAAATCACCACAAAAAAAGGAGTCATTAAGTGTGCGGTATAGATCAACAGGAGTTACCTCTCTTGATGACAATTCTCTCCCTTTAAAGAAGAACTCTCCCTCATTTAGATACTATAAATATGTGGTCTAGTTGTGCATCCACATTCAAGCTCAATAAAGATTTCTTAAGTCTTATCATGCCTTCAAGTTTTATTACAAAGTGCACAATAAAATTTAATCTCTAACTCAGTGTCTACATCAGTTTTAGTTATATATCATCTAAATGGGCATGTATTTTTAATTCATCACTGGTTATCATTATTATTGTCATTTTCTTTACTTGAGTCGCTATCAGATAAAGCTTAACCTTTGAACCTACAAGAAATGGTGTGTCAAAAGGACTTTTTTTATAATTGTATACTCCTTCGATTCCCTTGGCAATGTTTATTGTTTTAAAAAGCTGTTTAGAATTTTATAACAACATAAATGTTACACACTATTTAGTTTCTAGATTGTTTATTTACATGATTAATTTTATATTTATAAGATTATACAAATATGTGAACCAACTACAATGAGGTATTTATCATTTAACATTTTATAAAGTGATTGTAATGACAAAAGTACACAGGTGTAGGCTTTAAGAAAGCTTTATTCAACTGAGAATACAAGGTACGCGTATAGTGTCCTTTTATAGTCCCAGTAAACAGAAATAGCTCTCTCAAAGAGGAGAGTAACAAAACAAGGGGAGACCACTCTTGATTATTTATAACAGCGATAAATATGAAAATGTTGTTAATCATGAGTCAAAGGAGAATACTGCAACAGCATTGTCATGAGAAAAAAATGTCCTTTTGACACACTGTTTTTTAGGAGAGTTCCAAAGACTAAACTTTGCCACTTTCTTTTGATAATCTATCACAGCTATATTTTAGATAAATATGAATTATACATGAATATATGAATTAACTGTATTATCTTAATTTCTTGCATTGAGTTCCTTCATGAAGCCAATGGTGTGAGTGGTAGCCAAATTGGGCATGTTAATGGTTAATGCATTATCATATTCACCATGAGACTCTTGGGTTTTGAATCTCACCATTCTTGATTTGATAAGAAATTCATTGAAATGGACTCAATCAGATGATATATGGTGCATAATAGGTAAATATGTTGTGTATATATGGCATCGGATATAGACATGATTTAACACAATCTGATCTTCAGAATTATTGTTGTTGCTAGAAGGATGAAGAAATCTATTTCTGAGGTGGAATCTGCTATAAGCTTTTTTAGGAGATAACAAGAATATATCAGAAATAGGTGGATTCCACACAGACATTCGCTTCAAAAGAAAACTGTGTGTGTTTATAGGTAAGTCAAGAACAGGACCATTGGTGACTAACAGGGATTGTAACAAGACAAAAGGTAATCTTGCATCAAATCACATTTCAATTCATTGTTAGTGCCACTCCTCAGGTACTGTACAGAATTCTATAAGGTTTCATTGTCATTAACCAATCATCATCATTGGCAGAACTCATTGTCAAGTATTAGGGGCTCATTGACATTTCCTTGTGTGTGAAATGAATCCTATGTCAGATCTGTAGAGACATTCACAGTTACTGCATGGTAGGTTATGAGGGCTCAGGGGATGGAGAGCTCTGAATTTTATTTGGGCTCTCTTCATCACTTCTACTTATCTTCTTTTTTTTCAAAAGATTTTGTTGTTTTCTGTGGACTTCTCTTCTTCAATTGGTTCTTTAGACATGAGAAGAAGAAATGTCTTTGAGCATAAACGACTTGGCTGTGAATTGTTTAAGGTGGACTATAGGTCACCATTCCATGGCACACAAACTTAAGCTGGCACCATCCACTATGGCAAACCAGGACTTGACAGACAGGTTCAGGATGATAGCTTGCATTGGAGTGTCAACTCATTCTTATATGTAGAATTTCACCTTGACTGCCTACTTGCTAGCAGTTGTCAGAGTATGCTTATTCTAGTTCTTTCCCTGAATCCTAATCCCATGGGTGACCCTACCAGGAGATGGAGCTCCTGATGGCATTGCATTCAGGTTCATAATGATGTGCAAGCTCCTCCTACATTGACTAAAATGGGTACTATTAGTGATACTACAGTGTAACCCGGATATAAGAGAAACCCGGATATAAGAGTGATTTTCTCTGGTCCAAAATTAGAGCCTGTGTTAATGTATATATAATAGACCAAACACAGATATAAGAGAAACCCGGATATAAGAGACTTATCCGGTCCCGACAACTCTCTTATATCTGGGTTACACTGTATAAGGAAGAAATTTCAATTCAAATGTGGCTAAGAAACTATAACACAGCTGATGACACTAGAGTCAAAAAAGATCATACTTCGGAAAAGAAATATAATGAGAACAGAATTTCAATCTGGAAATATCTTAATAAATAAATGATTTCTATTAAATTATAAAAATGGTTTAATTCTTTTTGCTACTATAAAGTGAAAGCTTTTTTTTGCCAGTGATCTTAGAAAACTGTTGTAAGGTTCACAAATTAAGAATGTTGTTAACAGTCAAAAGGGATACAGTCAAGTGATTGTAGCATTTTGACTTCAAGAAAGAACAAAAATATAGTCAATGAGACTGAGAAGTGGTCCATTTTCATTTGGCTTGGAAGAAATCCTAGCATGCATCAGTTGGATTTGTGGTGAATTTGAAATAAAAATAACTCTCTTTTCTTCACTGTTTTCAAATTCGCAAGCCTGTATGAAAATTTATTGTGACCAATGGAAAAAGGAGCAGCTTAAAAACTGAGAAAAAAGTAACGTGCCGATGTCAAATCACTTTTTGATATAGATAGGCAGAAAAAGTTGAATCAAGGCAGAGAGACAGAGAGAGGCAGAAAGGAGCAGAGTTCAACACGGCTGAACAATGTCAGTGTCAAATTACAAGCTGATACATTATCAGCGTCTAATTAAAGCAGAGCCATTTCAAAGAACTTTATTCAATTCCAAAGCTAAGTACCTTAAAATATATCTTGTCATCCATGTTGAATACAACCTTATAACTTTTATGCGAAAAATGAACTCTCTTAATTTGTTTGAAACATTTTGGAATTTTTCTCTTTGTGTCCGATGATTTAATATGAACCTTTTCTCTTCTTGACAATTCATCGAAACTACGAACTTTAAAATATACGATTCATTTTCTTGAAACAATCTACTGACAACTCAAATGTTTAAACTTGTAAATAAATTCCTTATCTTGTATTGTTAAATATCACACATGTGTTTCCTCATCATTATCCCTCATATATGTGGTCCATTTTCATTTGTTTAGGAAGAAATCCCAGCATGCATCTGTTGAATTCGGGAAGAGGGATATTTAGGGAGTCATTACTATAGATTTGAATCAATAGTTTCCTTTAATTTTCCGTGACTAATATATGCAAAATTTGATTACCAATGGCAAAAATTTGCCTATACAGAAACTTCAATAGATTCAATTATTAATATTTTTTAATGTCTTTTCAGTTTCATTTCCATTGTGTATTGGTTACACATGCCAGCACATGTTCTAAAGATATGCCCTCAGTAAATAAAAAAAAAAAATGGAAATTGTTCTTTTGTGTTGATATCAATGTAGAGTATTAGAAAAAAAGATACCTCAATATCTAATCATTTAGTTGGTGGGGGGCAATGGCAAACTGCTGTTTTAATTAGTCCAAGAATATCAGTTGTACCAAAAGAATAACATAAGAAAGAAGTTCTTGTAATATATTCTTTGTATATAACAGAGAAACATTACAAACAACAGACCATACTTATTCTTTTATGTGCTATGTCCCTTCAGGACGTGGGCCATCATGACTCACCATTTCCTAAGCAATGTTTGTCCCCTTAATATCCATCCCAGTCCTTGTTCTGCCATCCATTTCCATAGTTCTCCACAACTTCCTATCCTTTGTAGCTCTAAGCAATATTTGTCCCCTTAATATCCATCCTGGTTCTTCTGCCATCCATTTGCACAAGTTCAATAGGTATGTTACTTGCTGTTTCTCTCTCTTTCTCTTGCTTTCATTATGTCCTTTGAGTGTTAAATTCTCCAAATCCTCTTTCCTGATTCTGTGCCTCATGAATTTCAAACTGCCTCTTTTTGGTTCTTCAGCATAAAATAATGCTTGGCTGTTTGGTTCTGGGTATGCAGGTCTGCTAGTGGGGTTGGCTATTCCCTGTTGCAAATGCCTGCTCAGACACATTTCTGTTTTTTCAACATGCACAGAGCCCACCTGTGGTCTGTACTGCAACTGTGCTGAGTGGACTTTAGTTACAATTTCTGTGAGTGAACGCATGATCATTATTTTTAAATAAGACCAACACACTGAAACCCTCGGGCATGATGACTTAGGATTTTGTACTCAAACAAATTCCAAACAGTTATACCTAGCTAATTTAACTCATAACATTTGGATTAAGCTATATTATTGATGTATTTTACAAAGCTGTTGAATAATGTAGTCTGAATAAAGCAATCTCTTTCCATCACATGTCCAAGTTTCTTTAATTTGAATTTACAGTAATTTTAGCCATTTCCTTATGAGGAAACATTTGACATTCATTGCATGCAGCCAATGCTATTGTCAGTTCAAAATTTACAAATTTTTTGACTTATTAAAATTTTTCAGGAAATAATTTTCTCAAGTTCACTGTTATTGATCTTTGCAATATTGATAGAGGCTTCCTTCCTAACTTTTATTTAAAGTTGTGTGTAATGTCAGCATCTTGATTATTCCATTATTCTCTTTTTGAGTTACATGCAGTGGTGGCATCCTACCAGCTTGCACCAACTAATTCTTAAAATTATAAAAACTTAGCAAACCGGTTATTGGATTATTGAAAAATAATCTTATATATTAATAGCCAATGATCTAGGTAAAATGTTAGTTATGTTACACTCGCGTACCTGCCTAGTGAAACTCTCACCCCCCCCCGACTCCCTACCAACAGCAGCAACAACTAAAATGAATAGCACATGTAACTGAAATAGAAAATAATGACATAATCAAAATGTTGACATAGGTAATTTTGCATCATCAAAAAAAAGAATTGTATTTCCCTTGAACAAAATCTACAAGAGAAAATGAATTATTAAAGACATTAGAATGTTAACTCATTTTTATATTTATCCATTTTGGCAAGGATCACCCTTCTTTGAACCTTGTGGGCTTATGCTACAGAAGTGCAAACAAAGAACAGTACCAAATAACAGAAAACACATCACTTGAGGATCACCAGTAGTAGCAACAGCTAAATGGATTGCATATGCAACTCAAAATGAAAATAATGATATAATCAACCTTCCACACTACTTCAAACAAAATATTATGAAGCAAACCCTCATCAATACTGAAAAAAAAAATAACAGCCACTGGACTTGAGAATCCTGTTTTCCTGAAAATTGTTTTAAGAGAAAGATACACTATTTACATTATTCGGACTATTGTCCTCATCTTTGTTGCCATATTTATCACAATGTTTCGGCTGTTGTAAGCTCCGGCTTTCTTCAGGTGGTTGGAATGTCAAACTGAACCCTTTATTTTGCTTGCTGGTGTAGACTGTTCTAGTTCCATGTGCCATGTCTAATAGATGTTAGTTATCAACTCACAATGCATTGGGTCCTGTCACTGGATCTAACCAACACCTTTATCCACTGTGCCATGTGTCCTTAAGGACATCTCTGTATAAATTTCTGGGACTTATAAAATTAATGTCTTCAGCAACCATTTTTACCAGTGTTCGTATAACAATTTTTGCTGTTATCATGAGATTTTTTTTACCAGAGCTCATATTACAATTTTCATTGTTATTATTGCTTTTCTCTGGCACTCCTTATTACTGGTTCCCATATTGTATTAATTTCTATGCTTGGTCAGTTCAGGAGATTTTTGTGGCCTAGCATATGTGCTGATTCCTTAAGTTTACAAATTTTCCAATGATGTTCTTTGTCTATGATTTCAACCTGAGCCCACAGAGGGTGGTGATCTCCCTTTTCTCCCCATATATGGTCAGCCATGCCTGATTTTTCCACTTCCCCTCATGTTACAGCTTTTTGGTGTTCTTGAAGCCTTACCTTAAGGGGGCAGCCTGTCTCCCCTTTATATTTCTCTCCACAGCTGCACGGGATGGCGTACACATAGTCTTTAGTCATGTTCTCCTCTAATGGGGGTGTCTTACTCAAGAGAGGTATCTGCAAAGTGTTGTCCATCATTTGAAGGTTGTCTTGATGTTATATGGACTGCAAATCTTTTGTAATTTCTCCAGTAACCCTTTCACATAATGCAGGCAGACTGTTTTCTAAGTGTTGTTGTCCTCCTCTTGTACCGGCCTATCCCAGTTTATTGGGGCTGTCGCCATGTACTCAGGGTAGTTGTTACGTTGTAGGGTACTGCTTATACTGACCAATTCTTTATCTAATGTCTCTGGGTCACCACTTATGACTTTTTCTCAGTGTTGTAAGCAGCAGACGATCCCTTTCTTTATGCTGTATGGATGGTGGGAGTTGAAATTGAAGTACAGTCAGGTGAATGTTGGTTTGTGGCATACGGATGTCTTTAACCCATGCTCTGTTTGAGATATTAGAACATCCAGGAATGGGAGTGTGTTGTTACTCTCTTTCTCCATATGGAACTGTATTGGTCTTATTGAGTTCACATAGTCCAATCAAACCTGGACATCTTCCTGGTGTGGCCAGAGTATGAAGGTGTCATTTACATAACTTAACCATAGGCTTTAGAGATATAGATTCTAATGCTATTTCCTCAAAGTATTACATGTATATATTCACCATTGCTGATGATAATTGCGAGCACATTGCTAAGCCCTCCTCCTGTCGATATATGTGTGATCTCATTCCGAAGTGTGTTGTTTGTGTACAGAAAATCAACATCTCCATCAGATTATCTATTGGAATACTGGTCCATTCTTCTAGGGATGAGAGAGGCCAATCTGTCTCTGACTACTGAGAGTGCCTCCTCCGTGGATACCTTGGTGAACAAACTCACCGCGTCCAAGTTCACCATCTGGTTGGATAGGATGAGAGCATCTTTCATTATTTCCACGAAGTGGGCGGAGTTTCAGACATATGAAGGAGACTTTCCAATCAATGGGTCAATTATATTCACAAGGAAGCGACTCAGAGGGTGGCACACCGAGCCTTGGCAACTAACAATTGGCCTGAGAGGAATACCGTCATTGTGAATCTTAGGGAGACTGTATATGTGAGGTAGCTTGGTGTAACACTGCAACAACTGCCTATACATCTGAGGTGTGAAGTGATCCTTGTTCTTGATTAGTGTCTGTGACAGTTTGCATTCAGTTTTCATTGTAGGATCCTATTTTACTTTGCTGTAGCTACCATTTCTAATGAGGTCTTCCAGCTTTCCTGTATAATCTGATTTGTCGATCACTACAGTTGCATTGCCTTTGTCAGCCAGTAGTATGATGATGTTTTCATTCCTCTGTAGGGATCTGATTGGCAGCCTCCTCAGTTTTGTGATGTTTGACTTGGGCAGCTTGGCTTTCTCCAAGGTCCATCTCACCTTGTTTCATCAAGTTCCATCTTAGTTTCTCTGCCTGAGCCTGAGTGAAGTTCAAGGCCACTTCCTTGATTCTGGCAATGATGTCCAAGTATGGTACTCACCTGATGGTTGTGGTGAAATTTAGACCCTTATTTAATACTGACTCCTAAAAATAATTGCAATATGAACACTGATAAAAATGGTTGCTGAAGACATTAAGTTTATAAGTCCCATAAATTCATACACAAATGCCCTTAAGGACACATGGCCCAATTGATAAAGGCGTTGGTTAGATCTAGTGATAAGGCTCAATGATTTGTGAATTCAAACCTGGTTAAGGCAGTGGAGAACTTGGAGAGGTGAATTAACAGGAGATAACTGATAACTGACATCCATGGCATGTGGAACTAGAACAGTCTACCCCAAGCGAGTGAAATAAAGGGTTCAGTTCGACATTCCAACCATCTGAAAAAGACCAGAGTGTACAAACGTTGTGATAAATATGGCAACAAAGATGAGGACAATAGTCTGTATAATGTTAATAGTGTGTACATAACACCTCATCTCAGAAATATAAACACATACTAAGAGAAAGATTTTATAAATTTCAGCCAAAAGTAGTACTGGCTGTTTGGTCAATGAATGCCAAATATTTCCTTATATTTATTACTGTTGCTTTGCCTAGTCTTGCATATATATATTGTTTGTTTAATTTTATTTTGACCTGGTCTTTTTTTTCCTTTTCTTATTGTTCATTGGAAACTTTATGAGTTCTGTTTGTGGAACATTTTTGACAATTACAATTTAACATGGCCAATTACTCCACAGAAGCATTGATTCAAATTATGTATATATTTAATTATTTTAGGCTGTTTTCCCAACATCACAAATTACTACAAAAACCAAATTGTATCTAATTTTTCCATAAAAACTGTTTCCAGCAAAGTAAAAATCAAAATACTAGAAAATTTTAACAAAATCAGTGGTTGAAAGACTGATGGAGGTGATAGAATAACAAGATCATATCAACATATAAAATGATGTAATGGAATAACCTGTCACCCCCATGAGTGACTACACTATAGGTAGCAAGTACCTATAAGTATCTGTAAGTCAATGGACTACAGAGCCTAGCTGCGACCTGATCCAGCTATACAGTCGAACTCTCTGCCTTCGGGCAGAGAGGAATCCGGACGAGGCTCTGCCGAAGGGTAGAGTCTCGTCCGGGGAGGTAGACTAACCCTGAACACCGGTTCAAATAGGGAATATTTTTGGCCGAGCATACGGGCTCGGAAAACCCATGTTAAACCCGGCCTTGTGCCACATACAACCCTCGTGGGGGGTAGATAGATATCGGTAGCTGCGACCTGTTCCAGCTAGACAGTCAAACTCTCTGCCTCTAAGCAGAGAGGAACCCAGACGAGGCTCCACTGAAGGGCAGAGTCTCGTTCGGGGAGGTAGACTAACCCTGAACCCGTTTATACCCATTCGAATAGGGAATAATTTTGGTCGAGCCTACGGGCTCAGAGATCCTATGTTAAACCCGGCCCCATGCTACATGTAACCCTCATGAGGAGGTAGCTAAATATTTTAGCTGCAATCTGTTCCAGCTAAACAGTCAAACACTCTGCCTTTGGGCAGAGAGGAACCCGGATGAGGCTCCGCCAAAGGGCAGAGTCTCGTTCGGGGAGGTAGACTGACCCTGAACCTGTTTATACGCGTTCGAATAGGGAATATTTTTGGCCAAGTCTACGGGCTCAGAGATCCCACATTAAACCGGGCTAATTATACTAGCTAGGATCTGTTGAGTATGACTCAGACTTATGTGAGAACTACCAACTTTCCAATAGTAGCACTCACTACTGGATTGACTTGTAATGACCTTGTGCATAACTGTTACCTTTATTCTTATTGTACTGTTTTTTTTACAATAAACCTTTACTTATTTTATCCACCTTGTTTTTCAAATATATATTTCTATTAGTATGTAATATAACATAAAATGATAAAATTATAATTTATTTTGTTTATATAGAATATTGTGTTAATCAAATATGTTTCTATAGCCTATATCTTTTGGTTATATCTATAAATAAAGCTTTATATTGCAAAACCTGACAACTCCAAATCAAATTATCAATATCTTCTAAATAAATAAATGGCAAATTCTGTCTGTGTGCCTGAAACCTTCCTAACTTGGGCCACACTTGCTCTACATAGACATATACATTTTGTAATCATGATGATCCCAGGATTGCAAAATCTGCCCATAATCAGGTGCTTTAACAACCAGCATTGGGATTTGTATCTGGATGAGTAGAGAACAGTTAAAAATCAAATTTTAAAATAACTTTAAAAAAATAGTGATTTTAAAAGTTTTTAAATTATAATGTGTTTAAAGTAACACAAAAACTTAGTGAATTTTAAAATTTTTGTTTTAAATTCAGTTTAAAATACCTTCAAATCTTTGTGAACTTAGGAAATCAATTTTATTTCTTCAAAATGCCAAGGAATCAGAGTTAAAGTGAGAGGTTTTGTGACATGAGGTTTTGAAGTTCCACAGAGTTTGTCATTTGAAGAAGTCAATTTTCAGCCTGAATTGAAATTTTGGCTCAAATTGAAGTTTTGGCTCAAATCAAACTTTCGACACAAGTTGGTCTTTTGGCCAGAATTGGACTTATAGCCCAAATTAGAGTTAAAGTGAGCTTTTGAAGTTCCATGGACTGAATTGAGAAATTTAAAGTTATTTCTTCAAAATTATCATCGCTGTTTTCTAAGCTGGAGCAGTGAGCCCTTTAGTTTTGGGCTGTAGGCCCAATTAGCCCTCCACAGGAGCAAGCTTAAAAGTATGTGGCTTTTAAGCCAGTTTTTAATAAGGACAGATAGTATTTGTTGAAACTTTTATGGTATATTAAACATAAATAAAATCAAAATAAAATTCATATTTGATCTAAATTCATATAAATAAAAGTATATCTTGTAAATTCTACCAACGTTTGGTTAATATCAAATTTATCCTGAAAACATTGACTTGCATAATAAAATTAGACATAGTGAAAAAGTTTTCATTGAACTATGCTAATCTAATATAAAGGACCAATTCCAAATGTTAATCTAATTAAAAAGGTTCATATGACACAAAAGATTTAAAAAGTTAATCTGATGCAAAAGATTAAAAGTTTAATGTGGAACAAAATTTTAAAAGGTTAATCCAATTAAAAATGATTTATCTGATTAAAAAGGTTAATCTGACATGGAAGATTACAAATGATTAATCTTATAAAAAGTTAATGTAGCATAAAAGTTTAGAACAGTTAATTAAAAAAGGTTAATTTGGATTAAAAGATTAAAATCATTAATATGAAAGAAAAGAGGTTAATCTGGTGGAAAAGATTAAAAGGTTTAATCTGGTAAAAAAGTTTAAAAGTTTAATCCAGTTAACAAAAGGTTCATCTGATAAAATGGTAAATGTGACAAAAAATATTACTACAAAGTTTAATCTGATTATAAATATTAACTTTGCATAAAAGATTGAAATTGTTAATTGGAATAAAAGCAGTGATGGCACCTACTCTGAATACATCATAATATTTCAGGATGTGGAATTAGTAAATACCAAACATTTCAAATACCTTGGCATATGGATCAGTCATAACAAATTTTTTGTCTCAAGACATTAAAAACGGTTAATCTGATTAAAATGTTAATCTGGCACAAAAATTAAAAATGTTAATTTGCCACAAAAGGATAATTAAAAACAATAATTCAATAATAAATATTTTGAAATATATTGAAAAAATTATAAACAGTTCTTATGTGATTGATGTAGTTGTATATTCCCTGCTGATGCTAGTGTTTGGTGTTCAAGCTTAGGTTAAAAACATTATATGCAGGTTTTCAAGGTATTTGCAGAATAAAGCAGTACCATTTTCTGATCTTTATTTTTTCCCTTACAATACTAAGTTTATGCAAAAAAAAAATTCTGATGTATGCCTTCATAGTAAATTTTTCTAAAATGCAACATCCATTTTGTGTTAGCAGCTGCAAACAGAGAAATATTAACAGGCAGAAAGAACCAGAAAGAGAATATTAACAAACAGAAATATTCTGTCTGTCATGTCTGTGATTAGGACAAGAATTTAAAATAAGATAAAAGTGAAGATAATGAAGAGAGAGGGAGGACAATGGTAATAACGACATAACAAAAGGTAATAATTACAAAGATGGTGAGTGAGTAGTGAGGTGATAAATTCGGAGTTGGTAATAATGAAATGAGAAGAAGACAAGGAAGAAAATAAGAATGAAGATTGAGAGGAGTAGGAAGATAGGGTGGAAATTAATATGAAAGAAGGAAATTAATATGAAAGAAGGAAATAAGGAAGATGACAATTGTGGTTGGGGTGGAGAGAAAGAGAATGAAAATCAAGTAATGGTAATGTGGAGCAGAACAGAAGTTAAATGCTAGAGGCTTAAATAAACTGAGGAAGAAAATAATAGGAGAAATGGTAAGGAAGAAGAGGATTAGAAGGGGTTTAGTGTCTGAGGGTGAAAAGCAGGCCATAAGAAAAAGCATGATATTGACTGGAAGACAACTAAAACAGAAGATATTTGTTGCTGTCTAAAAAATAAATTATTAGAAACAGAAGGTGACATGATAAGTAGTAAAATGTACTTAAGAATACATCAGTAGGAATATTGGCTGTTGGAGATGAGTAGAAATCACCAAAGATCAAATAAAGTGTGTACAGAATTTTAATTTAAATAGGCATGAATTGAATAAGAAAGGTACATTGATTAAGGAGGCACTGTGGAGTAATGGATAGCGGCTCAGATTGAGGAATCGGAGAGCCGAGTTTGAATTCCAGTTGAATCCATTACATTCACTTACATGCTAATACACTTGGGAAAGGTATGAATCCTGTTCTTCTCCCCCCCCACAGCTATGAGTAAATAGCAGAACAGACCAGGTTCTATAGCCTTGGATGGCAACTGGTCTATTTCAGAAAGAAATGGTAACCTACTGCAGGAAAAATTCTGCCTCGTCAGTCATATATTGGAAGATACATGTTCACCTAAGCATTTATCACACATGGCACATAACTGACTGACATTGATTAAAAGACTTTTATTTCCTTTTTACATGCCGAAAAAACAATCAATTTGATATAAACATCAGGTGTGCCAATTAACATAGAAAAAGTTATTAAGAAAAACAAAGACACACTTATTAGAAAAAAAAGTACATACGTTCAACTTGGAAAATAAAAAGAAATGTTAATTTCTGACTGAATTTCTGGGATGAGGAGTCATGATTATTTACATGGGACAAAAGCTTTGAATTGTGATTTTAGTGACATAGTAATTTTGAATTCAATCCCTGGGTTGGGTAGAGGGTGAACAATAGCTAAATAGTATGAAATAAGAACAAGAGAGGATATTCCAAGCTATAGACAATGGAATCAGAACAATCTGCCTAACATAGATTAAATAAAGGGTTCAGTTTGAAATTCCCTGAAGAAGGCTGGAGGACACAATGGCTGAAACGTGATAATATCAACAAAGATGAGGATATTAGTCTGAATTTAAATAATGTAGTCATAACTCCTCATTCCTATAATCCTATAAACTACATCCAGCTCCAGGGTTTCTGATCAGGTGCTTGGAGATTTTGAAAATTGTTGGAACAACCACTTAAATGTTATTGTTCCCAGGTCCACCATGACATAGGTTGGTAGCATCTGTTAGGGTCCCATCTACGGGCAAATAGTGAACCTTCAAACAAATGCAAAACACTATGAAAGTATAAAAATACATTTTTATAGTAAAAATACCAGCAACACCATTGCATTCAAAATATATTTAGTTGAAGCCATAATATTGTACATTATTTACATTATTCGGACTATTGTCCTCATCTTTGTCACCTTGTTTATTATGTATAATGTGCATAATACCTCATCTCTGAAATATAGCCATAATATTTCGTTCAAAATATTTAGATTTCAGCATTAAATAACCCAGATTGATATGCCCCTAAACAAAATCAACAAATTGATGGATCATTCCAGGAATTTAGATATAAAGATGTTTTATGCTTCATGTCTACTGTTTTCTTTCTTTTTTTTTTAGATACACCAATGAATGTTAAGATTTCTTTGAATGAAATGTTCAAAATTTGGGGATATATTTTCAAATTTCAAAGCATCGCAGGAAAAAAATGCCATACATGCACCAAAATGCAACTAAATGTCTGTCTCAGATAATACTTGTTATGTTGACCATCTTCAGCAGACCTTGAATGACACCCGAGATGGCATAGTCCAAGAGGTACAAAGAAAGAGAGCTAGAGAGCCACATTTTGGTTATGACATGATCGAGAAAATAATACAGAGAGGGGAAAAAAAAAAAAAAAAAATAATAATAATAATAATAATAATATTCTTCTTCTTCTCCTCCTCCTCCTCCTCCTTCTTCTTCTTCAAATTCTCAACATGTTATGCCAAGACTATTCTTTGTAGAACTTAGCCATGTTTGTCATTTTATTATCCCTCATACTACCTGTCTTATCCATTTCCACAAGCTTATTAGGTAAGTTGTTTGCTGTTTCCCTCTGTCCATTTTGCCTTCAATATGTCCTTTGAGTGTCAAATTTTCCAAGCCATCTTTCTTCATTATGCATTCCAGGAATATCATTTGTTTCTTTCTGATTCTAAATATAAATGATCATTTTTTTTTTCTCCCATTTTCCTTAAAATTTATTTTTCCCAATATATACCAACAAAATTATAGGGTCTTTGATAAAAAGAAAGCTGGGAGACTTAATGACATAATTCCCATCATTAGCAATTTCAGCCACCCAAATTTCCCAGTCTTCTTCTTCTTCTATATGCCATCTATCACAGGACATGGTTAATCATGGCTCTCCACAACTTCCTATCCTTTGTCATTCTTAGAAATGTTTGTCTTTTTACTATCTCTTATACTATCTGTCCTATCCATTTTCATAAGTTTCTTACTATTTCCCTCTGTCCATTTTATTTTCAATATGTCTTTTGAGTGTTAAATTTTCAAAGCTGTCTTTCTTCATTATGTGTCTCAGAAATATCTCTGTCTCTTTCTGATTCTATGTATAAATTGTTCTTTTTGTTTCCCTTTTCCTTAATTCTTTCTTTTCCCAGAATATTCCAATAAAGTTCTAGGGTCTTTGATAAAAAGAAAGCTTCAATTGTTTCTGAATATCCTGGTACTAAGAAAACGTTTTTGTGATAGAAACAAACAATCTGAATATTAAACTGGCAACATAAAACTTCTCAGCATAATGTACCATGTCCTTTCAGGACATAGATGATCATGGCTCTCCACAACTTTCTATCCTTTGTAGCTCTTAGCAATATGTGCCTTTTACAATGTCTGTTCAGTCAATGAATGCTAAATGTTTCCTTGCAAGGAAATGGCTAGTACTGTTTTCCTTAAAAAAGAAATGGTTAATATTAGCTGTTATCATTTTGCTCTGCAGTCCAGAAAGCAGAAGTGGTGTAGCAGGATATAGCCCTCACTGTTTCCATGATTTCTAGGATCATCACAGATGATATTAACCTGGTTTGATCTCCCTGGATGCATCTGTGGAGTCCATGCATGGTCATCTGTCATTCTTTTTATTTACCTGTCTGCATTCAAGAAGTTTGTTATCACTGAGACAATCTGGTTGGATGCTTGTGCCATGAGCACAGTGTACTTTTTCCTTTCCTCCTGAAGTTGTGAGGCTAAATTTCTTGATAGTGAAATGAGAATATTAAAATTTAACACCAGCCACATCATGTGAGTTTAGCTTTCATTTATGGCCTGCTAAAGATGCACCTCTTAGGGAATACATATATATATATATATGTGTGTGTTATTTTGTGTGTGTGTGTGTGCATGTGTGTGTACACATTTATGTGTACAGGGCTGACTT
>OZ038486.1:75193708-75303708 GCA_964036315.1 Acanthosepion esculentum
TTCAACTTCATACACTTTCAAAAAAATCTCGAGCATTCATTGGTTAATAAATATACAAGTAGGTGTGACTATCCGCCCATGCTTAACTAATTTTAACAGCTCATGACTGAAATCCAAGTTCGCGCCAAGTCTCTGTGAAGCAAATAAAAACAGAAACTCATTCACACTCGCCAGTGAGAACTGTGACATCAATCGAATTGCAACTAAACTTCACATCACACAAGTTTTTCATTCATACGAACATTATACAACTTAACAATATTGACACTCACTCATCAAAACTTATCAGTGAACTTTATTCTTATTCACTCACCGAATTCCTTTATGCAGAAGTTAAACAAATTCCTGCTAACAAATCGGCATATTTTTTCTACATTCAAGAACATTGTATTTTACAAAACAATCAAAGGTAGATAACTTCTTTGATCACAAATTGCATTCAACTTTACAAACATTTACTACTTACATGGACAGTAAATTCTTAAATATAAATTTTTCTCTTTCAATTAATTTACAGAATCTTCAATAACAGATTCTAATAAACAACCTTTCAAATTAGAACACATTAACAAAATTTAATCTTTCACCAAACTTGAGTTCAACATAAACTAACAAGATTTCATCCAAAAAGAATCAACTATATTTTTGTAAAATATTTTCATTACAAAAAATACATTGAAAATTACTTGTCATTCAAATATTTGACTTTTGTCTTCAATCACAAATGTTTCTTGTTGTTTCCTCTTGGTGTCTGGCATTTTGCTTCACATATTCGTAGAGTAAAAAATTGTATGGATTGAATTGGACTGTCAACACCATTAAATAGATGGTAACCACCAAACTTTCCACTACATATATATATATATATATATATATATATATATAAGGTATATTTTGACAGCAACCTTTCTTTCAAACATCTTTCATTTAATATGGCCGACAAGGAAGATTGAATTAATTTTTTTATTAAGTTTTTCCAGCATCCTAACATTTTTCTGTTTTGTAATGGTTAAGGAATATAAAAATTGTCCATAATTTTTATTTCCCCAAGTGCTTTTGGCCACTTCTATAGAAATTTTCAAGGGTGTGTTCTGTCTCTGGTATTGTGATTTTTTTACTCATGTTTTGATGTTTACATTGTAAATTACGTTTGTGTTGTTTTTTGAAAAAGTAGCACTCATTTCAATTACTCACATGCCACATGCGATTGGAATTTGCATGAGCTTCTTTTGTATTTTTTATTTAAAAAATAACCTTTCAACGCTCCATTTCAACTATTAAATAATGTAAGATTGATAGTAGAAGAGAATTGTTTGATATATAGGGCCTCTTAAATCGCAAGATATTTCACACACACACACACACATATATATATATATATATATATATATATACACTAGCAGTATAACCTGTCTTCAACTTGTTGTTTCATTACTAAGAATTTTTGCTGTTCAATTGGAGCAGTTGAAGTTTAAAGTCAGCCCACCCAAAAATCAATATTAGTAACAACAATTGGGTGCAACTGAGGGGGGTAACAATTTGAATGGGGGGTAACAATTTGAATGGGGGGGGAATTTGAATGGAGGAGGCAGCTCTGAAAAGAGCCTTTTTTGCATTCTAAATCTTGCAAAGAAGGAAACTCTTCCACAGACCATCATAATAATAATATACAATAATTTTTATTTATAATTTTTTTTTATAATTCTAATAATCTTTTGTGTTGGATTTCAAATTTCTAAATTGATTGTACGCTGTTTTTTACAGACATTAAATTTTGCCTTTGATTTTTGTGCAAAGTGTAAAAAATCAGTTTTTTTCAATTTTCTCCATCAAGGTTGTAACTTTTTTCCAGAGAATTTGGTCTCAAAACTAGCACTGAAGAATTGCCTATCAAATAAAAAAAAAGTCATCGAAATTGGATGAAAACTGTGGAAATGCATAAACAACATCTGATATCACACACACACACACATACACACACACATACACACACATTTTGAGAATTATAGATATAGAGATATTTCAAGTCAAGTCAAGATCCAGAACTTTTATTATGCTGCTGTGGGTTTCCCAGTGAGTGGGTAGGCAACAATCAGCTAGCTTTTTTAACCTCTTTTCAAGCATCCCTGTCAAGTAGGCTAATGTGGCCATGGCTGCACTCCCACATATCCCTCCCAATGCAGTCCTTCCATGACTTCCTAGGTCTACCTCAACCACTGTGATCAGGAACCCTCCAAGACAGTCTTAATGCATGATGAAGCTTGTTGGACGTGACCAAACCATCTAAGACAACAAGGGCACAGCACAGATGTTATATCCTCAATACTGAGCCTCGTTAACAGCTCGGATGAGGGTACTGGGGTCTGGTGCCACAAATCCAATGAA
Organism: Acanthosepion esculentum; assembly: GCA_964036315.1. Lineage (NCBI taxonomy): Eukaryota > Metazoa > Mollusca > Cephalopoda > Sepiida > Sepiidae > Acanthosepion > Acanthosepion esculentum. Next base: position 75,196,094 of record OZ038486.1, read on the forward strand.
TCATCGAGTGGTTATTGCGGCAGAGCCACTGCAAGACTGACCCACTTGGAGTACAAGTTTCACTGCCGGGAAGCAATGCAGATCATACACTTGCAGAGAACAATTTGCCATGAGTTCTCAATGATATGTGTTTGGATGTAAGAATGGGTAGGATCTTTTTTAATTTCTCCCTAGCCATAGAGCATCCGGTTATAATGGCAAACTCACAACCTCCACCTGTGCAGAGCATATCCCCAAGATAACAGAAACAGTATCCATTTTTGAACCATCCAAAGTGACTTGGGTAATGAGCCTGCCATCAATAGGGCATTTTTTGCCATGGCATCTAGGGCAGATGTAATCTGATAGTTCTGTTAGCCTACCAGTGATGCCACTGCATTTCTTGTCCACCCAGGTGTTGCATTTGGAGCACAAGATCAAATTTGTACTCACTCCATTGCGACAGACAACTCAGGGAAATGTGCCCTATTCCTGCAACTTGTCCAGGTCAACACCAGAAATCATAAACTTGATCTTTTTCATGTTGACACACATTCCTCACCCTCCATGCCTGCCTTCCAAGTTTTCAGCTTGGCAACATATTCATCCAAAGTGTCAGAAATTAACACAAGGTCGTAATGATGAAGTTTTAGAGAAAATGGAAACACAAATGACATTTATACTTAACATCAGAAGGAGAGAGTTGAAAATTTTGGGGTTCATAATTGGGAAAGAGGGCTTGGAAAATTTGACACTCCCAGGAGAGATTAAAGATAGAGAAAAACAATGCATAAGCTACCTAGCAAGTTTGAGTAAATGAATGTCTGAACAGGTTTTAGGAGAAATAACAAAAAGACCAAATTTATTAAGAGTTACAAAGAGAAGGGACATGACACATTGAAGAAGAAGCTGTTTCTTTATTTTTGTCAAGTTATTTTTATTTCCTAAAAAGGACATTAATTCTCAATTTAAGAAATCTTGAAGGAGTTCAAGGGGTAATTTCCAGAGAAAGAAACTCTGCTACTTTTCTCATAGTGAGTGAAAAGATGAGTTGGACTGTAATTCTTGCTGACTTCATAAACTAAAGAATAATAATAATTTTTTATATTCCTGCTGTAACTGACAGCAATATATTGCATAAAGAACCACAAATCTGAATACTTTTCAATTACAAGATAAAAAAATAGTGGTTCCCATGCAAAGTGGAAAGCAATTCCAGACTTTTAATTTTTTATTTTGCAAACCTCAATTAGAGAGTTCTATAAACGAAGCTACTCGACTACTGTTTGGAGTTAATGGCTTCCTTTTATACCAGTAATCCTTTCACTAAAAAATAAAAAAAATTAAAAAATAGGTGAACCAATATATTTGCCTCAGTTTTGGTACAGAAGTCATTTGATTTTATTAATGGTGTGCAGAGATGTATTTATTACAAGGCTTCTTACAAGGAGAAATGATTGAAAGATGATCTTTATTCATTTGTCATGCTGTGAGAGTGTTGACTATTTTTGCATAAAAAACAGAAGTATTAAGTAAAACAAAAATCAAACAAATAAAGGCCTATATTTCTGGACATTTCCTTGTGCTCATAAATCATTATTTCTTTCAGTTCCAATGCATTAAATAAATCAGTAATAAAGGCAAACACGAGAATGTTTCGTAGTTAAGAATTTCCATTAAAGTTATTTTAGATTTGCTTGAATGATTCTCATGGCAGAGAAAATAGTTTATATATGTACATAAATATTTTATATATGTACATAAATTAGAGAAAATAAATTCAAAATATTTATTTAGAAATTTGATGATATTCCTTATAGTAGAAAAAAATTCCATCAGAAATTTACCTCATGTCAACAATGCAAGTTCCACAAGTACAGATGGGGAAAATTAAATTTAAGACAACTAAAATTATATATAATTTTTGTACCCAAGAGCTACTCAAGGTAGAGGACTACAGAGTAAAAAGCACAGTTTATGGAGATATGCAGAGAAGATGATTATTAACCCTAGATGAACAGATTAAGATTACAGTGAGTCAGGAACGTATCCTCTTGAGAGTCACTTTCAGTCAATGGTTCATGGGAAGAAGCTGCTCAAGTGGAATTTAGATATCACTAATGGTATATGAAGGGAATGAGAAATTGTTCACTACAATTTACATGCCATGGTGGGTCTTAGCTGTGAAGATTAGAACTGGTGGAACTAAGGAATATAGTTTACCCAAACACTTTCCATGGAAATGGCAATAGAGCAGTGAGAGGCTTGCAATGTTTCATCTGTGTCAAAGGGGTTGTAAGGCAGAAAATAATTAATCACCCATAATAAATAGGGTGGGGAAAATAATTCATCATGCTCTTGGACTCTATCAAAACTGGAAAGTGAAGATTGGACTGCTCTTGCAAATATATGGAAGTCCTCCATTTATAATGCTTTGGGATGCAAGTTAATGTCAAAAAGACAAAGATCCTCATCCAGCTGAGGACAACCAACACTGGACATCAGCATCAAGATTGACAGACAGCTGGTAGAAATCAGCAGTAAATTTCCCTACCTTGGTAGCATCATCTCAATTAATGTCCCCTGTGAGAGAGAGACCTTGACTGCAGGAAAAAAGTGGCTCATACTATGGATGAATCGCTCTTGCATCAGGTCTTTAACAATCATGGCCTCACTATAAAAATCAGAATCATGGTCTTCTGGACCATGGTCCTCTCCACCTTTCAGTATGCTTGAAATATCTGGACTTTGTATTATCAGGACATCAAACATCTGGAGCAGTTTCAGCAAACAAAGAATCCTTCATATCAGTTGGGAGGACCACATCACCAATAACAAGATTCTCTCTCAGACATCTCTCCCCACTATTGAAGCTACTATCCTTCAACATATCACCTCCACTGGGCAGATCATGTGTCCAGAATGTGTTCCCTTCCACTTCTATGCATCATCCTGTTTGGAGAACTTGCTAGTGTCAAGAGGCTATGTGGAGGCCCAAAATAGCATTTCAAGAAACAGTTAAAGACATCCCTGACACAGGCCAACATTGACCCTGAGATCTGGGAATCAATTTCTGCAAATCGGCCTTCCTGGCGTAGGACCAACTGAGTGGGGACTGAGATTTTTCTTGTCCAACCGTCAACATGAAGAGGATCAGTGATAGGCTGTTAGTAAGTCCCGAATCACCTAGCTATGTTCACACACCCACACTCCCACCAGAGGGGAGAAAGTGAATGAAGAGAGAGAATGATGGGAGCCAATGACTAACTCAATTTTAGGCCTTATATGGCTTTTGTAAAGGTATAAGATAGCAGGAGGAGTGAAGTACTTACAAAGAACAGACAATTTTCCCAGGATTTTTAGCAATGCATCACATGTACGAGTTCCACAAGGTCTATGTTGAGTTTAAATGCCAGTAGTTGCTCAAGGCATGGGGCTTCTCTGAGAGAACACATGTTCATTGGGATAGGTGAAAATTCAGGGTATGCTAAATGATAGAACATCACTAGTTTGGTTTTTGAGTCGTTATGGGCATTATTATATCTGTGATATAATAATGCCGTAGTTGATGGATTGAATGAAATAGCTGAACAGAAAAGGAATGATAAAGATGCTTTGCTCTCAGAGAGACTTTTATACTACTATATATACATATATACACATGTGTCGCAAGTGGAGAATAATATATCACATACATCTACATATCTACACAGCAAAGAAGAGTGTAAGGAGAAACAAAAAAAAGGGTCTTACATATAATATAGAGATACTTCTGTGTCTGGAGAAGTCATGTTTAGTACTCCAGATTCAATTTGGCCATATTCATTTATCTCCTAGATAAAGTCATATTCCATAAATAAAGTCATATTCCATAAATAAAGCAGTGAATCTTGCATTTTTTGCCAAATTGAGGACTGCAAGCTGGAATTTTGTTCTATATCAGGGAAACATATATTCCCAAAGGTAAATGGCACCATGGACTTGTAAGTAACTGGGGTGGAAGACTTAGCCTTTGCTCAGGCCATGCAGGATCCCGGCTAAAGAAAGCAACCTTTTACTTTGGCTGCTGTAAACAAACTGAAATTTGACTGCCACTTTCATTGCTGTTTAAGGTGATGTAATTAAAGAGCTGTAATGTGACCTACATGCCTTATCTCCATCCAAAGAGCGATAAGCACCTTCAGTATCCCTACAATATAATAAATTAATAGCGTAAATAGACAATCTAATAATTTTAATTATTTTTGTTGTAAATTCTCAAGGACAAAAAAATGTATAAATTTCACATGTTTAAGTTTTATTAAAATTCTAATCTTTGTTTTTTAAAACAATAAACATTGCCTAGGAGTAAAGGTCGTTAAAATAATAGTTGCTTCAAGGGAAAAAACATTCTTTTGACACTGTTTTTTTTTCAGACACAAAGGTCCAAGATTGCCATTTCTTTTGCTTAGCTTTTGCTATTCTAATGAACCTTCAGATTTCAATGTCACATTCTTCGTCCCCTGTTAAAATGCTTCCCAGATATTTAAATTCTTGTACTTGTCTGATTTTGACTTCTCTAATTCATAGTTAGCATCATGGATTATTCCTTTTGCTGACAACCATATATTCTCTCTTTTTACAATTGATAGTCCTTTCTTCCCACTTTACTACATTTTCTAGATTTTTCTGCAGTTCTCCTTCTGTGTTTCCTATTAACACCATGTCATCTGCACATCTTCTGTGTTTCCTATTAACACCATGTCATCTGCACATCTTCTGTGTTTCCTATTAACACCATGTCATCTGCACATCTTCTGTGTTTCCTATTAACACCATGTCATCTGCACATCTTCTGTGTTTCCTATTAACACCATGTCATCTGCACATCTTCTGTGTTTCCTATTAACACCATGTCATCTGCACATCTTCTGTGTTTCCTATTAACACCATGTCATCTGCACATCTTATGTTGTTATGACTGTGCTCACCAATAATAATTCCTGGTAGAACTTTAGAATATTCTTAGGATTGTCTTACTGTAAAGTCTGAACAAATCCGGTAAGAAAATGAAGCTTTGTTCTATTTTTGTATATTCAATTCATTTTCTATCCATATGCAAGTGCTTTTACAAGTTGTAAGAAGTCAGTATGATTAAAATCTCAACCATTTCCTTTCCATGCCAATTTCTTTGTTTCATTTTATATTGTTGGTGTTTCATGACTCATGGTGTAAAAATAAAAGTCTTCATTAGATAAAATGGTTTTATTTCATTTTTAATGCTAAGTGGAGCAAATAATACGGATATTTTAAAACCTGCCTTGGATTTTTATTTTTATAACCTGCATTAGAATAATCAGATAATTTCATGAAGTCAATCCCCTAAAGAACAATTTTTGTATAGTTTAAAATAAATTTAGAATATTTTCAAAGTTAACCACACAGATTTGCTCTGTGATGTGAATCCCTTCCCTCTAAATAGAACATTCGTTGTATTTTTCATTTAATGTTTGCCACAGACATGACGGGGAATTATTGTATTGAAACAGTTGTAAGGTCTGCTGCTAGGGAAATTGCTTTAATGTGTTGTGCTAGGAAATTTCTGTTTGCAAGAATATATCTCGCACCTTCATAAGTCTATAAGTTCATTGAATATTGCTATCACAGCTGTTCTGGTGTGTCTGTTATATATTTAGAGACACTTAACAGAATCTAAAGAAGGATCTGCAAAGATATCAGTCATGACCTGGCATCTAGGTTTCAGTCACTTTCCCATTATTATTATTAATAATAAAATAATAATAATAATAATAATAATAATAATAATATGAAGATGATAATGTGTGTATGAGTGTGTGTGTGCATATACAGTCCATAATACCCAGTGTGTTAAATGTATTGACAAGCACGATTATATTGAAAAATAAATATTTGTTGTATGAAATAAATGCATTTTCCATTATTGTCCTAGTCTTAATGATATATTCACACACACACACACACACACACACACACACACACACACACACACACACACACACACACACACACACACACACATTATGTATATACATATATATGAGGAGGGGGTTACTGAAAGGTTTTTATATATATATATATGAAAAAAATATAATTTTAAGGTATGCTATATTTATGAATTAAAGTGGTTAATATCAGGGTAGGGGATATATAAATATAAAAGTGGACCAGTGACAGTCTGTTTCATACTCAAAGACAATCTTCAGGCTATGATGATTGTGTTTAAGCATAAAAAAGACTATATATATATATATATATATATATATATATATGTATAATATATATATATATATATATATATATATATATATATATATATATATATATACACCAATACCACCAAAATAAAATTAGAATAGACTAAAACAACCAATCCAAAAATTGAATGTAAAAATAGCTATAACTGTTATATCACGATAAAAAAAATATATTACTACGTCACTCAAAAATTGAAAATCAAATAGAATAAATAAAAATACACAAAATAAAAAAAGTAAAATAAAAAATAAATGAAAATTAATTCAAATAAATAAATAAATGAACAAAGTAACAAATTTCCCCCACTAAAATAACCATTAGAACTAATAAAAATAAGAATAAATAAGCAAAAACAAATAAAAATAATAAATCCAAATAAATAAATTAAACTGTCCCCCCCCCCCAAATAACAGAAAAGACTACAGCAAGCAATCTAAACATTGGACGAATAAATAGCTATAATTATCTTCCCAGACCAAAACAAACTATTAAATAAGCAACCTAAGCAAATCTCCACACCCGCTAATTTTTTTAGTACGTTAATAAAACATCAAAAACCAAAAACCAAAAAGAATAAATAATACAAAATGAAAATGAAAAACAAGTAAAATAAATTAACCCAAACAAATAAATAAATAAACAAACAAGCCACTCCCAAAAATAACCACCAGAATAGATTACCCACAATGCACCACTGACCCATATATATAAATAGTCGAGGAAAAATCCAACATTCGCAGCCTGACAATTGCATCTAGCAAGAAACAGCCTGTCACCTCTGAGTGTTGACTTCAACGTTCACTTTTATATTCATATTTACAAACGCTTTATCCCATAAATATAACACACCTTAAAATTATATTTCTTCATATATATATATATATGTCTGTAGTTTACTGCTACAGCAAGCAGAGACATTTTTTCTCTCCCGATGATGGCCATGTTGGTCGAAACTAGTCAAGGAATATAAATGAAATAATAATAATAAAAGCATAAGAATATTAATCTACAACCCAGTATGTCTGAAGATTTTAATTGATTTTTCTAATAATTTTTATCGTTCAAAATATATATATATATATATATATATATGTGTGTATATATATATATGTATGTATATATATTTTGCTGAATATGACAGACAAGGAAAATTTGATGATTTTTTTTATTATCTTAAACAGACTACCATGAAAAGAAATGAACAACACACAACAACGAAACTCATTCAAAATGTCTAAAGAAGATATTATGGACTATTTTTACACTCCCTTAACCCCACGAAATGAAAAAAAATGTAAGAATATTAGAAAAACTAAATAAAAATCCAGCAAATTTTCCTTGTCTGGCATATTCAATGAAACTTATTCGAAGGAAACGTTGCTGCCCAAATATATATTTATATGCGGAGTTGCTGAAATGTCCTATGTTCAACCCCTTTCCCAAAATATAACGAAATGAACATCAGAAATTATTTTCAAAGGATTTCTAAGTTGAGCCAAGAATTTATTAGCACCTCACTTATTCATACTTATGCGCAAATGCACACATATATATTAAAACATTATAAAAGGATACATTTAAGTAGTTTATCTAACAGTATATTTCTTTATTGCTGTTGCTTGCAAAATATTATGTACTTATCTCCACAAAGTAAACATCAAATGTATCAAATTAATTTCTCTTTCATCCAAAATCTATTTCTGACTGTTTCTTAGATATTATAAAATTTTCTAAAGTTTTCCTTTAAAAGCTAGAAATGCTATTTCTCTATTAAAACAATGATTTCTTCTAATTAATTTTCTGGTAATGACTGGAATGTTTATTTTTAATATCTCTTTTTATGCTTTAGTTTGATCAGGATATTTTTCTGGCTTCTGAAATCTCGTCAAAGTCAGTCAAACTGTGTTACACACTGATTTTTTTCTGAGCCAAATATAACAGTTTTCTCTTCTATTTTTTTAACTGAAGATGCCACAATGCTGTCAAACGATGCTCAACATGGTAGAAAGGTATTGATAAATAATATGGCTAAAGAAGTAGCCAAAAGTGCTTGCAACAACAAATACTACAAACTATTTTTACACTCACTTAACCCTACGAAATGAAAAGATGAACTAAACACAAGGATTATGGAAGCATTCACCAATTTAAACAAAGAGACCATCCAGAAGAGATGCAGGAGATTCCAAAATCATCTGAAGACCATGTTTGAAGCCATTTTAATTTTTTCTTAGATATTATCATAAAATTTATGCTAATTATATGTGAGGTGCAGTTAAGAAAGAGACCAACAAAACTCCTTATGAAACCATTTGTGAAAAGGAATAGAACAGTTTATCTCATATACAACCCTAGAAAAAGAAACAGTGGTAATAGCAATATTAGCCATTTCCCTACAAGGAAACATTTGGCATTCATTGACTGAGCAGCTAGCATTGTTTTCAGTTGAAATTTATAAAATCTTTCTCTTACAATAATTTTTCAGTAAAATAGCTTTCTCAAGACTGTTATCTCTTTTTCCATTATTGATGGAGGTTTCCTTCTTTACTCTTTATTTGAAGAAGTGTGAAATGTCTATATCTTGATTATGTCATTGTTTTCTCTTCCAAGTTACAAGCACTACCCATTTTAGTTATTGCTGCTGTTAATAGTCCTAAAGTGATATGGTTTCTATTATTTGGTAGAGTTCTCTGTTTATGATTCTGAAGCACCAGTCCACAATGTCCAAAGAAGGATTGTCTTTGCCAAGACTTTCAGGCTTCACTTTCTCAAAGCAATTTTTCACCATTGATCTTAGAAAGCAGTTGTATATAAGTATCACTTGAGATATTTCTGAACAGGTTTGGTGCCATGCATGGCATCCATATGAAAGTCTCGATCTGACAAAACTATTTACAAACATGATTCAAGTCTTCAGGATGATATTTTGGTTTTGTAGCAATTTGCAGTGTTGAGTGAAACTACTTCTGGTGCAGCCTATTCTATGTTCAATTTCCTTTTCTCTTATACTAAATTTGTTATAACTAATCCATACTCCAAAGTATTTGAAGTGTTTAGTAATTACTAATTCCACATCCTGAATTTTTATGATGGATTCAGGGTAGATGCCGTCACTGCTTTATTTCCAATTCCACATCATAGCTATTGTTTTGGAAAGTTTTTAAAAAGCAACTTCAATATAAAAATAATTTTAGACAATTCTAAATATAAACAACATTGCTTCCTGTACAGTTTTCATTGGATGATTTTTGTCATCCTGTAGTGCCAGTCCACAATGTTCAAAGAAGGACGATCTTTGTTAGGACAGTTAGGCTTTATTACAGCCTTTTTTTTAACCATTAAGCATAGTAGATTTTTAAAAATATGCCATAAAAATGAGTAATTAAATTACTAATGTCAGGTCATCCCATAAATAATCAGGCTCTGTTTGCCATTGATCTGGCTCTTGTTAAGTTAGAGGGTAGCAGGAGGAGTGATGTACTTGCTGGAGTGGTACAAAGAACTGAACATTTTTCAGTATATTTGGTGATGAATTGTATCTATGAGTTCTGAGGAGTTTATGTCCCAATAGACACTCAAAGGGCATTCCTGAGGAAACATCCATTCATCATGATTGGTGAAATTTCTTGGTTCTGATTGGCAATGGTTGAAGGTCACTAGTTTGTTTTTTCAGGCATAGAATGTGGTAAGTCACTTTTTCCCGACTGAGCTGTTAGAGCTAAGTCAGAGGAGAGATCAGCTGCCAAGTTCTGGCATCAAGGGATTTAGAGGTGCACCCATATAACATATTTTCATACTTCCTGGTTAAATAATCTTTTGGGGTACAAAACATTTTTAGAACTTTAAAAATGGACATTTTAATTATATATATATATAAATATATATGAGATATATATATGTGTTATTATATATATGAAATATATATTTTATATACATGATTTATATATGTAATATATAAAACAAAGGGGGATGAAGAGCAAGGATTAGGAAGAAAGAGTACTCACCAAAATGTGGTGGATCAAAAAATAATGACAACTAAAAAAATCAACAATTAAAGTTAACCATTAATTGTTCTTCAGAGCTCATCCAAAGACAAAACATATAAATATGTTCACAATGACTAAAGAAAGGCGGAAAGGAAGAAAATACGACCAGAGTATCAGAAGTATAAATCACAGACAGTTTACATTTAGACCCAGCAACCATTCCTTTTGCTTTCAAAAGAAGGCTGCCTAGACTTAATACAAAGAGTCTCAAGCACTCTCAAATGACAATCCAAGCTCCAATGTATAAGTTGGATTATTTATTAAGTCTTCTGTAATCACAGGATATATTAACTGGTGTATGCTTAGATTAAATATAAATAACTTTGTGCTAATTAAAATGAACCAATTTTATAGCATTAAATCAAAAGGATTATTATATACGTAGGAAAAAATTTATTAATAATTGTCTACCTAACTTACTGTTTGGCTTATGGCCACATCACATTGAAACACAGGTTACAGTACAATCACCAAAGTTAAGCAATATCATGCCTGGTTAGTACCTAGATGGGTGACTGCTTGGAAATAACAGGTACTGTAAGCTTGGATGTGCAGGTGGTTTAATGGATAATGGCTCAGAATTCATTACATTCACTTATGGCCAAATAATCTTGGAAAAGGTATGAATTCACCTCTTATAAGTTAATTAGTAAGACTTGTATCACTAATTATTATCTAAATAAAAAAAAAGGTTACAAAATATCTAGATTTCAGCATTAAATAACCTTTAGAAGTTGATATGCGGCTAAACAGAAACAACTAAATAATAACATATTGTCCACCTAACTTATTAAGATTGAATTTTTAATGTCATTTCCCTTCTGTATATAGATAATCGTGGCTCTCTACAAATTTCTTTTTCCTTCAATGTCCGTGAACAGTCATGACTTCTTGGGAAAGAAAGTAAAATGTTTTTCCATTGCCATTAACACAGTTTTGAATTCAGAGTAGTTTTTTTTTCTGTCACTTAAGTTTAGACAGTCCAGTTTACCCTTCTATCTAACCCAGAGCAGAGGAGGCTAGGAAAGAGATGAATTTATCCCTTTTCTAAGAGTATTAGTGCAAAAGTGAATGCAACAGACTAAGCCAGAATTTGAACTTGGCTTGTCATTTCTAATGCCTGTGCTATGAACCATTATGCTATCTGCACATCCAAAGATTGATAGTTAGATGTATGGTTTTCTCTTCTGTTCAATGTATTCAATAAAGAAGCCATTTCTCTTGAAGGGAATGAAATTAAGCAAAGGATAAATTTGAATAACATAACAACATGTATCTCTTTATTCATAGATTCTAGTAAGGAATCTCAAAACCTGAAGCAAAAAATGTTTTGAGGAGAAAATATGGCTGCTCATGTAAACCTATTGGCAATTACTTTATTTTTGGTGTTGCAAACATACTGGGCCTGAAAGTCAATTACAGTGCTGTATGATAGATATGGAATCAAGAATAGCAATGTATAATGGTAATATTAGCTGCTTCTTTATAAGGAAACATTGAGCATTTTTTGACCAGTATTGTTGTCAATTGAAGTTATAAAATTTTTCTCTTAAAACAATTTTTTTAAGAAAATAGGTTCTCAAGTCCAGTAGCTGTTATTGCTCTTTCCAGTGTTGATGTTTTTTTTTCTTAACCTTCTATCTGAAGTGCTGTGGAATGTCAACATCTTGATTATGTCATTACTTTCTCTTTGAGTTATATGTGATATCCATTTTAGTTGTTGCTGCTGTTGGTACTCCTCAAGTGGTGTGATTTCTGTTATTTGATACACTTCTTTGTTTCTGATTCTGTAGTGTCAGTCCACAAAAATGAGAAGTAGAAGTTAATTTAAAAAAAATTATGTCCCAAAATATAAATACTACTTATTTTGTGATTTGAGCTCAAAGGAAAGATGATGTCAGAAGGCTGAATCATTTTAAAATTGTCTTTGTTACCCAAATGTATGCAAAAAAGTTCAAGTTGGAAAAGTAAAAATTTAAAAATTTTTGTAGATATTTATTTATTAAACTATAACTATATATATATATATATATATATATATATATATATATATATATATATATATATATATATCGAGTGTGTACAAAAGTTACCAAAATCCTCTTTTTTGAAAAATAGAACCGAATATTCAATAAAATTGTACTTATTTTAAAAAAAAATTATGGGAATTTTTGTATATATCTAATATAAGTGTTTATATATCAATGTACATGAATAGATAGATAGATAGATAGATAGATAGATAGATAGATAGATAGATAGATAGATAGATAGATAGATAGATAGATAATAAAACAAATATTGGTAAAAAGATATAAAAAGCTTTAGAATGAATGAATGAAAGAAAGAAAGAAAGGTATGAACAGACAGATAGATATGAACAGACTGAGATAGATAGATAGATAGATAGATAGATATTTAAAACAAATATCGATAAAAGATATAAAAAACTTAAGAAAGAAAGAAAGAAAGGTATGATAGATAGATATGAACAGACAGATATGAACAGACAGATATGAACAGACTGAGATAGATAGATAGATAGAGAGATAGAGAGAGAGATAGATAATAAAACAAATATTGGTAAAAAGATATAAAAAGCTTTAGAATGAATGAGTGAAAGAAAGAAAGGTATGATAGATAGATATGAACAGACAGATATGAACAGATAGATAGATATGAACAGACTGAGATAGATAGATAGATAGATAGATATTTAAAACAAATATTGATAAAAGATATAAAAAACTTAAGAAAGAAAGAAACAAAGGTATGATAGATAGATATGAACAGACAGATAGATATGAACAGACTGAGATAGATAGATAGATAGATATTTAAAACAAATATCGATAAAAGATATAAAAACTTAAGAAAGAAAGAAAGAAAGGTATGATAGATAGATATGAACAGACAGATATGAACAGACTGAGATAGATAGATAGAGAGATAGAGAGATAGAGAGATAGATACAGAGATAGATAATAAAACAAATATTGGTAAAAAGATATAAAAAGCTTTAGAATGAATGAATGAAAGAAATAAAGGTATGATAGATAGATATGAACAGACAGATATGAACAGATAGATAGATATGAACAGATAGATAGATATGAACAGACTGAGATAGATAGATAGATATTTAAAACAAATATCGATAAAAGATATAAAAAACTTAAGAAAGAAAGAAACAAAGGTATGATAGATAGATATGAACAGACAGATAGATATGAACAGACTGAGATAGATAGATAGATAGATAGATAGAGAGATAGATAGATAGATAGATAGATAGAGAGATAGATAGATAGATAGATAGATAGATAGATAGATAGATAGATAGATAGATGGATATTTAAAACAAATATCGATAAAAGATATAAAAAACTTAAGAAAGAAAGAAATAAAGAAAGGTATGATAGATAGATATGAACAGACAGATAGATATGAACAGACTGAGATAGATAGAGAGATAGATAGAGAGATAGATAGATATTTAAAACAAATATCGATAAAAGATTGAAAAAACTTAAGAAAGAAAGAAAGAAAGGTATGATAGATAGATATGAACAGACAGATAGATATGAACAGACTGAGATAGATAGATAGATAGATAGATAGATAGATAGATAGATAGATAGATAGATAGATAGATAGATATTTAAAACAAATATCGATAAAAGATATAAAAAACTTAAGAAAGAAAGAAAGGTATGATAGATAGATATGAACAGACAGATAGATATGAACAGACTGAAATAGATAGATAGATAGAGAGATAGATAGATAGAGAGATAGATAGAGAGATAGAGAGATAGACAGAGAGATAGAGAGATAGATAGAGAGATAGATAATAAAACAAATATTGGTAAAAAGATATAAAAAAGCTTTAGAATGAATGAATGAAAGAAAGAAAGGTATGATAGATAGATATGAACAGACAGATATGAACAGATAGATAGATATGAACAGACTGAGATAGATAGATAGATAGAGAGATAGATAGATAGGTAGTTGATAGATAGAGAGATAGATAGAGAGATAGATAGAGAGATATTTAAAACAAATATCGATAAAAGATATAAAAAACTTAAGAAAGAAAGAAAGGTATGATAGATAGATATGAACAGACAGATAGATATGAACAGACTGAAATAGATAGATAGATAGATAGATAGAGAGATAGATAGAGAGATAGAGAGATAGATAGAGAGATAGAGAGATAGATAGAGAGATAGATAGAGAGATAGAGAGATAGATAGAGAGATAGATAGAGAGATAGAGAGATAGATAGAGAGATAGAGAGATAGATAGAGAGATAGAGAGATAGATAGATAATAAAACAAATATTGGTAAAAAGATATAAAAAAGCTTTAGAATGAATGAATGAAAGAAATAAAGGTATGATAGATAGATATGAACAGACAGATATGAACAGATAGATAGATATGAACAGACTGAGATAGATAGAGAGATAGATAGATAGATAGAGAGATAGATAGAGAGATAGATAGAGAGATAGATAGATAGATATTTAAAACAAATATCGATAAAAGATATAAAAAACTTAAGAAAGAAAGGTATGATAGATACAAACAAATTTAGAACAGAAAATGAGAAAGAAACAAATATTAATAGATTAAAGAAGAAATATAGATAAAATGATAGAAAAAGCTTTAGAAAGAAAGAGTGAAAGAAACAAAGACAAAAAGAAAATAGAAAGAAATATCTTGAGAAAACAAATTTAGAGAAAGAGAGAACAAAATTGATTGATAGGTAGATAGATAGGTAAATGCGAACAGCCTGAGATGTGAACTGGGAGAAATATGAACCAACTGTGATATAGACAAAGAGAGAGAGAGAGAGAGAGAGAGAAATACATAAAGAGAGAAGAAGTTGACAGAGAGATAGATAGATAGGTAGATAAACAGATTGACCCATTGCTTCATTAAAACCAATTAAATAGCAGTTATCTTCCAGATAAAGTATTTATAATCTTAATTTGATATTAAGAAAGCTATGAAATCCTCTCTCTTTTATTTCTGTGATTTTAAATTTGTTTAAATTTTCCCAGTTCACTTGTATCTGAATTGACAATCTGTCTTTGTCTTTTATATAGTCTTCACATTCGACACTAAATTAAGCTGATTTCCATCTATGCAACTTCAGACTCTTCACTTCATTTCATTCCAGCTCAATTCATTGGACTACTTGACTTGAAGACTAACTGGATTTTCTTCTCCTTCTTTTGACTTCAGTGGACATCATTCACTGATGACGCAGAAAAAAGTAAAATGCATGCAAAAGACTTCTTTAAATAAAGTTGATGATATTATAATAAAGCAAGTAATGTTATTATATGACTGTTTCCAGAGCAAGCTTTTCTATTTGGGTAAAAGCAGCATCTTGCTTCATTTATAATTGTTTAAATACAAGAATTTATTTACAAATATCTGCTTCCTTCAAATGTACAAAGCTCATGAGATTTTTTGGCAAAACAAATTAAATTTTATCAAATAAAAACATCAGAGGAATCATTTTTTTTTAATTTTAAAAAATCTTGGGAGTATTGTTATTAAACTATTGACAGTATTAGCTTCCTTTCTCCTGCTGATGTGAGCTCTTCAACCACAGGTGTGTAGTCCTTGATTTCTATTAAGGTCATTTTCTTGTTACTGTAGCAGGAGATGACAACACAACCACAAATTTAAATTTATTCATAGTCACCAGCAAGATAAACATTTTGCTTAGCAAATTAAATTGCCTCCAGTTTGGTAAAGATTTAATTTTATTTTAAGAGATTTATTTTTTTGATAAAGGAATAAAGAATTAAGAATATTGATTCTCTCTCTCTTTCTCTCTCTCTCTCTCTCTCTCTGTGTGTGTGTGCTTGTGTGTATATGTGTGTGTATATATGTGTGTGTGTGTGTTTGTGTGTGTGTGTGTGTGTGTGTGTGTGTGTTATATCATTATATATATACAGGGTGCAATGGGAGACCTACATCAAGTGCCTTGAGGTGGTAGTG
Source organism: Acanthosepion esculentum (assembly GCA_964036315.1). Taxonomy (NCBI): domain Eukaryota; kingdom Metazoa; phylum Mollusca; class Cephalopoda; order Sepiida; family Sepiidae; genus Acanthosepion; species Acanthosepion esculentum. The sequence continues at coordinate 75,212,421 of OZ038486.1, forward strand.
CTGGCCTGGGTCAAGTGAGTGGTTGCTGAAGCATGCCGCACATACAGGAAAACACAGTCAATTTCTGCAACCACATCACTCCTTACATCTGGCCACCTAACTCCCCAGACTGCAACCCCCTTGATTACTATCTGTAGGGCTCAGTTGAGCAAACAACCAAAAAAACTGCTTGTAACACAAAAGATGACTTGAAGGCAAGGATTATGGCATCATTCACCAACTTAAACAAGGAGACCGTCCAGAAGAGTTGTCGGAGATCTTGAACTCGTCTGGAGGCCTTGGTTGCAGCCAATGGCTGTTTTATTGAATAAATTTACACTCTAGTATATTTTTGTGTAATTTTGGTAAATATATCTGTTAAAATGAGATGTCAGTATTATTTTCATTTTTGGGTAATATAGATGACAATTTATCGATCACACCCTATATATAGAGATATATATAGAGAGATAATATATGACGTCATTTGTTTACATTTGATACGCTAGAGCAGATATGAATAGAAGAGATTCATGGAAGATTTAAGTTTAAAGATAGTAAAATCGACCTTGCTAACCAGACGCTCCTCTGTGGCCGAATGGTTAAGGCACATCACGTGAAATGATGGATACAGGTTCGAATCCTGTCGGAGAGCGAAAATTTTCTATGAAAATTTCTCGGACATTCAGGCCGGTAAATGTTATTTAATACTGTTTATTATAAAACAGAGCATTTGCTTAAATACTTGTATCTATAAAAAGAACGTTAAACATAATATATATAAATGTCTTTAAATATAGAGAGATATATATTATGTATATGTATCATAGGATAAAGAACAAATAGGAAACATTTATAAATCTAACATCTGTAACTTTTATTAAAACTTCATCAGAGAAAGAATTATGGAGGGGAAAATGAAAATTTCCTTATTTTTAATTTTTGTGTGGATTGATTTTCATTGGTTAGGCAGACCATACATGCATCTATCTTGTCAAGCAGCATTTGTGAGTATATTTCATGTGTGTATGTGTATCTTAATTCTAGTTTGTTTATTTTGTGTGTGTGTGTGTGTGTGTGTGTGTGTGTGTGTGTGTGCGTATGAGTATGTTTAGATTTATAAACATTTCCTATTTCTTTCTTATCCTATCATTCTATCAGATTCAAATCCATATTTGATCTATATATATATATATATATATATATATATATATATATTACCAGAGGAAAATGCATCCATCACTTAGGACTTCATCAGACTAGGTTTGTTTACATAGTTTGTTTACCTAGTTTGATGAAGACCTAAGGGATGAAATGCTTACCATGAAAACTTTTTCTACTTTGTCATACATCTTTCCTCCAAAATTGTTCTTGATATATAAAAATTTATATATCATTATCCCATATATATATATCCCATGAGATTGAAAGTACTTGGGAAAATAAAAACTATTTGAAAGAAAATGTTGGTATTTTTCTTAATCAATTTTCTAAGGTTTATAAAGAAAATAAACTGTGAACTTAAAAGGATCACAATGAAAACTAATCCATATGATATGTCTAAATTATTTAACCAAACCTGTTTGAATATATATATATATATAAATATATATATATATAAATATAAAAGTGGACATGGAAGTCAGCACTTAGAGGTGACAGTCTGTTTCATGCTTTATATATATATATATATATATGCATGTGGTGGGTGCAGGGTGAGTTCATACTATTCATTTGTGCACAAATACTATTGTGAAAAGTATGAATTCATCAATCAATTTTCTAAGGTTTATAAAGAAAATAAACTGTGAACTTGAAAGGATCACAATGAAAACTAATCAACATGATATGTCTAAATTATTTAACCAAACCTGTTTGAATATATATATATATATATATATATATATATATATTATATATATATATATATATATATATATATACATGTGGTGGGTAAACGGTGTGTTCATACTATTCACTTGTGCACAAATGCTATTGTGAAAAGTATGAATTCATGTCTTCTAAAAAAGTGTAAAATTAATATTTTGTGGGAAAAAATGTGTACATGTACTTTTCATTTTACTGGCAGTAGATAACAAATACAGAATGTTATAATTGAATTTTTTATTTATTTTTTTTATTCTAAGTAAAAATCATCTGAGAGACCTCATTCTGCCTTTTATCAGCATGGCTGATGCTCACCTCCAGGAGAGTGACTCATTGCAACTTGGGCTAAAATTCTCTGCTGACATGAAGTGGAAAGACTATATTGAATTCATTGCTAGGTAAGCTGGTAAGAAAGTCTCATGCCAGAAAATTTTTCTCTCCAGAATCTGTCTGACATGTCTATAAGTCTACCATTCTTCCATGCTTTGAATATTGCTGCCATATATGGTCCTGTGCTCCTGCTATCTATTTAAAGATTCTTGATAAAATCCAAAGAAGAATCAGTAATATTATTGGTCCTAACCTGGCATCTCAGCTTCAGTCACTTTCTCACTGCCATAATGTAGCTTCCCTGTGCCTTTTCTATAAATATTTTCATGGTAATTGTTCAGATGAACTCTTCACTATGGTATCTAATCTTCACTTTCTGAGTACTTTCTATTAAGTACTTTCAGAGTAATTGTTTGGATGAACTCTTCACTATGGTACCTAATCTTTATGAATACTAGATTGGTGGCATGGTCTCATCGGTTTACGGTTGAATTGGCTAGATGTTACTATCAGTTCTATGCTAAGAGTTTCTTTTCTCACTCTTCTTGCTTGTCAATGTCAATCCTTATCTACTGTTACATTATTCTTCTATTGTTCTCACTCCTTAATAATATTTCTCTTTTTTTCTTATTCTTGACATTCAGTAATACTTTGTGCCTTAGTGTTTTACTGCTTTGCTTGGGGTGAAATGTAATTGGTTGATATTTTAGATAGTTTACTGTACAATTTATGCATTAACAGATAGTCCACTACATTAAAAACAATCACTTGCTTTCACTTGGCAAATCTTCCAATAATTCTTCCTGCATCCAACTTATCTACCAATTCCTTTTCAAAGGAGAGCAATGTCTATGATTCCAAATTTTTCTAAGAGAGTGAATTTTTTAATTTTGTCTTTATGATCTTTAGCTTTGAAAATGCTGTATTGATCTCAGGATCATGAGAAATTAAAAATAAACTAATTGCTATGATTCCATAGAAAAAGGAAATTGCCCTAATGGCGGGAAATTTAGAGACTTTCTCTTTTTCATTGGTTCCTCAAAAGGAGCACACATAGAATTGAGCACCTCCAGAAATGAGGACTACAGATAAGTCTTTTACACAAATATCACTTTCTTATGTTTAATATTAACTTTTAATGATAGACTTATCACTTGCAAATTATTTATTCATTCACCAAAACAAACACAAAAATCAGAAATATTTACTAACAACCATATTACAAGAACTATCATACATCTACCAAATTAGTTGATATAATGGAATAACCTGTCACCCTCATGAGTGACTACACTATAGGTAATAATTACCTATAAGTATCTGTAAGTCAACAGCCTACAGAGTCTAGCTGTGACCTGTTCCAGCTAGATAGTCAAACTCTCTGCCTTCGGGCAGAGAGGAACCTGGACGAGGCTCCGCTGAAAGGCAGAGTCTTATTTGGAGAGGTAGACTGACCCTGAAACCAATTTAATTGTGTTCGAATAGGAAATAATTTTTGTCGAGCATACGGGCTCGGAGATCCCATGTTAAACCCAGCCTTGTGCCACATGCAACCCTCGTGGGGGGATAGCTAAATATACTAGTTGCGACCTGTTCCAGCTGGACAGTTCAACTCTCTGCCTTGGAGCAGAGAGGAACCCGGATGAGGCTCCACCAAAGGGTAGAGTCTCATTTGGGGAGGTAGACTGACCCTGAACATGTTTATATGCGTACGAAAGGGAATATTTTTGGCCGAGTCTACGGGATCGGAAAACCCACATTAAACCCAGCCTTGTGCCACATGTAACCCTTGTGAAGGGGGTAGCTAAATATTCTAGCTGCAATCTGTTCCAGCTAGACGGTCGAACTCTCTGCCTCTGAACAGAGAGGAACCTGGAGGATGCTCTGCTGAAAGGCAGAGTCTCGTTCGAGGAGGTTGACCAACCCGATCTCGTTTATGCAGGTTCTACAGGCATTTTTTGGCCAAGCCTATGAGCTTGAAAGCCCCACGTAAAACTCGGCCTTGTGCCACATCTACCCTCATGGGGGAGCTAGTAGATATCGACTAGCTGGGATCTGTTCCAGCTGTGCTGTTGAACTCTCTGCCTGAAGGCAGAGAGGAACCCGGATGAGGCTATGCTGAAGGGCAGAGTCCCTTTCAGGGAGGTTGACCAACCCGATCCCATTTATCCGGTTTATACGGGCATTTTTTGGCCGATCCTACAGGCTCGGAAGACCCACATTAAACTCGGCCTTGTGCCACATATACCCTCATGGGGGTGCTAGTAGATATCAACTAGCTGGGATCTGTTCCAGCTGTGTTGTTGAACTCTCTGCCTTCAGGCAGAGAGGAACCCGGATGAGGCTATGCTGAAGGGCAGAGTCTAGTCCAAGGAGGTAGACAGATCTGAACCCATTTATGCGGGGTTTACATGGAATTTTTGGCCGAGCTTATGGGCTCGGCTTGCCCCACATTAAATTCAGCCTTGTGCCACGTCCTACCCCATGGGGAGGTTGGTAAATATTTCTAGCTGGGATCTGTTGAGTATGACTCAGACTTACATGAGAACTACTGACCTTCCAGCAGTAGCACTCACTACTGGATTGACTTGTGATGACCTTGTGAATAACTGTTACCTTTATTCTTATTGTTCTGGTTTTTTACAATAAACCTTTACTTTATCCACCTTGTTTTTCACATATACAGTAGCGACTATAATATAAGGAACGGAAACAACAAAGACATAAATATGTGTATTACTTAAAAAGTAATGCATGATTAGCAATGAAATTTTTACCGAATAAAGATTAGGGTGTAATGCATAAATATTATACAAAGTTACAAAAATCTACATAATAGTTTTTTTTTTAAATAAAGATTAAATGGAACAAAGGAAATAAGCTACAGGTTCGAATCCTGTTGGAGGACAAATATTTTCTATGAAAATTTCTCGGACATTCAAGCCAGTAAATGTTATTTAATACTGTTTATTATAAACAGAGCATTTACTTAAATACTAGTATCTATAAAAAGAATGTTAAACATAAAAATGTCTTTAAATAATTGTCGGACATTGTCCATTTCATAATATATATATATGGATAGATAGATAGATAATAACCATATTCTGTCAGTAACATTTACCTTAATTCTTGTTCACCGACAATCCTTTTCAATTTTCTGCATACAGGTCAAGTGCTGTAAAATTTCTTTTAAACAAGATGAAATAAGAAAATAAAAAAAATTGGTGCTTAATCATTAAATTTTCTTTTCTCTCCTGCTACAAAAATTACTTTGTTAACACAGAAAATGATTAAAACGAGGCAGGGGAGTGGTAGAATAGCAATAAAATCAATAGACAGCAATGAGAAGAGCCAAAGTTTGTCTACATATAACTGGTTAAACTGCAATCAGAATTAAAATACCACTGTCCTTAATATTTCTTTTTCTTTTTTAGTTCTAAAAACAGACAGCAGTGCGCAGGATGGTTTCTCTAATCTACTTGCAGAAATTAACTCAGTTTCACAATGAAATGAGGAAAGAAGTGGTGCAGCTGTGGTAGCGTAGCTGTAGCAGCCATAGGATGTTAGCAGGATGTTGACTAAAGAACATATACCAGAGTTCAAACCTCGTGCCACTTAAGGTAGAGGTTGACTATTAAAATCATTCTCAGGAATGATGTATGAGATATGAGTAAAAGAGAGGTGGAAATTTGTGAAAAATATGAGGATAAGAAAGGATAGATAATGATTAACCCATGATTTGCAAAAACTAAGTTTATAGTGTTTTGGGAAGGATCTGTGTGAGAGACTGTTTTATAATGCTACAGTTCTTGGACAAAAGCTGTCTGAGTGGAAATTTCATTTGAAACATGTAGGAAATGAAGGTGATTCAACTCTGCAGAAGTCACAATTTCTCAGTATTACAGATGTAATATGAAATATGGAGGACATGAAGGTGATTCAACTCCGCAGAAGTCACAGTTTCTCAGTATTACAGATGTAATACAAAATATGGAGGAAATGAAGGTGATTCAACTCTGCAGAAGTCAGTTTCTCAGTATTACAGATGTAATACAAAATATGGAGGAAATGAAGGTGATTCAACTCTGCAGAAGTCAGTTTCTCAGTATTACAGATGTAATACAAAATATGATGGAAATGAAAAGAATGATAACCACGTGAAAAAGTGAAACATTACATTGACTCATATTCTAATTCATGACTAGTAGTGTTCAACTCATTAGTCAATGCACTGAACAGTGTACACTATATTCCATAAGTTTATATAATTATTAATAAACAGGGGAATTATTATTAGTAGCATGGCATCCCTTATTGCACTACACCTGGATGGGAGAACATTGCTATTAGACTGGGTAAGACTGCAGCAACTCCTTCAGGTTTTTGTAGAAGGCTAAGTTTAATAAATAAAATTAAATAAAAATATTTCTTCAATCCCCGAAAAGTATCATCTAAGTATCATCTTAACACTTTATTAGCATTAAGACCAGCATTGTTAAAGACAGATCAATCAGCTAACTTTGTTTTTGAAACGAGATACTTGGATGTACAAAACAAAAAAAAACCTGTACTAAAGCAAGTGACAATCCTACTCACACTCACTATATGCCTGACCACTTATTGACCTCACTATAAACAGAGGAAAAGTGGGCTTTGAAGTTGGTTCTTTTTAACAGGGTGGTCCATTCCATAACCACAAAGGCTTATGGCCACATCATGTTGAAACATCAGATCCCATAGAATCACTGAGGTTAATGTCAAGCCTGGTCAGTATGTAGATGGGTGACTACTTGAGAATAACAGGTGCTTTAAGCTTGGATATACAGGTGATGTAATAGATAATGGCTTGGAATTATTAATCGGAGAGCTGAGTTTCAATTTCAGTTGGATTTGTTATATTCTCATATGTGCAAATACTCTTGGGAAATGTATGAATCCACCTCTTCTCCCTCCAGCTATGGGTTAATTAGTAAGACTTGTATCACTAAACCATTATTATCCCCAAAAATAAAATTGTATACTAAAATATTTAGATTTCAGCATTAAATAACATTAAGCAACATCAAGTCTGGTCAGTATCTAGATGGGTGACTACTTGGGAATACTAGCTGCTGTAAATTTGGATGTATAGGTGGTGTAACGGATAATGGCTCGGAATTGTTAATCGAAGAGTCAAGTTCCAATTCAAGTCGGCTTTGTTATATTCACTTCCATGCAAATACTCATGGGAAAGGTATGAATCCACCTCTTCTCCCTCCAGATATGGGTTAATTAGTAAGACTTGTATCACTAAATCATTATTATCTCCACAAAATTCTTGTAATCTAAAAATATTTTCTGGCTGCAAAAGGATGATAAAGCTTAGAAAAGTAATCAATCAATCAAAGTAACCACCAAAGAACTAACCCACGTGGCGGTATGCTAGAAAGAAGAGTCTTGCTCTAACCCCCTGTTACAAAAGACTGTGAGCTATGAACTTTGTTGTGACAAGAAGGATACAATTTGTATTCATAAAAAAGAAAATAAACTTTATAAAATAGCATTCACTCAACATTCGCTCATTTTGCAGGTAATAAGCAACATTATGTGCCAACTTCCTCAAGGTTATTGGTGGTCAACTGTATCAAAAGTATACTAGGATTATTTTAGAAGTTCCAGACAGATATCAGTGGTATGTAAAAATTACAGATATCCAAGAATTGGACTTCTTGTGACTGAGAAGAATGATAACTAAGTTATAAAGTGGAACATTGCATCAAATCCTATTCCAATTCAACAGACACTGCTCAAACCATTCTGTCAATGCATTGTACAGTATTGCCTAGAGTTTCATAGCTGTTGTCCAACCAGGGTAACGTTATTCCCACCCAGCACTTCAACTGAAACAGGGGACGTTTTCTTTGAATCATGGAGAAGCTGGTGCATATCTCCTGGTCAGCTCTGGGTTTGTTTATGAGGGAGATGATATGCTCAACCATTCAGTCAATATAATGTACAGCATACACTGGATTTCGTGGTGTTTTGTAGTCGTCAATCAACAGGTGTACTATGTCGCAGAGGCAAAAATGGGTAACCTGGAAGACAGTACCTTGTTGTTATTGTTACTGTTGTGGAAGTTAATTCAGTCTCCACTTTGGCAAATGTAAATTCAAGTAAAAAGAATACATTATGAGTATGGGTAAATAAATGTATAATTTACTTACATACATACAAAACTAGTAAATTTTATCTCTCGCTGTTGCTCATGGCAACAGCGAGAGAAAATAGTGGAATTAGAAGCGGAATAGACATTGCTGACGATTATCATTGTCAGTAGTTTTTCTCTCTCAGTGCATCGGCGTTGACACGAAGACTGGTTTGTGTCACATCTCTCAGCTTGTCGGTGCTGACATTAAAGTTGGTCTCTCTCAGGTTTGTTTGAATTAGAGAATATATAGCCATTATCCAAATTAAAGTTCTGGTTTCTGGAGCAAGCGTGGCTCTGACTGATCAATAAATTGTTTGTTTTATTTTAGTTAAAGTGGATGTATATGCAGAAAATGTAATTACAGGGTCTGCTTTAGGTCATTGAGTGGTCAACATCCGGTTTGTGTAGAAAAATGTAAGAGGTATGACAACTATTATTGACACTGTGTCATGATATTTTAAAAAAAAAATTGAAAATGACAAAAATAAAAGTTTTGCAAGAATCTGTATGATATTTCATACAATATGAAACCATATCTGATACTTCAGTTTGGATTTTAAGATGTGATTTAAGCTTCATAAATCATTGTTTAAAGATTCCAAAGAATGAATAGGTTAAATAAACACATTTATTTTAATGCTTAATATGAAATAGAGAAATAAATGCTGTACAATTTCCTCAAAGATAAAGAGTCCAAGAAATAGAACTCAAGATAAACCATTCCAAAATATAAATTATGATCTGCAATGATGACACCTATTCTGAATCCATCATTAAAATTCAGGATGTGGAATTAATAAATACCAAACACTTCAAATATCTCTGTGTATTGATCAATTATAATAAAATTAGTATAAAAGATAAGGAAATTGAACATAGACTGCATTAGAGAGTTTTGCCCAACACCGCAAATTGCAAAAAAAAAAAAACATTAACCTGAAAATACAAGTCATATTCTTAAATAGCTTCATCAGATCAAGACTTTCATATGGATGCCATGCATGGCACCAAACCCATTCAGAAATAACTAAACTGTCAGTTGTATACAACTGCTTCCTCAGATCAGTGGTAAAAAAAAAGGCTTTTTTATGTGAGTGAAGCACTGGGCTTCATCAGGTTTTGTAGTTGTCAACCAACAGGTATACACTTATTGACACTATGCCATGCCATTTTTTTTTAAATTGAAAATGACAAAAATAAAAAAATTTGCAAGGATCTGTAAGATATTTCACACAATATGAAACCATATCTGATACTTCAGCTTGAATTTCAAGATGTGATTTAAGCCTCATAAATCGTTGTTTAAAGATTCCCAAGAGTGAATAGGTTAGATAAACACATTTGTTTTAATGCTTAATATGAAAAAGAGAAATAAATGCTGTGCAATATCCACATAGATAAAGAGTCCAAGAAATAGAACTCAAGGTAAACCATTCCAAAACATAAATTATGATCTGCAATGATGACACCTATTCTGAATCCATCATTAAAATTCAGGATGTGGAATTAGTAAATACAAAACACTTAGGAGATAAGTAAATTGAACAAGAATAGGCTGCACCAGAGGTAGTTTCACTTGACACTGCAAATTGCTAAAAACCTAAATTATTAACCTAAAAACTTGACTCATGTTCATAAATAACCTCATCAGATTGAGACTTTCATATGGATGTCATACATGACGCCAAACCCATTCAGAAATATTGAAACTATCAGCTGTATACAACCTCTTCCTGAGATTAAATGGTTCAAAATGACTTTGTGTATGAAGGCTCAGTGTCTTGGCAAATACCATCTTTCTTTGAACATTGTGGATTGGCACTACAAAATCACAAACTGCACCAAATAAGAGAAACCACATCACTTGAGGATTACCAACAAGCAGCAACAACTGAAATGAATATCACATGTAACTTGCAGAGAAAATAATGACATAATAAAGATATTGACATTCCACACTACTTCAAACAAAAGGTTAGGAAGGAAACCCCCATCAATACTGGGAAGAGCAATAACAGCTACTTGAGAAACCTATTTTATGTAAAATTGCATTACAAGAAAGATTGCTACTGACAGCACTATTGGCTCTATGGTCAATGAATGCTGAGTGTTTCCTTATAAGAAAACAGCTAATATTACCATTACCATTGAGGCAACAGAGATGCTATTCCCCAAAAGATGCTGTGGATGAAACATGTCATCAATAAGGAAGTTTTAAGGAAAATGAATGCAAAACACTCATACTTACTATCTTGCTTAACACATGTTCTCATCTGATTACCGATGTCAAGCAATGTTGGACCTGGGTATTACCTAGATAGGTAACTCTTTGGGAATGCCAGATGCTGTATACTTGCATGTGTAGGTGGTGTAAAATTTAACGGGTGTAAAATGCAAAATTGAAGAGCCAAGTTCAAATTCCTCTCAGTTTCATTACATTCATTTACATGCAAATACCCTTGGAAAAGATATGAATCCATCTCTTCTACCCCATCTATAGGGTTAGATAGTAGGACTTGTATCTTGAAAAATTGTTTATAATCCCTTCACGTAGTGCGGGTGGACCAAAGCTGTTTCGTGAGTGTTGTTATTATCTTGTACCCTCTATCCCAATTCGAAGGGCCTGCTGTCATGTAGCAGAAAAGATACAAAAGATCTGTGGTCCATATACTATCAGGAAAACCATCGGGGTGTTTCAACACCAAGCAGATATCTCTTCTGAGTAATACTACCCATAAAGGACAACATGATGAAAGACTGTGTATGTCATTCTGTGCTAGAAATATAAGGAGAAACAGGCAACCCCCTTAAGATAAGACTGCAGGAACATCGTAAGGCCATAATACAAGGGGAAATAGAAAAATCAGGCATGGCTTATCATATATGGAGAGAAAAGGGAGATCACTGCTCTCTGTTGGAGAAGTTGAAATAATAGACAGAGAACATCACTGGAAAATTTAAGGAAACAGTGCATATGCTAGGTTACAAAAATCTCCTAAGCAGAGACGTGAATACAATATGGGAACAAGTAATACGAGAAGCTAGAGAAAAACTCTTGGAAATTTGTAGGAAGACTTCAAGTCTAAGGTTATCCACTATCTATCCTTCATATCCTCATAACATGTATATCTTTCCTTTACACTCACATTCAGTAACTGTTATCTTGTCATTCCATTGAATGAAGATAACACAATCAAGGAATAGGACGTCACTTGGAGTCTACATAGTCTTGCTAAAACCAGTAGTAACCAGATACACTAGATCTCTAACTCTCAGCTTTTCTCTCCTTCTACTGACGATTCTTGGCATCCGTATTTATGTATTTGTATGCGTCCAAGTCTTCCTTCTGGAGAGGTGTGTTCATCTTCACAACAGTAGCTCTCTACCTTGATTGACTCTTGGGCCTTTTATTGTGAATAATAGCATGTAAAAATTATCTGATTTTTCTGATGTGATTAGAGGTCATCTGTCAAACATTCTGTCCCTGATGTGTACATGGATTTTATTGGGGGTAATCTGGTTGGAAAGTAACTCAGTAGGAAAAACTATAATTTCATATCCGAACCTTAACAGACACTCCAGAAAAATACTAAACAATTCTCCCTCCTTCAGTAACATTGCTTTTGATAACTTATTCTAGATACTAAATCACTGGAAAGCAGGTGTTAACTTAAATAATATGTAGAAATGAAAATGAAGATGAGGTGTGATTTTCAAAAAGGAGGAGATTGATATCTATCTTTTTCACTTTTGCTTGGCACGGAATGTGATAAGAATTCTTATGAGAAGGGTCCTTAGTTTTTAACATTAAGAAAAATGACTTTAACAATCAATATTAGAAAAGAATTGTAAGAGGAAGGACAGAAGGTATGGTTGTCAGCAAAAGGGACAGTCCAAGATGTGAGCTACAAAATGGAGATGTCAAAATCAAGCAAGTACAGAAAGTTAACTACCTGTGAAGTGTTATAACAGACAATGGAAAATGTGGCCCAGAAAATGTAAGTTGCCGCCAAAAAAACAAATAAAATATTAAGTAATAGAAAAATTTAATTAGAAACTAATAAAAGAGTTATGATCAGACTATTTAATATCAGTCCTCCTATAAGTGAATGTTGGACAATTTTCTCACAGATGAAGAGAAGTCTTAAAGCAAAAGAGATGTGGTTCTCTCATAGGATGTGAATACCGCAGATAGAACATGTGAACCATGGAGAAGTTTTAAGGAAAATGGAAATAAAAAGGAAACTTGTACTTAGCTTCAAAAAGAGACAACTAAATAATGGGTAAAGTGGATTTGAAGAATTCAACACTTATTGGACACACTGAAAGTAAGAGAGACAAAGTAACCTTCCTAATTTGTATAAATGAATAAATCAGAGATGAGGAGAGATAGTAAAAAGACAAATTTTGCTTACAAAGGACACAAAGTTGTGGAGAGCCATAATTGCACGAATCCTTAATCAGTGATCCTCTTAATGTTGGCTGTATAGACTAGAAGAAATAAGATATGGTTAATCTTAATGGATAATACTGTATATCTATATATGCATTAATGAGGTGAAACATTATGGCCTTCAACATATTGCAATAACAATAGCTTGTGCCTAGAAACAGTTGTACATGCCAGGGCTAAAAGCATACGAGCAAGGGAGCTGGCTTCAACTACCCCAATTTTAAAATTCCAGAGTTATAGTTAAGATGAAAGATTTTAATGACTGATTTTTTTTTTACTGTAAGGTTTGCCCTTTACAAGGCCCTGTGGAGCCAATTGTATGGATATGAGTGGAAAATAAACGTTGAACCTAGCCTTGAACAGGTTAAGATTGTAGTGATCGAGGAAACATCCTCTTAGGAGTCAGTTCTCTAGAGCAGTGGTTCGCAGGAAGAATCTATTTGAGTGGAACTTACTTCTCACTGATGGAATACAGAGAGAATATGGGTGGTTTGAATTGGCAGGACCAGGGAATGTAGTTTGTCTGAGTACTTTCCATAGAAGTAGCGATAGAGCTTTGAAAGGCTCGCCATATCCCACCCGTGGAAGAGTTGGAGGCTGGAGAATAATTTGTCCCCCACAAGGACTCAGAGATGCTTTTAGACTCTATCAAGACTGGAGATTGACGTCTGGGCAGCTCTTGCCAAAATATGGCAACAGTACTCTATTTTTGGCCTGATCTGTCTCTTGTAAATTTAGAGGATGGCAGGAGAAGTGCTTACTGGAGTGATGCAAGGAGCTGAACATTTTTAGAAATGGATTGTATGTATGAGTTCCACTTGAGATCAGGTATGAATTTATAATGGCCAGATTAGAAAATTAAATTGAAGAATTTCTGAAACAGCACAACTTGTGCTCAGTTGTGCAAACTATGTATAAGCAGAGATCTGAGTTGTGGAAAATCATGAACCACCAACATGGCATTAAATAACCAGTCAGAGGAAAGATAGAATAGAAGCTTCCTTGCCATTGTTGTGGGGTGCTATGGTGATGTGTTGGTATTGTCTGAATTTTATTTTTTTATATATGCATTTTTTTAGAGTTAAAAATGACATCATGTAACTAGAAGTGGATTATAATAATACAAACAAAATCATGTATGAGAGACAATGGAATAAGCATAGAAATAAAAATGATAAATTGCTTTAGTATACATTTCAGAGAAATGATTGTATATTTTAAAAAACATACAGAAATAAAGAAATTTTGCTTATATGTTGGTGGCAACATGTTTTATCTGAGAATGACTAAAATGTCTGTCTTCTTCAGCAGTTCTAAGCAATAAGAGAGAAAGTTTAGATTTTGGTGGTAAAATACTTATTCTGATGCATTATTCTATATTCTATTTAACAATGTTTTTATAATCTAATTTTATCTTTCTTTATTGTTTATTAATATTATCTGTATTTTAAAGTATTTTTATTGCTTAACATTTTATTTTTAAGTATATATTTCAGTGAAATGACTGCATATTTTACAGAACATATATGTATACAGAAATAAAGACATTTTTCTGATCTATTAGTGACATTTTATCCAAGAATGTCCAGAATGTCTGTCCTTTTAGTAGTCCTAAACAAAAATAAAGAATGTTTTTTTGTTTCTTTTGGTAGTAAAATACTTATTCTGATGCATCATGGGAGTATTCTACATTCTATTTAACTATGTTTTTATAATCTAACTTTTTCTTTCTTTATCATTATTATGATTCTTATTTATATTTTAAAGTATTTTTATTGGTTAACTTTTTAATTTTTCTTCTATTGTTAATTATTAATTATTTTGGTTCCAGACTTCTACATAGTCTAGTAATAAGGTTTGGAGGTTATTTAAGGGTTTATTTGTTGCTATCACTACAAGCCAATAGAATGGCCACTACGGTACAAATTACAGATAAATTTAATCAACATGAAGGAAGGATTGATCCCAATACAACGTAATGTCCATTACCGAAAGCATTTTCAGTGACTTCTTCAATGGACATACAAGCATTAAAACTGTATCTATAGAATAATTGCCCATTCTGAGAAGTCTTGCTTTCTCAAAAAAAAGTGAACAGTAAGATACTTTATTTTTTAAACATTTCATCTCGAGCAAGGCATTAATGCCACTAAGATGCAAGGAGGTTACTGGGAGTAGAATAGAAGGAGAAAGGACAATAAAAGTATTCAGGAAGACAGAAGATGGCAATTGACATTGCATTTAAATTTTTCTAGGTGACAGGGAGACAAGAAACCTGAAGGAAGTTCTACAGGTGGGAAGTGCAAGTAAAGAAACTATAGGAATAGAACTTATGGCTACATCAAGCTATTTCAACACTAAAACAATGAAACCTAGTAGCCAAACTAGTAGTAGGCTTAAATTCACATGGTTGAGGTACGAAGGAGGAGAACTCATTAGAACAACTGCCATGAAAATATTTATAGAAAAACAGAAACATGTCACAGTGGTGGGAAAGTGACATAGATAACATTATAGACCCTTCTTTGGATTTTGTTGAGAATCTTGAAATATACAGCAGTGACAGCAAACCAGATATGGCAGAAATATTCAATGCAATTTTCCTTGAGAAGTGATGAAAACAGAATGTACAATGGAAAATTAACAAGCTGGTAGATATAGTTTGATGGTTTGGACAACATTCTGTAGGGAAAACAATAAATCCTATTATTCATGGATAAGGTACATTGTGTGTCACAAATGAAGACTACATACACAATCTTATGGCAACAATGCAATATGATGGTAATAGCATTTTATAACAGGACTATGCCCTCTTCCACACTATATGAGTTACACAAGAATGTTACAATGCAGACTGTACCATGTTAACTTGACTACAGGATTCCCTGCATCTCAATCCATTTGAATCTTTATAGGAATAAGTTAAATCTGTATAACCTCCACAAAATAACTTCCAGCAGCTAAAGAACCTCTGTTAACATTCTGATCCCAGAAAAAACATTTTTTAAAGATCTTTTAGAGGCCATCATTGGCTGGTTAAGAACCATTTTGTGTGGAACGACACTTTATTAAGCAGGTGATCATAATATTTTAACTCATTGGTATATGTATTTAGCTAGATATGAACAGATAGATAGATAGATAGATAGATAGATAGATAGATTTCACTGTGTTGCCCTGACTACAGGATTCCCTATATAGGAGATAGATAGATAGGAACAGACTGAAACAGATAAATATGAGCAAAGTGAGATAAATAGATAAATAGATAGATAGAAACTGACTGATAGATATGAACAAACTGAAATAAACAGATAGATAAATAGGAGAAGACTAAGATATAGTGAGAGATGAACAGACTTAGATAAATAAATTGAAATAGATAGATATGAAAAAACTCAGATAGATAGATAGATATGAACAGAGTTAGACAGACAAATAGATAGATAGAAAGAGAGAGAGAGAGAGAGGGAGAGAGAAATAATCACTCAGCTAAATAGAAAGAGAGAAATGAACACTCAGATAGATAGATAGATAGATAGATAGATAGATACGTACATACATACATACATACATACATATGAACAGACTTAGATAAAGAAATGAACACTCAGATAGATAAATAGATAGATAGATAGATAGATAGATAGATACATACATACATACATACATACATACATACATACATATGAACAGACTTAGATAGAGAAATGAACACTCAGATAGATAAATAGATAGATAGATACGTACATACATACATACATACATATGAACGGACTTAGATAGAGAAATGAACACTCAGATAGATAAATAGATAGATAGATACGTACATACATACATACATACATACATACATACATACATACATATGAACGGACTTAGATAGAGAAATGAACACTCAGATAGATAAATAGAATTAAATGATATACATTTACTCATATGTTCTCTATGATAGCAAAGACTCAATAAATACTAAAATGTTCTTCACATTATCTGATATATTTGACACTATTAATTTCCTGGCATTATAAAACACAGTTCAAACTAGTGAAAATGTCATTTATATGTTTAACAAAAATTAAATCCTTACTCACTTTTTTCCTTCAGTCATATATTTTCAAAGAGTAAGTATTTTCTGCCATTCTGTTTTGTCTCGTATTGTAATTGTTTCATTTCTTTTCCTTCTATGCTTTTCTGTATTTCCCCATTAGGAACAACAATGATTTTCTCCATATTAATTGTATTTTACTTTCTAAAATATTTAAAAAAATATATATTAAACATTGACTTTGAGAAGAAAAAAAATCAATCATAGGTTTTGCTTTATCTCATTTTTATCAATCAATATTTTAACGATATTTAAAGATGTGCTTTCAAAAATAATTTTATTTGCAAAACAAAAATATAAATGCTAAATACAGAGGAAAAACTTACGCCTAAAGCATTTTTGCAAATATAAAATAAAAATTATAAAAATTAAAAAAAATGAATATAGACCAGTAAACCACTATCTCATTACAAATAAAAATTTGTGTAATATTAGGTTTTTTGCATTTTCTTTTTTTTATCCTCAATATTTCATTCATGTAATTTTCTCCACTTCAAAAAACGTGAAACAAAAATGAATTTCAAAGGTGCTCTAGACAACTCGAAAAGGAACTCATTGATTTGTATATTTCCATTATTTTGCTTTATTTAAAAGGGAAAATTTCAAGAGAAACAATTATTTTCCTGCCATGCCAAATTTCTAATTCCTAATTTAAAATTCAACTTTCAATTTCACTTTCAATTGCCAAACAACTGAATTAAAAGTTGTTGAGCTGCAAGTAGTTCTTGAAAAGGCTTCAGGGTTGGAACATTTAACTTGAGTATATAAGGCAGCAGGTTCAAATACTATAAATAAGTGGGCACTGTTAATTCGGCTATAAAAAGGAAAAATAAGCTAGAACTACAGACAGGAGGAAATCACTATTTCATTAGGTTAATCCTATCATATATTTAACATTGTGGCTTGACCATAGAAGTTTATAGCAGTCTCTTTAAAATGACATTTAGATGTTACAGAAGTTTGAAAGAGGGAAAAGCATGTAATCTGATCATGTGGTTTAAGTATATGTGCGAATTATATAGCTTTAACCATTAAAGTATATCAGAAGCACCGATAAAAATTTCATTGTTTTCCTATTTGAATGTTCTGATGAATCATCATTCTTAATGTAAGGATTGATTAAGCTCCTTGAAAATTCCATAACCATAAAATATAGAAAATTGGAAATTCCTATGTTGTATCGTTAAGTATTTGAGCTTAACAAGTGTAACAAAATATTGCAATCTTAAGTATCAATGTAGGTTATTGTTTAAAGAGGGTGCAAATGAAGAGATTCAAAATTCACTGGAGTATATTTTAAAGCCTCCCTGATCTCCCCTTTCTTTCTTCTTCTTATTTATTAGGTTTTCCATTTCCACATGAATGTGTGGGTGGTTTAATTGATAGAGGCTCAGAATGAGAAGTCAGAGAGAGGAGTATGCATTCAAATCAAATTTCATTGCATTCATTTTCACACAAATAACCTTGGGAAAGATATGTATCAATGAGGCACCCCAGCTATAGGTTAAATAGTAGAAGAGAGAGATTGAGCTGTTCAGCTTTGGATGGCAACCAGTCTAGGAGAAGGACCATACTGAATCTTTCTTATTATTATTTATTAGGTTTTCCATTTCCACATGAATGTGTGGGTGGTGTAATTGATAGAGGCTCAGAATGAGAAGTCAGAGAGAGGAGTTTGCATTCAAATTAAATTTCATTGCATTCATTTTCGCACAAATAACCTTGGGAAAGGTATGAATCCATGAGTCACCCCAGCTATGGGTTAAATAGTAGAAGAGAGAGACTGAGCTGTTCAGCTTTGGATGGCAACCAGTATAGGAGAAGAACAATACTGAATCCAAAACCATATTTAGCCCTGGGGAAGCACATACTATGTAGCTAATGAAATGACTGCATGATCCTGACTGCTGCCAGCTTTGATTGATTAATGATGTCCATTTCACTGAAGCAGGCATTAAACACATGATAGTGTTATTGTTGCTTCTTTCTTTCTTTCCTTCTTTCTTTCTTTCAAGGAACATATATATACAGCTTTAACACATTCCAAAATGAGGCTTGTTAGAAATTAAAACAAATGGTTTACAGATTTACTCTGCTATTTCAATAATTTGTGAGCATTGTTGCATTTAGCAAGCTGTTAAAGAGGGTAACAGACTTTGGCTAACTAACTGAGGATGGAAGGAATAAGCATAATAATAATCAAATAATTAAAGGTGGCCAGCTCGCCACAGGAGTTTACAAGAGAAGAAGCCATCCATTCAATCACAGAGAGTTAGTTGTGAAAATATTTCCACTCTTGTTATTTAGAATGGTAATGTTAATTTTTCTTTTTTTTTTATAGTAAGGTTCGCCCTTTAAAAGGTAGAATGTTTATATTAGGAGGCCATTTGTGTAGTTGTAGTGGAAGATAATGGTTAACTCTGGCCTTGAACAGGTTAAGATTGCAGCGATTAGAGAAATATCCTGTTGGGAGTCAGTTTCACAGGGCTGTGCTTTGCAGGAAGAATCTGCTCAAGGGAGATGGAATAGGGGGGGGGGAATGTCAGTTGTTTGCTACTATGTAAGTGGCATGCTGTGTTCTTGTCATGAAGGTTTGATGTGGTAGAACCAGGGAATATAGTTCATCTAAGCACTTTCCATAGAAGTAGTGGTAGAACAGTGAGAGGCTTGCCACGTCCTGCCTGTGATAGAGAGGTTGAAGGGTGGAGAATAATTTGTCTCCCACAAGAGCTCAGAGTCACTTTTGAACGCAAGCCTGGAGAGTGAGGTCTGGGCAGCTCCCACCCAAATATGGCAACAGTACTCCATTTTTGGATTGATCTGGTTTTTGTAATGGTAGAGCCCTAAGGAAACATTCGACCAATCAGTCAGAACTGCTTTTGGATTAAATTTATTAAATCTTTCTCTTAAATTTTTTTTTTTTTTTTTTTTTGAAATAGAAGAAAGATTTATTGGATAACACTGAAATACATTATAGTATAAAAAGAAATGGTAAGTTCAATCTAAGGGAAACAATAATTGAAACAAAGCAAGTTCACTCGGCCAATGATGACAATTCCAGAACAACGTAACTATAAACAAATTTTTTTTTTCTATCCTCTGCCAGCCGCTATGATGGAGAAAGCATTACCTCGAACTGTCACCAATGAGACACGCTGCAAGAGCCACTCCGTTTCGCGAGGCTCGTTCCTTAAAATTATTCTTCATGAAAATATCTTTTTCAAGTCTTGTAGCTGAAGGGGTTTTCCTTCCTAATCTTTTATTTCAAGTAGTGTGGAATGTCAACATCTTGATTGTATCATTATTTTCTCTTCAAGATACATGTGCTATCCATTTTAGTTGTTTCCTCTGTTGGTAGTCCTCAAGTGCGGTGGTTTCTGTTATTTGGTAAAGTTCTTTGTGATTTGGTAGTCCCAAATGAGGGGATCAAGCAAAGTGGGTTCCATGCTTTACCAATGAGGAAACTTTATACCTTGTTTGACTTCTCATTATCTCTTTCATTCATTCTACATCCAAAGTGAGGACTTACTAACTGCAAAAGTTATATTTCAACAGCCTACTGAAAAGACAGATCACCACCCTTGCAAAAACTCATTAGTGTTGTGTCAAACCTAACATATTATAATCAGTACCATGACTGACCATTTTATAACCTATCCAACTCAAATGTTATAATTGTTTGACAAAATAGATATAATCACAGATTTATATAAATGGCTTTTAATTTAATAGCTTACAAGGAATGAATGATGTGACTATTGTTCTTGGTTTAGTTATCTATATAATATATTATTACTAATACAATAACATTCAAACCTTCAAAATAGCTTATTATAAATGACTACATATAAAGTGATTATAAGAAAATAAACCACAGCAAATATTACTATGTTAGTAGTGTAATATAATCAACAATGTGGTTTCAGTCATAGTAGTGTAGTCCAAATAATATGTACTTATTACATATGACAGAATTAGAGTAAAGCATGTCATCTGATCACGTGCTTTATATATATGGCAGGATTATATGGCTTTAACAAAGAAAATAGATGAAAAAAGCACCAGCTAGCCACAAGAGTTAGTAAAAGAAGTAAGTCATTAAAATATTTCCACCCTTTAATATATTACAATTGGTATTATTATAACTCATCAAATTATAATATTACAATAGTTTAACAAAACAGATGCACTTAAAGATTGATGAAAATATCCTTTGGTATAACAGTTTATTAAGAATGAGTTGCATGACTTACTTTTTTGGTTATTTTATGGCAGTTTAAGTCATTGTAAGTTAATTTAAGACTTAAGTATTATTACTACTAATACAATTACTTTTAAAATCTCTTATAAAAAATGACCACAGATGACTAAATAGTTTCAGAAGATTCATTGATTCTATATGGATCATTATTAATAGTATTATCCATATAAGTGCACTATTGTCTATTAAAAAATCATATTTTCATAAATGGGTGGCACCTAGATGCCATACTAGTTGCATGCTTAAATTCATGTAGTCAGAACACCAGGGAAAAATTTGAAATATTTAAATGCAACCACCACTTCTACTGCAACAGTTTCTTTTTTCACATTTCGCACCTGCGGAATTCCCTTCTGTTTACTTGCTTTCCTGTTAACTACAATCTTCAAAAATTTGAATGCAATGTCAATCACCATCTTTTATCTTCCATCTTCTTGAATCCCATTCATCTTTTCACCTTTCCTCAATCTGTCTTTTCATTCACTTCCACTCCCTGTAAACTCCTGCATACTAGTGGCATTCACACCTTGCTTGGGGTGAGCTGATTAAAAAAAAGAAAAAAATAGCTAAACTTCTTTTTCTAAAATGAAAAATCAGACACAGAAACTTGGTAAATAACCGGAGTAAATTTTAGAACTCAATTTAAACCATGAAATTGTCATGGCCTCTGTAAAAAACTAGTGTAGAATTTGAATAACATTTAATAAGGAGGAACATTTTGAAATTTGAATAAAACTGGATTTACAATATGCAAAATGTAAAGGTTATTCTGAGGAGATGCTATTATACTTTCTGGTATCAGAGTTACCAATTAATGTAAGCTAAGTTGCAGTCACCACTTTTTAGAGGAGGCAAGTCAGTTTTTCCAACTCTAGAATTATGACATTAATATGCTGGGCTACCTGACACTGCATGTCAAGATTCTCCCTTGAGAAAATAGTAGCTGGGTAAATGGAGCAAGTGGGATGTATTCAGTGAGGCAAAACTGGAAATGTGAGTGAGTTTGTGATATAATATGAATATTAAAAGGATTATTATTACTTTTACTTTGTGTGGAATGGGAAAAGAGTACAATAGTGAATAATTAAAGTTAGCTTGGAAAATAATATTTTGCAAATACAAAAATGTGGCACAAGGCCAAAAGAGGAGATGGAGGAAGGCTGATCTTCAATCTGCCTTATCTTAAACTTAGCTAGCCACAATTACTAACCCAAACACACCACAGTATTCCTTACACTACAACAATGCATTCTTATTTACCATTCTTACTACAGGCACCATAATGCCTCAAAGTCTCTATGAAGTCCTAACTAGTTCCCATATGTACAATTTGTCTCTGGGTGAGGGGGGGGGGATAAAAATAACAACGTTTAAAAATGAAACTCCACTGAATATGTACAATGATTACAATTTATATACAAGAAACTAAACAAAATACTGTTAGTAATATATTCCCCTACAATCCTTAATTGTGGAAAAAAAAATCAGTTAACTGGGCAAAATTAATGCAGGACTTAAATAATTCAAGCAATCATTTGACCAAACACTCACTGAAATACACACTCATTCAAACACAACAACAAATTTAATAAATGTTTTCATTGAATTTTATTCTTTTCATATAGTTTCTCCTTGAAATGCTTAATTTTGTTGGTATCAGAACATAACAATTTTAATTCATGAAGTGTTTAATTTAATAATGTTCTATGTTCTGATACCAACAAAATTAAGCATTTCAAGGAGACACTATATGAAAAGAATAAATTCAATGAAAACATTTATTAAATTTAATGGATATAGTATTTATAAACAAGGCTGATGAGCCTGACAAGGTCAACATCGCAGGCAATAGTTTTTCTCATATTCACTAACATTCAGTAACCCCTTGCATCCTAGTGGCTTTATTGCTTTGTTTGGGGTGAAATGATAAAAAACTAGTAGATTTAGACCAGAAATAAGACACTGGAATAAGAAATACAATATTTATGATCACAATCATAACAAAGTGATACAAATGCAGAAGGATGTATGTGTGTGGGTGTTTCATAGATTATTCAAGAAAGTATTTAATAAGGTATGACATAAAGATCTATTTGAACTGCTAGGGAAACTCGAGTTATCTGGTAAAAATATTAGAATAATTCAAAATATATGCTGTCTGACTATGGATTGAAAATGAATTGAGTAAATGCACAAAAATAGAAAAGGATGTATGACAAGGATTTATTTAACCTATGCAGCTAGGCAATCCAAAGAGAACTTGAAGTCCTGCCTGGATTTATGACTGGAAGACACATTCCTAACAACATACAGTAAGACACTATGTTGATAGATGATGTAGTAAATGTTCTCTATTAACCACCACAAGGATCCATCCCTGCATCCCATTAGAATGTCTGAAGACCAACTTCTCAAGAGCTCCTCTCTGCGGCTGCTCGGTCTCACGCTGTCTGCTGATCTGAGATGGAACAAATACATCGAGTCAGTTGCATCAGCCACCGCAAGGAAAGTTGGTTCTCTGTGCCGAGCCAGGAAATTTTTCTCCCCAGAATCGATCCTCCAAGTCTATAAATCGACCATTCGCCCTTGCATGGAGTATTGCTGCCATATATGGCCTGGGGCCCCTGCTGTTTGCCTCAGGGTTCTTGATAAGATCCAGAGTCAGATAGGCAACGTGATTGGCCCTGATCTGTCATCTCGTCTGCAGTCGCTCTCTCACAGATGTGATGTTGCCTCGCTCTGCCTTTTTTACAAGTACTTTCATGGTAATTGCTCCGAGGAACTATTTCGCTTGTCCTTAGGCCTCGTGGGGTGTTTAAATTCACGAGGAGCTGTTTTCGCTTGTCCCTAGGCCTCGTAAATTTAAACGCCCCACGAGGCTGGCATCCCGCTCCCACCCCTACACCGTGGAAACTGTTAGACGTAGACGTCTCTTCTACTCCAATAGCTTCATGTCTCGCACATCTCGCCTATGGAACTCCCTTCCCTATTACTGTTTCCCTGACAAATACAATCTCCAATGGTTTAAGTGTAGCATCAATTGACATCTCCAGTTGCCTTGATCTATCCACTTCCCTTCTCCACATCCTTTCATTTTTCATTCCTATCTGCTCTCGCTCCAAATCTTCTGTAACCCCCTTGCCTTGATCGACCCACTGTCTTTCTCTTTCACCACATCCTCTCCTTTACCACTCCTATCTGCTCTTCCTCCAACCCTTCTTTAACCCCTTGCGTGATAGTGGCCTCCAGCCTTGCTTGGGGTGATACGCTTAAAAAAAAAAAAAAAAAACGAAAGCAGAAAGAAAAGATTAACTATCAATTGTATGAATACAGAATGTGTAGTTGTCAGCAAAAGGGAAAGCCCAACATGCATACTGCAAAATGAAGATGCGAAATTCAAGCAAGTACTGAAATTAGTTATCTGGGAAATATTTTAAAAGATGATGATAATTGTAACACTGAAATCCAAAGGCACATTGGACTAGTGAAATATGCCTCCCAAAAACTAAACAAAGTGTTACGAAACAGGAAAATTTAATTAGAGACAAAGAAAAGCATACAGAACTGCCAAGTAATATCATAATTAGTAATCATAATTTGTAAGAACTTCAAAGAATAGGAAGTTGTGAAGAGTCATGATCAAAAGGACATTGCATATAGAAGAAGAAAAAGTGATGACAGTATTATTTCCAGGTGCAGTTTTAAAATAAAGGCGCTAATTTATATATATTATTATTACAGTCTAGTTGAATGGGACACAACATTACCTGTATGATAAGCCTAAAGAAAGGAAGCTGTGGAAAGGCATGATCCACGTCCATAGATAGATATGATGTACACAGATATGCTTATCCTTAAATCTGCTTTTTTTTTCTTTTGCAGAATATTTTTAATTATTTTTAATTTATATCGGAAACAGATGGGAGTGACTTACATATTCTGTTTATTCAATTTACTTTATTTAGATTAAAATATTGTTTAAAAATAAATGAAATCCCATATGCATGAACAGTTTCAATTTGAAGACACACATGGGAGAAGAAAATAACAACAGAAAATACAGAAAAATATAATCATATTTTTTTATAAATCTTGGAAGAATGATTTTTAAGCATTTTTTCTCCAAGAGTAATTATATATTTATGAAGGCTATTTCTATTATTATTGATCAAATGGAATATTAATTGTAGAAATACATTTCTGAATAGATTAATGGGTGTGATTTCTAAAGGCTTCTTGGTGCATATATGCTGGCTTACGTATATATCCTGCTTACACTAATTACATCATTCAGACCTGTTGTCCTCATCTTTATTGCTATATTCACAATGTTTTGGCTGTTGTAAGCACCTGCTGTCTTCAATTCAGGTGATTTTTGTTGGAATTTTCAATTAAACCGATTAGAACAATCTTTCCCCCAGATAAAGAGTTCTGTCTATATTTCTGAGATGAGGTATTATGTACATTATTCGAACTATTGTCCTCATCTTTGTCGCCATATTTATTACAATGTTTCGGCCGTTGTATGCTCCAGTGAGTGAAATAAAGGGTTCAGTTTGACATTCCAACCACCGGAAGAAGGCCGGAGCATACATGTTGTAATAAATATGGTGACAAAGATGAGGACAATAGTCCGAATAATGTAAATATTTCTGTTTGAAATTTCAATGCATATCACCTGAAGAAGGCCAGAGTGTACAATGGCTGAAACATTGTGAATATGGCAATAAAGATGAATACTACAGTCAGAGCAATATAAGTAGTGTAAATAATTAAAATACTTCCTCCCAGAAATATATACAGATGAATATATTCTAAGCTACTTCTTCATCTACTATGTGCCATGTCCTGACGAGACATGGACAATCATGACCCAAAGAAGAGGTATGTGGTTATAATAATCTGGTCCCTCTCTGCATTATTTTCTCAATCATGTCATACCCAAAATGTGGCTCTCTAGCTCTCTCTTGCTTTGTACTCCTTGGACTATGCCATCTAGGGTGTCATTGAAGGTCAGCTGCAGATGGACAACATAAACAAGAATTATTTGATCCAGGCATTTAGTTGCATCTTGGTGCATGTATGGCTACTTATATTTCTATCCTGAAATATAGGTACCTCCCCTAATTTGGTATACATAAGGTTTAAAATTATTTTTTAAAAATGCAAAAGCTTTCTTGAAGCTTTCATTTTAGCTTTAATTGAAAGCTAAAGGATTTAAAATTTACTATTTCCAATAAGCAAAACACTCTGTGGTGTATTTCAAACAAAAATTATATTGCTCAGAATCGATTTTTTTCAAAACGGCCATTTTTGAGACATTTGTAAACAAAAGTTAATTCTCAGTTTTAAAAATCTTGCAAAAATAAAATATATATTTCTGAAACATTATTTGAAGAAAATTAACAAACTGAAAGTTAAATTTATCTGATTTGAAACAAATATTACTTACTTATAACGTAAAATGTTGCATACAAACATTTCTTAACTACAGGGCCTTGTTTTTCTGGCATGTTAATCGATTTACAGCCAAGTGTGTTGATAGTTAAGTATGGTGTAGTAGATGATAAAGTCTTTTTCACCATAAGGTGGGGACAACCCTTGAAACATGTTGCCTTTCAATTCATACTTCAGAAATTCTTCATGTAATCACACATACAAAAACAAATCGAAATTCTTATAAAAATTTTCAGTGCCATCTGATTGTAATAAACTTTACAATATACGATGAGTAAATATAGTTTTACTTGATAACAATATTTTCTAAGAATTATCACATTGAAAATGAATTTTAAAAGATTTTAAATTATTCAATTTAAAATTGTAAAAACATGAAAACAAATCTTCTAAAAATTCATTACTTGTTGAAAATTTTTTTTTCTTCAGATAATATATATATTATTCATAAAGGCAATTAAAAGTTTCTCTAATTAAATAATGTCTTAGTTTTATTGCAGTTTTTCTTTAGAGAACACGTTTTTGGTAAAATGGGATCTGATTTTGCAAAAAATTTGGTGACTTAAATTCTTCAAAGAATTTTGCTTTTAACTAATATAATAACTAAAAATTATTGTGTTGAATTTCTCAAGTCTTCATAAAATTAATTTTTACACATGTAAAAAAGAATATATTTTTACCAAGATTTTCTAATAGAAAAATTTAAAAAATAATTTAATTCATTTATGAATAAGTTCTGAAAATTTCATTAAAATCTGACAATTATTTGATTTTTGCAAGAATTTCTAAATTAATATGTCTGTCATCACAAGAAAGAGGTTAAAAGATAGTACTGCTGCTGATGCAAGAATAACATGCTTTTTAATCAAAGTTTTGAATGTTCTAAAAAGTAGTAAAAAATTTAATTAAATAATCAAAAAATACTTTGATCCTTATTCTTAATATTAACATAATGATTTTGATGCTAAGACTAAATTTTCATTACGTTTGGAGCATGTTTTCATCACAGCATGCTGACTTTTTAGCATTTTCATGGAGGTATCTACTGAAATAATTTGAAATTTGAAAATATATCCCCAAATTTCTAACACTTCATTCAACGAAATCCTAACATGTATTGGTGTAGAAAGAAGAATGTGTAGGGACATTATTATTATAAATAAATAAAAATATAAAATAATAACAATAATGAATATCATAAATAAAATAAAATAAAACAATAACATCAAAAATTTTATAAAATAAATTAGATAAAAAATAAAAATAATAAAATTTCTCCCAGCATGCAACAGAAACTGTTCCTGCTGGAAAACGAACCTTCTGCCAAAAAACATTGAATTCAGTCTCTTTGATACAGACCTTTGGATAGTGAAGATGCCCAACTTTACTCTCTCTGGGACATTGCGTGTAATAATATGAAGTGACTTCTTCCTTTTATCACAAGCAACCTTAAAATTTGTAACTTGAAGCACTTGAACAGTGCACAAAAAAATTGTATGATTTTAATTTACAATTTAACATGCTTTTACTGTTATCTCTGTGAATGTTTTTTTTCCTGTGAACTATGTTTTTATTTTCTGTGAACACTAGGTTATATCTGCTGCTATGATATGTGTGATCCCACATTTGAAAACCAACAGATAAAAAGCATAAAACATTTTTCTATCTACATTTCTTTGATGAAGAGTTATCCCTATTTACATTCCAACTAATGTCCTCAGCCTTGTTACTATTATTATAATGTTTCAATTGTAATGAGCTTCCTAGGGTTTCTATCAATCTGGGTAACATTCAGGGAATTTCAAACTAAACTCTTTATTTAATCTACAGGAGTAGATTGTTCTCATTCTGCTGCACATGTCTAGAGATATCTTGTATTGTTCTCTTTACTGCTCACTTATTGCTAGTCCTTTTAGCGCTGACTCTGAATCTATACTACCTTGCCAGGGATTGAACTCACAATTGCCATGTCACCAAATTCCCAAACCAGCACTTTTTAGCCCTCTATGCTATTGTCTCGCAGAACAATCCTGAATCTACAACTAGGAGTCTTAAACCTAATGCTACTACCACTGCTGCCTTGCTGTGACACTTGACCTACATTGCTGTCATTGTCTTTCTTACTAATGCTACTACTGAAGGCGTTGCTGTCAAGGTTTGCACTCTTCATAGTCATTTCTTTTTCTCTGTTTATGATTTCCCTATTGTATTTATTTCTATGCTTGGCCTATTGAGAAAGCTGCCAGAGTTCAGCATATGAAACACTCTTTTCCATGCATTAGTGAGACTGGATTGATATTGAAATGTTTGCATTATGGAGGAGAAATGTCTGCAGGCTTAATTCAAGATTTCATATAGATAAAGTTTGTTGCCAAAAACAATGAGGACATTGAAAGGTCTGTAAAACTATTATCATATATGTAAACTACACTAATATGTGGATTTTACTAATACGATAATGTTTTTATACATATTAAGAAATTGAGACATCTGATTTCATGACAAGTTCTTTTTGCCTGAACAGTTTATTATCATTTTTGTGTGAATTTCTGGATTGAGAAATTACAGTGTAACCCGGATAAGAAGAACCTGGAGAATAAGTCTCTTATATCCGGGTTTCTCTTATATCCGGGTTTGGTCTATTATATATACATTAACACCGGCTCTAATTTGGGACCAGATAAAATCTATCTTATATCCGGGTTACACTGTATCATTATTTACATTATTTGCATGTGGACTAGTGTCCTCATCTTTGTTACCACAATGTTTCAGCTGCAGTGCCCTTTGGCCATTATCAGGTGTTCAGTTCAAAATTCCCTAAAGATTACCCAGACTGACAATCGCCTATGAAAGTATGGAGGACACAATGGCCAAAATGTTGTGATAAAAGATGGAATCAATAGTATATGTAAATGCCATAATTTTCTTTTAATCATTTCAACCTAAGAAAGGCAAGAATGCCACTAGAACAGCGGGTGTTCCAGGGAATGAAAGTAAAAGAGGATGGGAATGAGAAGATTGAAAATGGGGAGGATTGAAGAAAGGACAAAAATGGAACATGGTTCAAGAAGATGGTGACTGACATTGCATTTAAATTTTTGAAGTTATCAGGGAAGCAAGAAATCTGAAAAAAGCTGTTAGAGTAGAAATGGCATTTGCATCTAGCTAGTTCAACAGTAAAAAGATGAGACCTAGTTGCCAATCGAGTATCATGATTAAATTCATGTAGTCAGGGCACCAGGAGAAAAGGCTCATCTGAGCAGTTACCATGAAAATATTTGAAAAGACGAGAAAGCCATGTCATGTTGGTGAGGAAGTGACTGGAGATAAGATACCTGGTCAGGACCAATTGTATTGCAGACCATTTTCTGGATTCTGTCAAGAATCTCAAGATGCACAGTAGGAGCACCAAACTAGATATGTCAACAGTATTCAATACACGGACGAATGGTAGATTTATAAATGTGTAAAATTGATTCTGAAATATTTTGGCACAAAACATTGAAGCAAACTTCTTCATTGCAGACATAGCAGTTGATTCAATATAGTCATGTTTTACATATCATATTTGTAAAATAATATATTTATTTTAATATATTAATATTCATATAATTTGAAAGTAATGGAAATATCTTCCCTTAAAATATATCTTGTTGGGAATATCTAATAGTAGGTCAGAGCTAATAGCCTCATAAAGTTTTATTTGCAGGTGATTAGATTGGGAAATTTAAAATACCAACATGACTGAAATTTAGTAATACAAATATCTGTATTATTTTTGCTTTGGCAGGAGACTTAGATTTAAAAGAACTAAAAGTTTGTTTAATTCAATTTTCAATTTAATTTGATTTCCCATTTCCATACAAAACAATAGAATCACATGCCTCGGTAAAAAGAAAAATACTTTAGTTTAAAACAAGAGATAAAAAAATACACATAATTATAAAATGTATATCACCGATTAAAAAAAAAGAACACCTGCAAAAATCTATTTTTCTCTCTTTTGTAAAAAAAGTAAAAATCTTTGAAGAATTCAATTTATTTTTTTTTTTAAATTTAATTACTGTAATCATTACACTTAGTTTTTTGTGTCTTTAAAAGAAAAAAAAATTGAACCTGATCAATTATTTCATTTTTTTTGTTTTTTCATTTTTACATTTTTGTCGAATTTTTCCTGTTAACTTTGAAAATTGATTACCGCTTATATTTCTGATTAGTTTTAGGGTGTTTAATTCTGCTGAGAGTTTTGAGATTTTATTTCTGATCTGTCCGCCTTATCCTCATCATCTTCACTTCCTACCTACCACCTCCTCTTACATTCATATCATGAAATGTCATCCAGTAACCTGTACTTTGCAGGTAAAAGAATAAAGCTTTGACTCACCTGGGTCGCTCTCAATTTTGGTCTCAATGGGAACATAATGAATTTCCATCTCTGTCTCTGTCTACTGTGCTATCCTCTATCCTTTCACCCACTCTCTGACTTTCTGCCTTTAATTGCTAGAAACCGAAAAAGCTATACACCCCATCTCGATTCTTCCTTTATAACTCCCACAATTTACCCACAAACCTCTGCTGCTTAACAGGTGTGGTCACCAATCATGGTATTTAATTCCTTACACTATATATCTTCTCAGTTTCTCAGCACAGATGTTTTATTTTGTTTTTTTGTTTTGTTTTTTTTTAAATTATATAACCCTCTATCATAAGTGCTGGTGAACTTTATTTAAAAAAGTAATTTTTTATTTACAAAATTTTTAAAAATTTTCTAAGCCGAGGAGCTGCTTTCGCTTGTCCCTAGGCCTCATGAATTTTAACGTCCTACTAGGCTGGCATCCCGCTCACACCCCTTCACCGTTGAAACTGTTAGATGTAGACGTCTCTTCTACTCCAATAGCTCTATGTCTCGCACATCTCGCCTGTGGAACTCCGTTCCCTATTACTGTTTCCCTGACAAATACAATCTCCAACGGTTTAAGTGTAGCGTCAGTTGACATCTCCAGTTGCCTTGATCTATCCACTTCCCTTCTCCACATCCTTTCATTTTTCATTCCTATCTGCTCTCGCTCCAAATCTTCTGTAACCCCCTTGCCTTGATCGATCCACTGTCTTTCTCTTTCTCCACATCCCTTCCTTTACCACTCCTATCTGCTCTTCCTCCAACCCTTCTATAACCCTTTGCGTGATAGTGGCCTCCAGCCTTGCTTGGGGTGATACGCTTAAAAAAAAAAAGAAAAAAAAAAGAAGCCTTTCTTTCTTCATGTGCCCCAGAAATATAAGTTTCCTTTTTGTTTCAATTTTCTTCAAAACTTTGTTCAGTCCATGGTATTCTCAGCATCTACTTATATACTGAAGCATAAAATACGAAGGAGAAAGATAAGATAACTTTAACGATCTTGAATCTTTTCAAGTGAAAAGAAATAATAAACCTTGAAAAAAACAAACAGTAGAAATTAACCTGCAAAAATTAGTAACAAAATTAAATTGTTTAATATACAGATATAGACATTTAACAGTTAGCTGCATGTAAAAAGAGATTTAATAAATTGAAACTACTTCAAATTCTGGTACAATCCCATTGCATTCACTTTTGTACTAATGTCATTGGGAAAGGTATGACTCCATCTCTTCGCCCCACCAGTTATGGGTTAAATAGCAGGGCAGACTGGATTTATAACAGAAAAAAGAAGAGGACAACTCTGAATTCAAAAATTGGCTAAAACTCCACTCTGTCAATAACTACTTGTTACTGAAACCACAGTAGCAACATCTATTGTGGAGACACTGTGATCCTATATTTTACAGAAAAGTTTGCAGGTTCAAGAAGGATAAAACAATTATGTACTAATGCTCATGAGGATGCCATGAAACTTTGTTTAAGTTTGGGTTGTCTTTGTATCGCTCTTATACACAGTTGTGTCCCTTGCTTTTAAATGTAGTTTAATTTAATAAAATATGGCAGTCAGCTAACAAGTTTTGTTATCGCTACAGTATTATGTGTGGCCCATTTTCCCTATGTTTTATCCCATTGCTAGATATCTTGAGGAAAGTAATTCATCAATAGCCTACCAAAATTCTTCACAGAATTAAAGAATAAGCAAGTGTGCATTTGGGTAAAACTTTCTCCATCACCAAGTTGTAGCAATAGACTTAAGATATTTCAACATAAATTATAGTTTCCTTTTTATTTTTGAGAATTTTTTCATATTATTACTCTAACACAATTTCATTTGCACTATTTACATTATTCAGACTATTGTCCTCATCTTTGCCGCCATATTTATTACAACATTTCGGCTGTTGTATGCTCTGGCCTTCTTCAGGTGGTCAGAATGTCAAACTGAACCCTTTATTTTGCTCACTGGAGTAGAATGTTCTAGTTCCATGTGTCATGTCTAATGGATGTCAGTTATCAGTTATCTCCTGTTAATTCCCCTCTCCAAGTTCTCCACCGCCTTAACAAGGTATTGAACTCACACTCTCAAAGACACATGGCACTGTGGATAAAGGCATTAGTTAGATCCAGTGAGAGGACCCAAAGATTGTGAGTTCAGTACCTGGTTAAGGTGGTGGAGAACTTGGAGAGGGGAATTAACAGGAGATAACTGATAACTGACATCCATTAGACATGACACATGGAACTAGAATAGTCTACAACAGTGAGCGAAATAAAGGGTTCAGTTTGACATTTCAACCGACTGAGGAAGGCCGGAGCATACAACGGCCAAAACGTTGTAATAAATATGGCGACAAAGATGAGGACAATAGTCCAAATAATGTAAATAATGTACATAATACCTTATCTCAGAAATATAGACAGATATGAATTTCATTTGCATTTACTTTCTTAAAAGTCACCAAGAGCAGTCATTATGCTTGATATCATGTTGCATCCTGTTTACAAAATTTGTATAATAATTACTTGCAAATAAACAGATCAGGGGGGAACAACTCATTCCTTTCCCAAACTTCAATTAAATGTAAAATTTAAAGTTAGCTTTATGTAGATTTCTACTAAGCCATAATCAGCAGGAGTTTTCTGTTAAATGATTTTTGAACAAATATACTTACAATTTACAAAAATTGTTTTTGTAATACAATGTGAAAATGACAAAATAGGAAAAGACAAAGAAATAAAAATATTAATAATGGTAACGGAAGCATAGTGGAGTAATGGATAGTGGCTCGGATTGAAGAATCAGAGAGCCGAGTTCAAATTCCAGTCAAATCCATTACATTCACTTATGTGCTAATACCTTTGCCAAAGGTATGAATTCTCTTCTTCTCCCCCCAGCTATGGACAAGTAGCAGGACAGACTGAGTTCTATAGCCTTGAATGGCAACTGGTCTACCGCAGAAAGAAATGGCACCCTAGTGCGGGAAAAAAATGTACCTCATCAGTCATGTATCAAAAGATTTATGATCACCTAAGCGCATATCATGCATGGCACATAACTGAATAATGGCATCATGAAATAATGTTACATTTATTTTGTGAAGATATGTAATGGAAAAATATTACTATTTACAAAAGCAGTACCATTCTTTTCATTTTCATGCTGCAATTAGTAATCTTTTCATTTCTTTTCATCTTTTAATATACCTATCCTTCTCCAGTTATGGGTTAAATAGTAGGGCAGGAACATCATTATTATTCTCAAGAATTTTTAATGCTATATTCACTCACTAAAAAGAATTATTCTTGCAAAAGCTTTTAGCTTTAAACAATCCACAAAGAGCTGATAAGACATAGAAACTAATCAATTTTTCTTTCAAAGTTGATAAAATTTTCTCTTTAGCATTTGTAACAAGTGCACAATCATGCAATAGATTATAATTTGGGTAAGCATGAATACAGGTCTGATACTATTATTATTAATTTGCAAAATGAACTGGAAATGTCTTTATTCCTCAAGTAAGAGCATTTCAATAGTATTGCCCTAGAAAAAACCTTGCTACAGTGTGCCATTTTTGCTGTCACAATAACAAATTTAACCACAAACAGAAAATGGATCATTATATATTTAAAAGAAATACCCTATATATAAATATCTTCAGAGTTTCTAAAGTTGTTTCCTATATCAGTAAACTTTCCTATATTGTTCTATACTTTTTTATCATTATAGTCTGTTTCGATGAATGACAATGTCTGTGCATAAGAATGGCCAAAGTATAGAACAAAGACACAAAACTACACCAAACCTTCTGGTTGAAAAGGTAATGGCATTGTGCAATGTTAAAGAGGACAATCAATCACATCATCAGTCTTTAGAATTCATAAGAATAAGTTATCATCATCCCAAGAAAGACAACCGGAAGAAGCAATTACAATGAAAAATGGCATTAGTTATTGTTGGAATAATTATTTAGGGACAAGCATATGACAAAGATTTGATGAAGAAGGAGAAGTTTTGAAAATATGGAGAAATGGACAGCAAGAAATGATGTATGCGTCTATACTTTTCATAAATTAGTTTCTTAATCAAAACCCAGAGGGTTCTTACAATTATTTATTTGATACAAAGCATTCTTAAGGCAATGAGAGCATATTGTTAGCCAACAGCTCTGCTATTAACTTGGAAAAGATTTATATTGAACAGTCACTCTCACAGTAAATTGATACAACTGTCATTAACTACTCTAACTGTTTCTTTTCTTGCACATCCCACTTGCGAAACTCCCTTCCAATTTCTTGCTTACCTGATAACTACAATCTTCAAGTGCCATATCAAATGAAATCTTCCATTTTCTTAAACCATGTTTTTTTTTTGTCCTTTCCTCAATCCTCCCTATTCTCAGTCTTCTCATTCTCTTTCATTTTAACTCCCTGTAAACCTCCTGTGTTCTAGTGGCCTCATTGCCTTGCTTGGACTGAAATGTTTAAAAAAATAAATAAATATGAATTAGAATAAAAGAGAAACATGTAATCTATATATATATAATGTTGTAATCTCTGTCTGTTTGTTTATTATTGAACTCCTCCTAGGGTTTTGGAGACCCCATAATCATATATATTCTGAAACTATATTATCCAGGGTACTTGGATAAGTATATTTCATTTGATCAAAGGGGGTCCCCACTGATATAAATTAAATTTAAATTTGAACAAGGGAATGACTCCTAGGGTACTTGGGTAATTATATTTCATTTTGATCAAAGAGGGTCCCAACAGGCATTAACCCACCACTGAAAATTTTTCTCTTTGATTTAAATTAAATTTAAATTTGAACAAGGGAATGGCTGCTATCCAAAATATAGAAGGAGAAAGCCACTAAATGGAGATCACATTACATCATATTTCTCCACTAATTATAATAATGACTTAAAATCAATCATTTTCTTACAAAAATAATGTGTGACACACAGCAAGGTGCAGGTAATTCAGCTAGTAAATGAATAATTGGTGAAACTGGATTTCATTAATTTAATCTGGCAATGTGGTTCTACAGAAGGATGCTGAGAATACCATGGATAGAATATGTGAGTAATGAGCAAGTTATAACTTAAATGGAAACAAAAAGGAGAAAGAGACAATTGAAATTTCTAGGGCACAGGAGGAAAGGCGGCTTGGAGAATTTAACACTCACAGCACATATTGAAAGCAAGAGGAAGAGAGGGAAACAGCAAGGAATCTACCTAACAAGCTTGTGTAAATAGATGGCAGAACAGGGAGTGGGAATGATGATAAAAAGACAAACCTTACTAAGAGCTACAAAGGATAGGAAATTGTGGAGAGCCATTATCACCTACCTAATGGGTTTGTGTAAATAAATGGCAGAACAGGGAGTGAGAATGATAGTTAAAAGGTTTTTAGAAAGATAGTCAACCCAGAATTAAAGAATTAAATGATTTATTTTTAATCCAACATTTTTATTACTTCAAACATTATTATAATGGATACTCGTATTTGAAATAGATGTCCCATTTTTATTCATTAAGCAGTGTGTATTATATCAATGAGGAGGCATGGCGCAGTAATGGATAGTGGCTAGGATTGAGGAATTGGAGAGCCAGGTTCGATTTTCCATTTGGATCCATTGCATTCACTTATAATGCTGATACCCTTGGGAAAGGTATGAATCCTCTTCTTCTCCCCCCAGGGTAAATAGCAGGACAGCCTGGGTTCTATAGCCTTGGGTGGCAACCAGTCTAGGAGAAGGAAACTGAATTCAAACCAGCCTGAAGAGAGTTGAACTCCATCAGGCTATCTTACCCAAGAAAGACCACTTCTGATGTGGCTGTGGTACATGTGGTGCCCCTAGGACTCTGATGGGTCACAGGATTCATGATTGTGATCAGGATTACATCTACAGGCCTGCATTTCTAGCCCAAGCCAATACACTTAATACACACTGTTTAATAAGTAAAAATGAGCCTTCTATTTCAAATACTAAGTATCCATTATAATAATGCTTGAAGTGATAAAAAAACTATATATATGTGTGTGTGCGTGTGTGTGCGCGCATGTGTGTGTGTGTGTGTGTGTGTGGGCATGTGGATATTTTTTTACTACAGTTAAACTAGTACAAGGCCTAAGAGCCACTCAAGATAGAGAGTTACAGAATGGGGTATGTGATATGAATGTAAGAGTCGCTGGTAGGAAGTGATGACTACAATTATATTGCAGGTAGGCAAAAAATGTCCCAAAACTTGAAGAGGATTGTAGTGTATGAGGAAGCATCCATGTGGGAGTCTGTTCAACAAAGTAGTGTTTTAATGAACCCTCTGCTTTGAATTGAATATGAAATAATTAGAGTATTGGATCATCAAATATCCCTGGTCAAATATTTCAAAATAAAAGAATTAAATATTCAAGTGAATCAAGATATCTTACTCTACCTACCAAATCTATCACAATTATAATTAAAAAGAATTTTTCTAGGCTTAATATGAAATTTGTTATAACTACTGCTTCTAAAACAATGAAAGAATTAATTAATACAAAATAAAATAATAATAAGCTAAAACTTGAAGGGAGAATTTAATCTATAATCTGTAATGATTGCCACAAGGAATACATAGGTGAAACCACAAGGAATTTAAATAAAAGATTATATGAACAAAAAAGGGATCTTTTACAAAACAAGACACTCAGTGCATTAGTTGCTTACCATAATGAGTCTGAGTATAACTCTGGTTTATAAAACTGCTTTAATTGAAAAAGTAACCAGTATCAGTCAGTCAGTTATATGCCATGCGTGATACACTGTTAAGAGATCATATATCTTTCGATATATGAACGATGAGGCATATTTTTTCCTACAGTAGGTTGCTATTTCTTTCTGTGGTAGACCAGTTGCCATCCAAGGCTATAGAACCCAGTCTGTCCTGCTATTTACCCATAGCTGGGGGAAGAAGAAGAGGATTCATACCTTTTCCAAGGGTATTAGCATGTAAGTGAATGTAATGTATTTGACTGGAATTCAAACTCGGCTCTCCAATTCCTCAATCCAAGCTGCTATTCATTTCTCCACCATGCCTCCTTTACTAAGGCAAAATAGAAAGTGCTTTGATTTCTAGAACATACACAGTAAATTTGTGTCCAGGTTCTTACAAGATTTCACCTTTCTTGGCAGATCT
The DNA here is from genome assembly GCA_964036315.1 of Acanthosepion esculentum. Taxonomy (NCBI): domain Eukaryota; kingdom Metazoa; phylum Mollusca; class Cephalopoda; order Sepiida; family Sepiidae; genus Acanthosepion; species Acanthosepion esculentum. The sequence continues at coordinate 75,250,672 of OZ038486.1, forward strand.
TTTATTATCACAATGTGGGACACTTAATAATAAAAGTGATCAAAAAAATATAAGGAAACTGAACAAAAATGGATAAACTATTTACCCAGATAGAACTGGATAACAAAAAACAAAAATTTAAATTTTAAAATTTTAAATAAATTTCAACATTCCATCATCTTCACTGTTTCCTGTTAGTACATAATTATGAGCAACTTCTGTATTTTTACATCTCCTCCTGCCACGTGTATTAGGTTGTTGCATAAATTTATTCATTTTTTAATACTTATTATTTATTAGTAGTTCAGGTGAATCATTCAACGGGTTATTACCCTTCATTGTTTACAACCTCCTTCCGACAATCCACTATATGTTAATTGCCTCAAAAAGAGAAAAATTCATCAAGTCACATTTTAATCTCTGCATGATTGTTGAACAAAACTCCCCTGAAATTGTTAGGCTAAATCAGGAGTAAATAGTGGGTGTGGCAGAACTTTTCCCAACCAAGCTCTTTCTTTTCATCCACAAATAGCCTGGTGTTGAGTGAGTAAATTGGCAGCAATGGAGGATTGCTAGAATTTGTTTCTCTTGGTCAATGCATGTGGCACCCATGTGCCATGTTTCTGGACTTTACCCATTGATTGAAGATGCCAAGCAACAGTAACATAAGAGCTTGCCATTCTTGAGCCACTTCCCTTGTGGTCTGTCATAGTTCTTCTTTAATCAGCACATGGAACTGCTTGTCATCAAACTGAACAGGTCGGCCAGAATGTGGAGAGTCTGGGAATTCTAACTATCTCTCCTTAAAACAGGAAAACCATTTCTAGGACATTCTGTCAGTAATGAAGTCATCTTCATACACATCACAAATGTCTTTAGCAGCTTTGTGACCTTTATTAAAAAGCAAAGAGATGTTGAACATGCTCATTCTTGTCTACTTGGGATTCCATCTCAAAGGAGTGGCTGATCTGAAACAGAATTTCAGTAATTTGCGGGATGACAGGAGCAACCAAGAAGAAAAAAATGCTACAAAAGAATATTCTGTGAGATCATTTGCAGAACATATATGTAACAAGCTAACCAAAAACATTACTTTAGTCTTAGAAGAGGAAATGCATCACAGAAAATTTTTCCATTTTGTAATTCATTCTGCTTATATATAGCAATTTATATATCATATTCTCCCATATATATATATATATATATATATATGTGTGTGTGTGTGTGTGTGTGTGTGTGTATGCATATGTGTCTTTGTGTATATATGTATGTGTTTTTCGTGTTTATTTATAATTATTTTTATTTGCATATTAAACAGTTTCATTTAAATGATGACAGCTGTCATCAAATGTTAATAGGCTGCCATACAAATAATTCAATCTTGAAAAAGCTTCATTTAATTTTCTTAATCACTGATGAATTCTGCTAAATATGAAATGAAATTGCATACACACCTTTCATGTATATAGTTTTTTAATACTCAAATATTACACACACACACACACACTCATGCACGCACGCACACACACATATATTACACACCCACACACACATATATATGTGTGTGTGTGTGTGTGTGCATGTGTGTGTGTGTGTGTATGTACATTCATATAAAATCATTCTACTACATGAGAATAATTATTCATAAGAAAATAAATGATAAAAGATAGCTGTTAAAATTGATTATGGATGAATAAAATAATTTGATTTATGAGTTCAATTAACTCATAGACATTTCAAGTTTATTGTTTTTATAAATCTCCTTTTTATATATATGCTGCATAGGATTTGAATTAGAACTCTTCAAATGAAACGTTAAGGAAATGATGCATAGTTTGGCTTTAAAAGATTAATTCATTGCAGTGAAATAATACATGAATGTTTCCATGCATGTGGATGCACTGTCAAACCACCACGTCATATCCACCATAGAAATAAGCGCATGTATTTCTTAAATATTTATTTTAACAGTTTTAAAATATATATATGTATACATATATATGTGTGTGTGTATTTGTGTGTGTATGTATGTGTGTGTGTGTGTGTGTGTGTAAAAATTCAGATATAAATAAAATATCTCTGTAAAAAGATAATATGAATCAAGACAGAAAAAAAGCTTTGCCTTACCAGTGTGTTTTGTCCTCTAATGGACTTTATCCAGGCAAATGTCAGGATTTTATTTTACAACATGTATTTATAAACTGAAGAAAAATATTGTTAGGTTTTCAAAATTTTAAATTTAAGAACATTCAAAAATATTCTTAAGGTAACTACAAAAAACAAGGTAAACTATAAACGATGGTAAGTGATGTAATTGAATGCCTCTTAAACAAAAGTCAGTAAATGTTGCTATTGTTGTTGTTGAATTTTTTATTTATTCATTTGTTTATATATATTTATTTATTTACTTTTCTTATATTAATGTAATTTATTATTCTATTTGAATTTTATTTATGAATTTATTTATATTAAATAATAGAATGTGTTGATTTAACCATTTTCTTTTAATTTAAAAAAAAATTATGGTTATGTGTGTTGGCTTGGGAGGGAACATTTCTTTTAGGAAAGGAGATATTTGAAAAAATTTGGGGTGCTGGTTAACATTTTGGCGAGTTTCAATAACTGCACTCTCAAGAACTTTCTGTCTAAGTTATTCTCTCTTTTAATAAGTGTAGCATTATTTAGATTGAAGTTGTGGTTGAACATATTTCTATGTATGATAAATGCATTTGATAAATGTTTGTGTATAAGATCCTTTTTGTGTTCATGGATATGTTTTTGTAAATTCTGCAAGTTTCTGCAATATATTATAAGGAACAGTTGTGACATTTTATTTAAAATTTTGAAAAGCTAAAAGTAGTTTTACCTCTTTTTATGAATATGTGTTGCAAAATAAAATACTTACATTTACCATAATTAAAGTCCATCAAAGGATGAAATGCACTGGTAAAGTTTTCCTACTGTCTTTATATATATATATATATATTATATATATCGTCAAGTGAGAATTTGGGAATGAAGCGAGACCAGACACCTTAATTCAACCTAATTTCAAAAATTATATTGAGGGTCTCGGCTCTCGCTTTTGAAACATGAGAACTCTTATGTAGCGAAGGAATCATATTTTTTAAAAAAATATTATAATATATATATATATATATATGTATATGAAACAATTTGAAGTGCTGGTTAATTGGTCAAGTTTCAATCCCAGCTTGAAGCAATCAGATATCTAGCCATACTGAAGAGCTGTGATACAGCAAAACAGTCTGTGGATGACTATATATATTCCTCTTGGAAACCCTTCAATAGAGCTCTCTAGAGAAAAGGGTAAATTTAATAAAAACTGTGTCTGTAAGTAAGAATTGAGTTCTCTTAGCCACTGGTGTATTTCATATAGAAAAAAAAATGCTAAATTTTCCTTTCTCTCTGCCATGCACCAGTGGCTTTGGGGTAGGATCACTGACTGATGCCAAATCAGTTGAGTTTCAATCTGGCTTGAAGCAATCAGATGTCTAGCCACACTGAAGAGATGTCATACAGTGAAACAGTCTGTCTGTGGATGACTATATATATATATATATATATATATATATATATATATATATATATATATATATATACACACATATATATATATATAACAGGACAAAGTGGAAAAGCTTTTTAATGAAGCATTTCTTTCACCAATGTGTTAGCTTCAATTTCTTCAAGCTGGAATGAAAGACAACCTTGCATAAGTAAAATGCATTGGGATTTTTGGGGATAAGTAGGGCAATAAATTAAATTATTTTATCAGATCTGATGACCAGAAACCACAAAGTTATTTTCTTATATATAAGATTCTTTGGTACATTTGGATTTTAACCCAGCCTATTAATGCAGAAAAACAAATCTGAATGTCCAGATTTAAAATCAAACAGATACTATCAGTTAACTGCTATCTTTTCTTCAAACATTATAAACAGCCCTTTTGCCTTCTCTTACACTCATACAACACCATACAGTAATCTTCTACCTTCAGTGACTCTTGACTTCATATAAACTAATGACCATAAACAAGTCAAGAAAACTGAAATTACTACTCTGTAAAATATGAGGCAGTTTCCACCTTTGATTGTATTAATAAGAAATCACTAAAAATTGTGGACATATTAAAAAATTCAAAAACAACCTTCAAAATTAAACCTCAAGGGATGTATTCCTTTTGAAGAAAAAGAAGTAAATTAATATTTAGTTGAAGAGACAACGTACTCAAATAGTCAAAATATGGCAGCTGATCCCATATAAATAAAGTTGCAATGGATTTTAAAATTTGGAAAGAAATAAGTCCCATGAACATGCCATCTGCCACAGGGAGAAAAAGCACAAAATGATTGTTGCCAAAAATGATTGTTGTCTAATGTTATTAATTAAGGTTTATTCTCTTGCTCCATCCTGGATATTCCAGTAATTTAAAGGCTTTTGATTTAGATATATCAGAATAACTTCCTCCCTGGAAAAAAGAGAGACATGGTTCTACCAACAACTGCTAAGAATACCAGACAGAGTAACAATTGAGTCTTAATAGGAATAGAAACAACAAGGAAAAATATACTTACAATCAGAAGGAGACAGTTGAAATTTCTGGGATATATAGTGAGGAAAGAAAGCTTAGAGTATTTAACACTCACAGGATGTATCGAAGGCAAGAGAATCAGCGTAACGTAAAACAAGAAAAAAGCATAGTAAACTGTCAGAAATGACTGAGAACAAAAAAGGCAAGAAATTGTGAAGAACCATTATCCACAATGTCCTGAAGTAAAAGAGGAATAGAGAAGAATTCTTTTTCATTTGTAAAGCTGAATAATTCAAACAGCATCAAGGTTCTCTATAATTTGCAGCCACAGAGTGCATCATTTACGTTATTTTCATTGAGAACTTGTGAAACGTAATTATAAAATGAAATAATTATTTTACTAGGTTTCACACACCATCATGGATACCATTATGGATACCATCATGGATACCATTATTAGAAGTTGCCATAGCTGTGAAGTTTTCTTTTTTTTTTTTTTCTGTTGCCATTGTCATAATTATTCTTGTTTCTTTTTTATAGTCATGCTACCAAAGCAGTAATCATTGCTAATTCCTACTATAGATAAATGATGATGCCGATGATGCTGATGATGGTGATGATGATGATAATCATTATCATCAATATCATCATCATCATTGTTAGCAGCAGCAGCAGCATCTTTTGCTTTTCTTTTGAAGACGACAAAAGACAAAGAAAAATCCTCAGATGACAAAAAAGAAAATGAAGTAAAATAAAAAACAAGCATTGGTAACAATAATATAAACATGAATAAAAAAAATTATTATTTATTATAGAAAAGAGAAGAAGTATGATCATCATAATCGTCATCATCATCATCATCATAATAATAATCATCATCATCTTGCCTTTGTTTTCGTTTTGAAGAAACCCCAAGCAGACAATAAAATACAAAATAAAAGGAAGGAACACAGGAAAATAAACAGTAATAGCATGATTATAAACATGGATAAATAAAGAAAGGTCAAATAATTATATATAAGAGAAGAAATATAATCCTAATAATAATGATGGTGGTAGCAGTATCAATAACAGTAGCAGTAGTAGTGATCAATACTGGTCAATAATGTGAAGAAAAAACAGAAAATCATTTTATCAATGCAAAAGATACACTTGAGTGGGGACTGTAATTCATTGTGAATTCTACAAAGGACTTGATTCTCAATGTGCAAACAAATTACATGCAGAAACTAGACTAAAAACTAGAAACTAAAAAAAAAATGAAAAGAAAACAGTATTTCGAAATTGTGGAGGCTGTCGTTTGAGTAAAACTGAACTCAAGGGAGTAATATGAAGACCTTATTTGGGAGTTGCAAAAACTATGGAATGAATATGCAAATTGCATCAGTAGCCATCAAAAGATCAGAACAATAAGAGAATAGACTATATTAAAATTACAGTCCTATTGAAATTGGCAAGAATGGTGAATAAAATACTGGAAATGTAAAGAAACTTGCTGTCACTTAGTCCAGTGCAAAAACCATCTTTGTCATGAAGATGCAAGTAATAATAATAATAATGATCATGTTTTCATCTTCATCATTGTTTTCATCTTCATCATTGTTATCACATTCAGAGTGAAAATTCACTATACTATATTTGAGGATATATAAAATCCCCATTTTTTCATAATAAGAATGGTGAAAAAATTTTCTTTAACCAAAACCTAAAATGTATATATGAGCTCTGATCTGGGCTGTTGCTATGTTAATGGAGCTGAAGCATGCAGAATGAAGCTGCTTGGCACAGACTGACCTTGAACTCTGTTGTTTATAACAGTACTTAGAAGGAAAATGTGCGACTATCTCACCACACCACAGAGTTTTTATGAGTGGCCATAGCTTGTGCAGCAGTCTTTGGCTAAGTACAACATTCTCCAAGACTGACAATTACCATATTCCCCAGAGCTCACTCATTGTAACATTTTCTCTTTAAAAATTTTGTCCCACTTGAAAGGAGCAAGATTTCAAGACGTCAAGAAAATCCAAGAGAATGCAATGAGGCAATTGCTCATTATCCCAAAGTTCTAGGAAAGCTTCCATCAATGGAAACATCATTGGATAAAGTGTGTAACTTCAAAAGGGAACTATTTTGAAGGAGATTAAGTGCCGAATTGTTATGTGTTGTAGTTTTCTTTTTATAGCACCAGTGCCAATACTTTTTGATCAGACCTTGTCTATTGATATGTGGCTTCCACATAGGTTATACAACAACAATAATAATAATAATAATAGACAATATTTTCACATGTGAGTTGCATATTGAGAACTTTATGGAATACTTGTTGGCCACACACTCTCATACACATGGAAGAAACAAGGCTGACTCCTTTCAACTTTGAAAATAACAAAATCATTTTCATTAGAATCTGTTTTACTGAAGATTTAGTAGACAAGATACTACATGAGAGAAAAAAAAAATAATAGACCAATCACGATAGACAGAAATACTAATTGACCAATCAAATTATTCTATTGTGGTGCTGAAAAGTCCAAAGCATTGAGCCACTTGAACACAATATAAACAACAGTTAACAAACAATAGTAATTTTTTGTAGACTATCACTTTCAATGATATTATGAGAAGTTGGGATATCTACTAGGCTGCTTTTTTGGTAAATACTTGTATTTAGCCTTAATCTATGGATTAAGAATTTATAGATTATGGATTAAGAATTTAATATGGATTAAGAATAAATACAAAAGTTTACAAGTATACTGTAATTTTAAATATAAATAGGTGGATTTTTACATTCACATGCAAAAGTATTGGAATCATGAAAATCTTAATGCTTTTAAGAAAAAAGAAAATTTTCTTACGTGAAGTCAAATCTAAAAATTGAATGAAAAATAGTAAGCATGCATTATAATCTATATCTAAATAAAAATGATAATTTTTTTTATCTATGCAAATTAAATGTATAGGTGGCACATCTTAGATGGGAATATTGCTCTAAAAGCTCATTAATTCTAAAATAAAGACAAAAATTGAGGAAAAAGATCACAGAATTTCCAAAATGGCCAAGACTAAAAATTAAGCAGAATTCACAATTCACCATTTTTCAAAATTTAAGACAAAAGATTGATGAATAAAAAATTTAAAGCAAGATTACAAATATATTTAGGAAATATAGTACCAGAAAGTTGAGGAACAATAGTAAAATTGCTGAATAGAAGCTTTCTCAGAATACCAATATATGTTTAGATGTCTGAAAATAGGAAAGGTTTGATGAAAATGCCTGCTAGAATAATGTCTGCAAATGCACTCATTGGGGAAAAAGAGCTTTGAAGTAAAGATCAGCTTATTTATAATGATTTCTTTGTGTTCATGATATTTGGTCGGGAATTTGAGTTAGCATTTTTGAACACCATTTGCTTCAACTCATTCTCATGAGGATGTTACATTTGAGAAAGTTTCATAACTCGACTGTGTGTCCTTAAGAAATTTGAAAGCATTTAGAAAATATATTCTTCAAAGGTTGTTACAGTGAATTCATCATAGATGCTTAATTTGATAAATTATCTGTCTGTCTTCAATGCTGAATTTTGAAGAATTCTATAGTTACGATTTTTACATCTTCATATTTCTGGATTTTACATTGGTGATTTACTTACTGGCCCCCTGTTCAACTAGAAAATATGCAACTTCCATCTGATTTATTTTAATTGAACTTAAACATGACAATATATTGTGCATATGGGCATGAGGCTGAGTGGTTAGAATTATAAGAAACTGCAGAATTGAGTATGGCATTTTGTCAAAGTGAAAAACTTGTTCAACATAACTATTTAATAACTCAAACTAGATCCATTATTTTATTAATATTAATCACAATCCCCATAACCCATTTGAGTCTTAAGAGCACTACATGTACAGCATCCATGGCAGCAGTTGTATGTCTTGAGCAAGATAGCTGGTTGAAACCCTTTTCAGGATGGTTTTTGTTGTAGCATACCTACGGACAATAATGGGTATGTCCCCATTCGCATAAATACATTGGGAAATACTGTATGTTGGTTTGTAATTGGAGATTCATTGTGGAATTCACTTGACTCACTTCTAGCAGTTGACTACTTCTACGTACCACTGGTGAATCTTATACGTGTTGTTCTTGTCCTAAGTATTATCATTCATTACCACCCCTTTGTGTGATTATTCTATTCAGTAACCTTCCCTAGGTTACAACAGTTTTAAATTCAGAATTTGCTTCACCTACACTGGTTACTGCCTCAAAGCAATAGTGTCCAGTCTACCTGTTATTTAACCCATAAATAGAGGATGATGGGTTCATTAATTTGCCAAGGATATTAGCATGAAGTGAATAAAACAGAATGGAGTGGGAATTGAATTTGGCAGGCCAAATTAACTTTTTGTGTCAATAAATGTTACGCTATTATCAACATTATTTGCAAGAGTAATAATGTTGAGCTATCTTCATGGTTACATATTTTTCCAGCAAAGTCAATGCTTGGGGTTTGAGTCCAAGTAAAAGTCAGGCTCTCAAATGCTTCTTCTCAAAGAATACAGGCTCTTCAATTTGGAGACACATTCTGCTTCATTCTTCCATTTGTACAGAAGAATAAGTTAATGAGACTAAATGGGTGGGTGACTTTGAGGGTTTTCTCTGAATGAGGAGAATATCTACATCTTACATCTGGGTGGAGTGCTTATATATCTATTTTTCCTCGAAGTGTCTCACCTGCCAACATTTTAAACTCAGCTGGGTCAACTATCTGTTTACATATCGATTTCAGTAAAGGTGTGAATCTGTGCCTAGTGGTTAGGGTGTCTTCTTCCAGGTCAATTTGTTGATGCATCTGGCTTCTCTGATGTGCTTATATAAAGCTGAATACAAAGTCTATTTTGGTAATATCAGAACCCAATACATATTGAAGGCAAAACAGATCAACTTCACAGTCTGTCTATATTTCTGAGATGAGGTATTATGTACAGTATTTACATTAGTCGGACTATTGTCCTCATCTTTGTCGCCATATTTGTCACAACGTTTCGGCCATTGTATGCTCCGGCCTTCTTCAGGTGGTTGGAATTTCGAACTGAACCCTTTATTTCGATCACTGGGGTAGACTGTTCTAGTTCCATGAGCCATGTTTGATGGATGTCAGTTATCAGTTATCTCCTGCTAATTTATCCTCTGAAAATTCTCCACTGCCTTAACCGGGTATTGAACTCACACTCTTTGGGTCTGTCACTGGATCTAACCAACGCCTTTATCCACTGTGCCATGTGTCCTTGAGCACACATGGCACGTGGAACTAGAACAGTCTACCCCAGTGATCGAAATAAAGGGTTCAGTTCGAAATTCCAACCACCTGAAGAAGGCCGGAGCATACAATGGCCGAAATGTTGTGACAAATATGGCGACAAAGATGAGGACAATAGTTTGACTAATGTAAATACTGTAGATCAACTTCACTTAGAACAAAGATTCCTTATTGGCATTAATTTTGATTCAAACCATATGGCATTTCCTGACATGAACCACATACTGCAAGACTAAATTAAACTCAGCGTACCAAGTAGCAACATCTTTACAATTCAAGAAATCTTCAGAGAGCATATTTTCTTTATTAAAATTTCTTGAGTACACAGACTGTTTAAAATAAATAACCAGTGTCTATTTCAAACATGGGTATCCACTAAAAATAATGTTTGAAGTAATAAAAAATATTGGATTAAAAATAAAACCATTAACTCTTTAGCAATAATATAAATATATATTTTTGATGATATTTCACTTCCTTCGCTCTAGTCAACTACTTGCCTTCCTAATAGGCATACATTTATCTCGCAAGATATAGGTAGCACCCTGTCTGGTCAAAATTTTACACTTTGATAGTGAAACTGGAGTCACCCCTCCAGGGCATAGGCCTGGGAGATACTACATGGAGGCCTGGACTATATGGCCCCCTCTTGGCCATACCAACAAGATCCAAAGGAAGACAGGGCATTACATTTGGGGATGGCTCGGGTGCAGGAGTTGCCGGAAAGATGTCAATATTGACAGCCAACTGCCTTCAAACCCTAAGTTTTCTCATGTGCGTAGATAGTAGACATAAGAGACACTGTTTAAAATAAAAACAAAGCATCTATTTCAAACACAGGTATCCAATAAAAATAATATTTCAAGTAGTAAAAATGTCGGTTTCAAAGTAAATTCATTAATTCTTTAGAAATTGCTTTGTTTACATTTCAGATACAAAACTGAGCAGATATGGGCTTTCAACAAAAATCTGACTGGTGGAATGTGTATTCCTTAAAAGTGAAAATAGAAACTTGCTGTGCTGTGATGCTAAAGCACACTAGATCAAACGGTGGTTTTATGTCTGTTTTATATGATTTGCTTTGCGAACGCATTCAGGTGAGAATGAGGGAATGAGAATGTAATTATATATGCATGTATGTATGTATCCAAATGTAGTTGTGACTTGACAATGTAGGTGAATGAAGGTATGCCTGTTTTCAATCATAGTAATAGGCTATTTAAAAGGTGGAGAAAGAAAGGAAGTTTTTTCATGCAGCAATATGGGTTAGCCATCTAAATATGCCTGCCAATCGTGCAACTATCATAGTTCATCTCTGGGTATGTTATGATGACTGCAGTATTAGAGAATGGACAAAATTAATTCATCCTTTCTTGTTTTGATTGAGTTTCCATCTGGTTATACACACATATTTAGATCAGCCTTGAAAAGAGCAATCTGCTTTTCTGGATTGTGGTCTTACATCCTGGTTGTGAAAGCTTTCTGATTGGTTGGTCTAACTATCTATTTTTAGAGATAGTGAAATTTTGGTCTTCTTATTATTATCTATTTCTTTTCTTACAGCTTTCTGATTTGAGGGTTAAAATATGGCTTTGTTTGCATGGTGATTTTAAGTATACATCTGTTTTTAGAGATGGTCAAATATTGGTTTTCTAATTCATTTGTTTATTTATCTACTACCATTTCTCAAGAGTGCCTTGTTATATCCTGCTTGGTCTCACGCTGTCCACTGACATAAGGTGGAATAAATACATTGAATCAATAACTTCATATACCACAAGGAAAGTTGTCTGTGTCATGCCAGAAAGTTTTTCTTGTCTGAGTCCATCCCTCAAATCTATAAATCACCTATCTGTCCTTGCATGGAATATTGCTGTCATAAATGATCTTGTGTTCCCACTGTACGTCTTGAGGTCCTTGACAAAATCCAGAGACAAATATGCAAGATGATAGGTCCTGATCTAGTCTACAATTGCTATCCTACAGACATGCCATGGCCTCCCTTCGTCACTTTTACAAGTATTTTCATGACAAATGTTCCAACAAGCTACTTTTGCTGGTTCCCGGACTGCTTGAATTTAAGCGAGCTACCAGGCTGGAATCTCGGTTCCACCCTTTCACTGTCAAAATGGTTAAATGTAACTGTCTCTTCTATTCAAACAACTTCTTCTTCTGCACTTCCTGTCTGTGGAACTCCTTTCCCCTTTCTTGCTTCCCCGATGACTATAATCTTCAAATATTCAAGTGTAATGTCAATCGACATCTGACTCCCTGAGTTTGTTCCCCATCCTTCTGTGTATCCCTTCCTCAAATATGCTTCTTTACTCTTGTTCTCAATCCTCTGTAATCCCTTGTGTGCTAATGGCAATCCCACCTTTCTTGGAGTGAATTGCTTTAAAAAAAAAAAAAACAGTTTCTCTTGCAAAGAGGAATACATGTTCAAACCCTGCCAGAGTGCACATTTTCTTTATAAAGATAGGCCAATAGATGTAATAAACACTGTTTAAAATAAAAGTAGGCATCTATTTCAAACATGGGTATACATTAAAAATAATGTTTGAAGTAATAAAAATATATAATACCTATAAAAAAACATTAATTTTTGTTTTGCCTTTTTTAAAAATTATTTTCCCAATATAAGAAGACTAATGCTATATTGAGTTGATTTTTATAGAATTTACAAAACTACTTTAATATATTAATATATATTAAAAAAATCCTATTACATACCAAAATATTTTCTAGAGTTTCCTCATTAACCTTTGTTGAGTAATATTCTCACCTAAACACTGAAATTTTATTTACTAATTATTGATTTATAAATTTTTTCCTTTCTATAGGAGTAGATTGGTTCACCTATTGTCCGGTTCACACACCTCCAAGTCTTTTGAACAGGAGTAGAGGTTTATTATCTCTAGTTCCCTGTTTAGGATTGGATTTCTGCTTTTGTCTAATGTATACTTCAACTCTATACTTCTAATATCTCTGCATGGACTCTGAAATTTTATTTACTAATTATTTTTTTCTCCTCAGTAGAAGTAAATAGGTTCACCTGTCATCCAATTCACATGCCTCCTGGCCCTTTTAACAGGATTAAAGTTTTATCCCTTGTTCCCTGTTTAGGATTGGATTTCTGCTTTTGTCTAATGTATACTTCAACTCTATACTTCTAATGTCTCTGCATGGACTCTGAAATTTTATTTACTAATTATTTTTTTCTCCTCAGTAGAAGTAAATAGGTTCACCTGTCATCCAATTCACATGCCTCCTGGCCCTTTTAACAGGATTAAAGTTTTATCCCTTGTTCCCTGTTTAGGATTGGATTTCTGCTTTTGTCTAATGTATACTTCAACTCTATACTTCTAATGTCTCTGCATGGACTCTGAAATTTTATTTACTAATTATTTTTTTCTCCTCAGTAGAAGTAAATAGGTTCACCTGTCATCCAATTCACATGCCTCTTGGCCCTTTTAACAGGAGTAAAGTTTTATCCCTTGTTCCCTGTTTAGGATTGGATTTCTGCTTTTGTCTAATGTATACTTCAACTCTATACTTCTAATGTCTCTGCATGGACTCTGAAATTTTATTTACTAATTATTTTTTTCTCCTCAGTAGAAGTAAATAGGTTCACCTGTCATCCAATTCACATGCCTCCTGGCCCTTTTAACAGAATTAAAGTTTTATCCCTTGTTCCCTGTTTAGGATTGGATTTCTGCTTTTGTCTAATGTATACTTCAACTCTATACTTCTAATGTCTCTGCATGGACTCTGAAATTTTATTTACTAATTATTTTTTTCTCCTCAGTAGAAGTAAATAGGTTCACCTGTCATCCAATTCACATGCCTCCTGGCCCTTTTAACAGGATTAAAGTTTTATCCCTTGTTCCCTGTTTAGGATTGGATTTCTGCTTTTGTCTAATGTATACTTCAACTCTATACTTCTAATGTCTCTGCATGGACTCTGAAATTTTATTTACTAATTATTTTTTTCTCCTCAGTAGAAGTAAATAGGTTCACCTGTCATCCAATTCACATGCCTCCTGGCCCTTTTAACAGGATTAAAGTTTTATCCCTTGTTCGCTGTTTAGGATTGGATTTCTGCTTTTGTCTAATGTATACTTCAACTCTATACTTCTAATATCTCTGCATGGACTCTGAAATTTTATTTACTAATTATTTTTTTCTCCTCAGTAGAAGTAAATAGGTTCACCTGTCATCCAATTCACATGCCTCCTGGCCCTTTTAACAGGATTAAAGTTTTATCCCTTGTTCCCTGTTTAGGATTGGATTTCTGCTTTTGTCTAATGTATACTTCAACTCTATACTTCTAATGTCTCTGCATGGACTCTGAAATTTTATTTACTAATTATTTTTTTCTCCTCAGTAGAAGTAAATAGGTTCACCTGTCATCCAATTCACATGCCTCCTGGCCCTTTTAACAGGATTAAAGTTTTATCCCTTGTTCCCAGTTTAGGATTGGATTTCTGCTTTTGTCTAATGTATACTTCAACTCTATACTTCTAATGTCTCTGCATGGACTCTGAAATTTTATTTACTAATTATTTTTTTCTCCTCAGTAGAAGTAAATAGGTTCACCTGTCATCCAATTCACATGCCTCTTGGCCCTTTTAACAGGAGTAAAGTTTTATCCCTTGTTCCCTGTTTAGGATTGGATTTCTGCTTTTGTCTAATGTATACTTCAACTCTATACTTCTAATGTCTCTGCATGGACTCTGAAATTTTATTTACTAATTATTTTTTTCTCCTCAGTAGAAGTAAATAGGTTCACCTGTCATCCAATTCACATGCCTCCTGGCCCTTTTAACAGAATTAAAGTTTTATCCCTTGTTCCCTGTTTAGGATTGGATTTCTGCTTTTGTCTAATGTATACTTCAACTCTATACTTCTAATGTCTCTGCATGGACTCTGAAATTTTATTTACTAATTATTTTTTTCTCCTCAGTAGAAGTAAATAGGTTCACCTGTCATCCAATTCACATGCCTCCTGGCCCTTTTAACAGGATTAAAGTTTTATCCCTTGTTCCCTGTTTAGGATTGGATTTCTGCTTTTGTCTAATGTATACTTCAACTCTATACTTCTAATGTCTCTGCATGGACTCTGAAATTTTATTTACTAATTATTTTTTTCTCCTCAGTAGAAGTAAATAGGTTCACCTGTCATCCAATTCACATGCCTCCTGGCCCTTTTAACAGGATTAAAGTTTTATCCCTTGTTCCCTGTTTAGGATTGGATTTCTGCTTTTGTCTAATGTATACTTCAACTCTATACTTCTAATATCTCTGCATGGACTCTGAAATTTTATTTACTAATTATTTTTTTCTCCTCAGTAGAAGTAAATAGGTTCACCTGTCATCCAATTCACATGCCTCCTGGCCCTTTTAACAGGATTAAAGTTTTATCCCTTGTTCCCTGTTTAGGATTGGATTTCTGCTTTTGTCTAATGTATACTTCAACTCTATACTTCTAATGTCTCTGCATAGACTCTGAAATTTTATTTACTAATTATTTTTTTCTCCTCAATAGAAGTAAATAGGTTCACCTGTCAT
Source organism: Acanthosepion esculentum (assembly GCA_964036315.1). Taxonomy (NCBI): domain Eukaryota; kingdom Metazoa; phylum Mollusca; class Cephalopoda; order Sepiida; family Sepiidae; genus Acanthosepion; species Acanthosepion esculentum. Next base: position 75,266,101 of record OZ038486.1, read on the forward strand.
CCAATTCACATGCCTCCTGGCTCTTTTAACAGGATTAAAGTTTTATCCCTTGTTCCCTGTTTAGGATTGGATTTCTGCTTTTGTCTAATGTATACTTCAACTCTATACTTCTAATGTCTCTGCATGGACTCTGAAATTTTATTTACTAATTATTTTTTTCTCCTCAATAGAAGTAAATAGGTTCACCTGTCATCCAATTCACATGCCTCCTGGCCCTTTTAACAGGATTAAAGTTTTATCCCTTGTTCCCTGTTTAGGATTGGATTTCTGCTTTTGTCTAATGTATACTTCAACTCTATACTTCTAATATCTCTGCATGGACTCTGAAATTTTATTTACTAATTATTTTTTTCTCCTCAATAGAAGTAAATAGGTTCACCTGTCATCCAATTCACATGCCTCCTGGCTCTTTTAACAGGATTAAAGTTTTATCCCTTGTTCCCTGTTTAGGATTGGATTTCTGCTTTTGTCTAATGTATACTTCAACTCTATACTTCTAATATCTCTGCATGGACTCTGAAATTTTATTTACTAATTATTTTTTTCTCCTCAGTAGAAGTAAATAGGTTCACCTGTCATCCAATTCACATGCCTCCTGGCCCTTTTAACAGGATTAAAGTTTTATCCCTTGTTCCCTGTTTAGGATTGGATTTCTGCTTTTGTCTAATGTATACTTCAACTCTATACTTCTAATGTCTCTGCATAGACTCTGAAATTTTATTTACTAATTATTTTTTTCTCCTCAATAGAAGTAAATAGGTTCACCTGTCATCCAATTCACATGCCTCCTGGCTCTTTTAACAGGATTAAAGTTTTATCCCTTGTTCCCTGTTTAGGATTGGATTTCTGCTTTTGTCTAATGTATACTTCAACTCTATACTTCTAATGTCTCTGCATGGACTCTGAAATTTTATTTACTAATTATTTTTTTCTCCTCAATAGAAGTAAATAGGTTCACCTGTCATCCAATTCACATGCCTCCTGGCCCTTTTAACAGGATTAAAGTTTTATCCCTTGTTCCCTGTTTAGGATTGGATTTCTGCTTTTGTCTAATGTATACTTCAACTCTATACTTCTAATATCTCTGCATGGACTCTGAAATTTTATTTACTAATTATTTTTTTCTCCTCAATAGAAGTAAATAGGTTCACCTGTCATCCAATTCACATGCCTCCTGGCTCTTTTAACAGGATTAAAGTTTTATCCCTTGTTCCCTGTTTAGGATTGGATTTCTGCTTTTGTCTAATGTATACTTCAACTCTATACTTCTAATGTCTCTGCATGGACTCTGAAATTTTATTTACTAATTATTTTTTTCTCTTCAGTAGAAGTAAATAGGTTCACCTGTCATCCAATTCACATGCCTCCTGGCCCTTTTAACAGGATTAAAGTTTTATCCCTTGTTCCCTGTTTAGGATTGGATTTCTGCTTTTGTCTAATGTATACTTCAACTCTATACTTCTAATGTCTCTGCATGGACTCTGAAATTTTATTTACTAATTATTTTTTTCTCCTCAGTAGAAGTAAATAGGTTCACCTGTCATCCAATTCACATGCCTCCTGGCTCTTTTAACAGGATTAAAGTTTTATCCCTTGTTCCCTGTTTAGGATTGGATTTCTGCTTTTGTCTAATGTATACTTCAACTCTATACTTCTAATGTCTCTGCATGGACTCTGAAATTTTATTTACTAATTATTTTTTTCTCCTCAATAGAAGTAAATAGGTTCACCTGTCATCCAATTCACATGCCTCCTGGCCCTTTTAACAGGATTAAAGTTTTATCCCTTGTTCCCTGTTTAGGATTGGATTTCTGCTTTTGTCTAATGTATACTTCAACTCTATACTTCTAATGTCTCTGCATGGACTCTGAAATTTTATTTACTAATTATTTTTTTCTCCTCAATAGAAGTAAATAGGTTCACCTGTCATCCAATTCACATGCCTCCTGGCCCTTTTAACAGGATTAAAGTTTTATCCCTTGTTCCCTGTTTAGGATTGGATTTCTGCTTTTGTCTAATGTATACTTCAACTCTATACTTCTAATGTCTCTGCATGGACTCTGAAATTTTATTTACTAATTATTTTTTTCTCCTCAATAGAAGTAAATAGGTTCACCTGTCATCCAATTCACATGCCTCTTGGCCCTTTTAACAGGAGTAAAGTTTTATCCCTTGTTCCCTGTATAGGATTGGATTTCTGGTTCCTTTTAAAGTCTTTTCATTCTCTTTCATTCCCAGTAGCCCCCTTTGCATCTTAGTGGCATTATTGCCTTGCTTGAGGTGAATTGATTAAAAACAAAACAAGAGACATTGTCAAGAATTATTTGATGAAAAAATAATAATCAAATGCTGGTTAGATAATTGTTTTGTATAATTTTGTGTATTTTTTTTCAATAAATATTATCTAAAATGTATCCTTATTATTCAACAAAGTACTCATATTGCTTACTTTAATTATTTTAGTGAAGTTGATGCAGAAACGTTCAAGATTTGAATTTCATAACCATCTTATAGAAATATGAGCAGACATGTAAAAACAAGTAGCTGTTTCAAATATCATAGACAAGTTGAGATAAATAATAGTCATAATAATATGGACTGTTTTATTTCTATTTTTATTCTTGAGCATAAAATTACATGTTTGCCAATATCTATGTGAAATTCTCTGGTTTAAATATGAAAAAAATATCTACTCTAATTGTATTTTTTTTTTCTTCAGCCTATTTTTGGCTGAAATCCAGTGTAATTTCCCAAGTTGAGAAAATGTTTCTTTTTTTTTTTTTAAATCAAAATGAAAAAAAAGCTATTGGCTAATGTCCTGGCATTTTTAATTCTTACAGACGATGGTAATGATAATGGTGAGATTAGCTGTTTCCATACAAGAAACATTGGGCATTCATTGATCAAATAGCATTATTTATGGTTGAAATTTATAAAATTGTTCTCTTAAAACTGTTTCTCAAGTCCACTGTTACCACTTTTTCTACTATTGATGGAGGATTTTGTATAAGTAGGGAAAAAAAATCAACATCATGGTTTTTTTAAAACAGTTCACCACAAGCAAGGCAATAATGCCACTAAGACAACAAGCGGTTACTGGGAGTGGAAGAGAATGAGAAAATTTTCGTGAGGAGAAAGGACAATAAAAGAACAGGTGGAGGATGACAGAAAATTGCGATTGATGTTGCATTTAAATTTTGGAATATTGCAGGTGACAGGGAAGCAAGAAATCGGAAGAGACTTCAACAGGTGAGAATTGATAATTGAGAAAAAAGAAACAATTTGAATAGAAATCATTGTTACATCTGGCTAGTTCTACAGTAAAACAATGAATATAATCTTAAGTACACTACAAATTGATCTGTATTTGAGAGTATCACAAGTGGAGTTTAATTTGTTATCTTAATTTGCAGGAACTTCTAGTTCGCATCTTATGTTGTTTCTTTACCTAATAATCATACATTGAATCTTCTTACAATTGATGGTAATGCTAATGATAATATTAGCCATTTCCCTATAAGGAAACATTTGGCATTAATCGACCAGGCAACTAAAATTAATAATAGCAATCAGATACGTTTTGTCTGAATTTTTGGGATGAGGAGTTGTCATTATTTACATTTGGAAATATGTCCTCTTTGTTGGTATTATCACAATGTTTCAGCTGTCTGTTATGTCCTCTGTTCTTTGTCAGGTATCTGGGGAGTGCCGATTTTCACAGAAACATGTCAGCAGTAGCAGTAAGAAAAGAGAAGACTTGAGAACCATCAGAAATCTGTCTCTCCGAAAAAAAACTATAAAATCAGTAATAGCTGATCATATGTAGAAAGAGAGATGAGCACACCAATTCTTTAAGTTAAAAATAATTGATAGGGCATAACACTGGAAAATAAAATATTTGAAGAAATCAATTATTCTCAGAATATATGATCAACAAGGCAGTTATTGCTACCATTAATATGTACAAGCAACTGAGCAGAAAAATATGCACTACATTTGATGTAGCATAAATCTGCATAGGTAACAGCAGATGTGATATTTTTATGAAGAAATGAGGTTCATGTTTGAAAAATTAATGATGTCTCACAAAGAAAGTATGAGTATTAAGTGGAAGAAGAAAACAATGAATGACAAGAGAATTAGTCCAAACAAATGGTAATGGTAATATTAGCTGTTTCCTTATAAGGAAACATTTGGCATTCATTGACTGAGCAATTAGTGCTGCTTTTGGTTGAAATTTATAAAATCCTTCTCTGAAAACAATATTTCAGGAAAATCAATTTTCTAAGGTCCAGTCACTGTTATTGTTTTTTCCAATATTGATGGGGGTTTTCTTCCTAATCATTTATTTGAAGTTGTGTGGAATGTCAATTATGTTATATTTTTCTCTTCAAGTTACATGCAATATCCCCTGTAGTTGTTGCTCAAATGATGTGGTTTCTGTTATTTGGTATAGTTCTTTGTTTGTAATTGTGTAGCGCCAGTCTACAATGATAAAAAGCAGTTATATACAGCTGATAGTTTAGATATTTCTGAATAGGTTTGGTGCCCTACATGGCATTCATATGCAAGCCAGGATCTGTAATGGCTATTTAAGAACCTGACTCATTGTTAAACATTTGTCTAAAAAGTCGAATGCACGTGAAACCTGATTAACCACTAAAAATCAAACACCACAAAAGTAAAATACCAGAATTTCTTTCTTCTTTTTCCCCATATCATATTCTTTATCAAGTTTTAATGAAAGTGAAACATGTTAGATGAATAAACATTTCCTTTATCTTACCATTCTGTTGGATTCCAATCCATATATGATATCTAATTGATCCCCATTCATGTATATCTATATACATATAGCATAATGAGAGGCCACGTATACTTTCATAAAAAAAACACCCAATTTTGTTTCATTCATTTTATCCAGATATTATATACATATACATATATATACATCTATCTATAATATATATATATGTATATATATGTATATATATATATATATATATATATATATATATATATATATATATATATATATATACACACACACACACACATAGGTATATATATATATATGTATATTTATTGTACACTACTACATTAGAGCAAGTAAGTTACTACTACAAAATTGTACATTTTGTTTCAACATTGAATAAACAACATCTCATCAGGTAGTTAACAATGATGGTTTTTTTTATTTAACATCAAAACAAAATGTACAATTTTGTAGTAGTAACTTATATGTTCTAATGTAACAGTGTATAATAAATATTTATTGCTCTATTCTTGTATTGAACCCTGTTTTAAATTAATGTTTTGAACATTTGAATTTTATTCTTCATTCTTTTACATTTGTATATTTATATATATATATATTTCAGATAGAGTATATCTATAAAGGGACAATATGAATAAAGACAAAAGGAAAGCTTATCTGAGCCAATGTGTTTCATTCTCTGAGGAACTTTATCAAGGCAAAGATTAGGACAGATAAGTTTTACTTTTGTCTTTATTCATATATATATATAAATATATATACATCAAAACATACTAAATAGATAAAATATATATTTACATTAAAATAGTAGGGATTAAATGAGATGATCAAGTTAACTGTTAGTAATAAATTGCAATAATTAGAAAGCAAGACAAAGCATCAATTCAGTTACATACTTAATGCCCTTTGTTTGAACTTTTTTGGGCGAAGAGAAAAAAGACTGAATTTAACATCAAAGGATTATGGATAATTTTTAAAAAGAAAATTTTCCTTTTGCTGGTTGATACTCAATAAAAAATTTACTTTCTTAAATTTTATGATTTTTAGATATTTTAAGAGATGAAATTAACATGAAACGCTATGGATAAATGGATTTCTGTTAAAAATCTTCAACTCCTTTTGAGCTGATATATTCCTGAATCAGTATCTATCTATCTATATATATATATATATATATATATATATATATATATATATACCTGTATATGTATACATATATATAATCTGGCAGTAATCTCTCTTTTATACAAGTTTTGTTAAAAATAACTGACAAGGTACTATGGTTAAGTTTATTATTTAATTTTTCTTGTGTGCTTACAATGTTTTTTTCATTTTCTGGACAAATTATGTAGAAACTGTCTAAATGTCCTGAAGCCATTATTAAGGATGATTTTATTCTTACTTTTAACAATTACAGAGAAACAATATTATTTATGAATCCCACAACTTTCTGTCTTAATAAATTTTGTTTTTTTTGTTATTTCTTCTAAACCCTGTTCTACTATCCATTTAATCAAGGTCACAAAGCCTGTTATGTGTCCTGATATTAAATATACTTTTCTTTTTTGTTTCTATTTTCTCTAAAACTTTGCTGTTGCTCACGTTTGGTCCACAATATCCTCAGCATCCTTCTGTAGAACTACATTTCTATTGCTTCAAATCTGTTAAGGAGAGAACTTAATAAAAGAACAAGAATTAAGAATTAGACACTGAGCAATAAAGCAATAAAGAACCCAAGATGCAAGAGGCTACTGAGTGCTAGAGAATATGAGAAGAAGAAAACATTATTAAGGAAAGAGAACAATAAAAAAAAGAGAATTAAGAAGACAGAAGATAAACGACTGACACTGAACTTAAATTTTTGACGATCAAAGTTGACTGGGAAGCAAGAAGCCAGAAGAGAGTTCCGCAAGCAAGAAGTGTGATAGAACAAACTTTCAGCATAGAACTCACTGTCACATCAAGCAATTTCAATTGTCAAACTTATATATATATATATATATATATATATATATATATATATTCACATACATACATACGCACACACATACATGCACCACACACACACACACACATATATATATATATACATATGCACACACATACACATACATACATATATACATATATATATATATATATATATATATATATATATATATATATACATATGCACACACATACACGCACCACACACACACATACATATATATATATATATATATATATATGTGTGTGTGTGGTGCGTGTATGTGTGTGCATATATATGTATGTATGTATGTATGTGAATATATATATATATATATATATATATATATTTATATATACAAGTGAACATTGAAGTAAACACTCAGAGGCGACAGGCTGTTTCATGCTAGACACAATCGTCAGGCCACCTGATATGTGAAATGATGTGATATATATATATATATATCACATCATTTTCAATGTTCAGACATTGAAAATGTTTAACAGCATATTCTGCCCTTAATGCCATACTTGTGTTTTTGCCTTCATCTGACTTTTAAGGTCAACCGACTTGAGACGAACACAACATTCCACACAGAGGATAATGAACAGCACTGCTTGTGGAACTGCAGGAATGTTAGAGCAGTGTTCAATGTGCGCTCCCTTGCTCAAAATGTATAAAACCTCTCAAAAGTTGTAATGTCTTTTATGCACATTTGCCATCGTCTGAAGACATTTCCTCAAAGGATGACAGAAAAATGCCAATGGAATTTAAATTTTGGATAAGTTTATGATTGTACCTCAGCAGGTGTTTTCTCACTGAGAAACATCATGAAGTTGGCTGTGCTACCAGATTTTCAGTGCCCTTTTATAACTGATGTGCGCAACAGACCAGCCTAGAGAAGTTATGACTGTATTAGAAGTGTGTCTCTGACCTCCAATATCACACTTTGAAAATAGATCAATATCAGATATTTTGTTTTATAGTTTATAGCCACATTTTGTACATGATATCTCAGAATAAAATAACAAAAGAGAAAAGTGAAAATACAATAACAAAGCCTGTCTATAAAAAAGTGGACCCTACATTAATGGAAACAAACTGCTCAATAGTACAGAGAAACTATAAACCATAACAAGAAGAACCAGAAATACTTTGTTACAATGACCCATAACAACGATGCGTATATATATCTATATATTTATCTAAGATGAGGTATTATGATTACTTGCATTATTCACATTATTTGAAATGTTATCCTCATCTTCATGGCCATATTCACAATGTTTTGGCTACTGTACACTCCGGCTTTCTTCAGGTGATTGGAATTTCAAACTGAACCTTTTATTTCATCCCCTAGATTGTTCTAGCTCCATATAAAATGCCTCTTCTGGATGTCTCAGTTATTTTAACTAAAGACATATTTCCATCTGGATAAAGATGTTGGTTAGATCCAGTGACCAGACCCAAAGAGTTGTGAGTTCAATACCAGGCCACAGCAGTGGTGAACCAAAAACTTGGAGAGTTGAGTTAAATTATCATCAGTATATCAGTGGTTGACCTGGAGAAACAAAAGCCATATTGCTTGTCTGAGAAAAAGTCCTGCAATAAGAGATGATGAACAAATTCTGCACTGATTAGGGCCTCTGGGAGTTTCCTAAAAAGAGGTAGAAGACTTTTATAGGCTGATAGTTGGAAGGGTTGGACAGTTCACCAGAGTTCTTAAAAACTGGAAGACCAGATAGGAAAGCAGGAGGCAGTGAGGCATTTATTATACAGTTTAGAGAGAACAGGAGCCAGTTTGGGAGCACACTCCTTAATGACTATTGATATACCATTCAGTACACATGCTTTATTAGCAGAGGATGATAACAACTCAGACTGATTGAAGAGTGGAGGAATAGAGACCTTGCACTTATTTAATACACTATTACAGAGCCGCCGGTAATCACGACAGCCAAAGTTGTTAGAGGTTATGCAGTGCCCCATTCTATTGTCAAACAAGGACTTAGCTCCTTCAAGAACTTGCTTACATTTATTACGAGCAGTAACGATTAGGCACCTGTTGTGATGAGAGCTATCATGCAAGTGTGAACCATGGAGGTGATTGCAGTTTCACCTGTTTTTTTCCAAGATGAGATGATGGTGTTCATACCAGCTTTGACCCAAGAAGAAACGTCAATGGTGCAATTTTCAATTGGGAGGTTAAAAATGTCAGTCCAAGAGGCATCATGAAGAATATCACAGTGTGATTTCCAATCAGCATGCCAGTAATGGAAAAGAGGTTTTATGGATAGCGGGTTCTTGTTTAATGGATAATTGGAATGAAAAATCAATGGATACCACAGAGCTGTCCAAGTTACCAAGAGGGCAGTGTTGTGAAGCTTGGCAAAAGCGAGGAGAGGTAGGTAAGAAATAAATAAAGTAGAGATGCCTATTGTCTGCTTTTGCGTGAGAAACAAGTAGTGAAGTCCACAAGTTGAGTAAGGGATTGGGCAATGGAAAAATTTAATGTCTGAATACTGGCAACGTCAGTACCTTTTAGAATGTTTCAGCCATATGTCATGGTGAGCATTAAAGTCACCAAAGACAAAGATGTTCACAAATGAATGAAGAGAAAGTGCTTTTTCTATACTGTCTGCTATTATATCTAATATACCGCAGTCCTGAGAAGAGGGGGAAGCAATAAAGGAAAAAGAGATAGCTAACAGACTTTAGTAATTGAAAGATGTAAGCACAAGAAAGAGTAGTCGTGGGGCTTATGAGACAATTCTCTGGCCATTGGAAGATTATCATAGATGTAGACACTAAGGCATTCACCATGTTAATTGCAGGAATCTTTTCAGCAAAGAGGAAGATAGCCAGAATTCATTGGTAGCAATGGAAGAAATTAAGTTGGTTTCACAAAGAGTAAAGACATCTGGTGACCATTTTGAGAGACATGATTCCACACTGGAGAAGTTGAAATGGATGCCATCAATATTGGAGAAAGAAAGGTTGTGGCAGGTAGGGGTTTTTTGCTTACTGGTTTAGCTGCATTTCTTTTTGTTGCATTTTCCATGGGATTCATTTTAAGGAGAGAGAACTAATACCACCATAAAAATTATGACCATCTGCCATGAATGGCAATACAAACAAACCCAGGTTAAGGCTGAGAACAGAGTATAATGTGGCCTCAGGGTTGCTCACTGAAAACTCATGGGGGACATCAACCCATGTGTGACATACCCCAATATTATGAGACTGTTAATCACTGTTACCAAAGATATTGGGATCCTAACGACCAGTTGGAAGCAGCAGCCAGCAAACTGCCAACCTGGTACCCTCATAATGGAAAGTCACAGCTACTGGTTAGTTTGATCACCAAAAATTGAAAACAGTTAAATCATTGTAGCTCTGGTAAAAGAAAGAAAGCAAACTGGTAAACCATATCCTGAACAGGGAACAAGGAATAAACCTCTACTGCGATTCAATAGACATGGGAGGAGTGTGGGCTGGATGATAGGTGAGCCTATCTACTACTATTAACCTGTAAAGAAAAAGTAAAAAAACATGAAATATGAAAGAATTCATATTAAGTAATGACTTAATATAAGTTCTGATGCCTACTACCAACTAAAAAACTTAATCCACTCTTAATTTTTCAGCATTGATTAATAACAGTGGGTGCAGTGTAAACCACAGGTGGGCTCTGTGGGTGTTGAACAAACATAAATGTACCTGAGCAGGTGTTTGCAACAGGTATTGTTAGCTAGTTGATTAAGTAGATGGTCATCCTCAGATACGAGTTGCCATCCATTTGTGTATATATATATGTGTATATATATATATATATATAAATATATATATATATATATATATTGACAATGAATATTTCAATAAAAGCTTTTTAATTCATTTTTATGATAACTGATCAACTAATGGCAAATCTTAAATCTGAAAGGGAGAATAGCAATCCTTTTAAATCTTGCCTAATGCTGGTTTAAAAATTTAATTTTCCCTTTGCACTCAGATGCTGCTAGGAAAATATATGTAAGTATGAGAGTGCATTTTGAAGGTAGACTCTTCTCCCCAAAAGCATTTGAACCAAATCATCTAGCATACAATGTGTGCACATATGAAAGTACAATGAAAGAGAGAGGAAAACTGGGTACAAACTGAGATAATTATTTAGATAATGGTGTGTTAAAGCAGATATTTGTCTGTCATGCTAGTTAGTAAAATCAAGTAAAATGAGACAGAATAATAATAATAATAATAACACACAAGAACCAATAGGTGTATGAATATGTTAAAAATAGCATATATCTTTCTCTGACTAGGTGAGTGTGATAAAAACTCTGCTGATCTTCAAGAGAGAGTACAATCTCAGTCATGATGGCACATACACATGTACACACACACATGCATACACATATTATATATATATATATATATATATATGAATAAGGTATATTAAAGTAGCAAGTATTAATCCAATCAAGTTTGATTAAAAATTATTTTGTACTGAGTTTGCTCTGGGATTCTATCAAATTATATATATATATATATATATATATATATATATCGGGGAAAATAAGTATTTCATCCCCTGCTGATTTTCTGAGTTTGCTACCTTGCAAAAATGGGAATGGTCAATAATTTTCAGGGTAGGTCCATCTTGAAAGTGAGAGATTGAATATAAAAAAAGTTCTAGAAAATCACATTATATTAATTTTTGAACATTTATTTCTTTTTTATTAAAAAGTAAATATTTCACCCCCTACCAATCAGCAATGATCCAGGCCCCACAGACCGGTTATGTGTCCAGGAGGCATATAGACTAGTCCTATTACTCAATTATTACTCCTAATCAAGTACTCATACTGTCTGTATAAAAGACACTAGTTCACAGAATCCTTCAATGATTCAAAATCTAATCTCTCCACAATGGGCAAGATAAAAGAATTGTCTAAGGACATCCAGGACAATATTGTATACCTGCACAAGACTGGAATGGGCCACAAGACAATTGGCAAGCAGCTAGGTGAGAACAAGTCAATAAGGAAATGGACAAAACACCAATTGACTATCAATATCCTTAAGTCTGGAGCTCCACACAAGATCTCCCAATGTGGTGTGAACCTGATGATGAGAAAGGTGAGGAAAAACCCAGAACTACGTGGCAAGAGCTTGTTGATGATCTCACGGCAGCTGGGACCACAGTCACCAAGATGACCATTAGTAACACACTACGTCGTAGTGGACTGAAATCATGTAATGCCCGCAAGGTCCCCCTACTCAAGAAGACACATGTACAGGCCCATCAAAAGTTTGAAAATAAACACCTGGATGATTCAGAGGAGGGTTGGAAGAAAGTTCTGTGGTCAGATGAGACTAAAATTGAGCTTTTTGGCATCAACTCTACTTGCCATCTTTGGAGAAAAAAAAATACTGACTTGGATCCCAAGAACACCATCCCAACCATTAAGCATGGTGGTGGAAATATGCTTTGGAGCTGTTTCTCTGCTAAGGTGACAAGACGACTATACCAGGTCAAGGGAAAGATGGATGGGGCCAAGTTCAGGGAAATCTTGAGTGAAAACCTCCTTGCTCCAGCCAGGACACTGAAGATGGACCATGGATGGGTGTTCCAGTATGACACTGATCAAAAGCATATGGCTAAGGCAACAAAGGAGGGCCTCAAGAAAAAGCACATTAAGGTAATGGAGTGGCCTCGTTAGTCTCTGGACCATAATCCTTTAGAGAATCTGTGGAGGGAGGTGAGGCTTCAAGTTGCCCAATGACAACCTACGAACCTTAAGGATTTGGAGAGGATCTGCAAAGAGGAGTGATCCAAAATGCTCCCTGAGATCTGTAAAACTTGGTAATTAACTACAGGAAATATCTGGCTGCTGTGCTTGCCAACAAGGGTTTCTTCACCAAATATGGAGTGATGTTTTGCTATGGAGTGAAATACTTATATTTTCAATAAAATAGAAATACATGTTCAAAAATTATTATAATGTGATTTTCTAAAAATTTTTTTATATTCTATCTGTCACTTTTAAAACAGACTTAGTTTTTTTTATTTGAATTTTTTCTATCATTTTTTATTTCAATTTCCCAGCATCTTTTTTGTGTGCATGTGTAGTCACACCAACATAAGAAATTTAGTCTGATGAAGTCCTAAAGGACATCACAAGAAAACTTTTCCACTTTGTCATACATTTTCCCCCATATATATATATGATAAGGGGTCTCCCCTTTTCACACAAATGGACTCAACCGAGGTATACATATACTACTACCAATGAATACCCGGAGTCAGTGTCAGAGTAGTATTAGAGAAGGGTAGCACAAGAGTCACCGTCACGAGCACCTAGACTCAGTAAGGAGCCATACCGCGATACTTCAATACCAAGACTGTATATATATTATTGCTACTAACCTGCATTCCTGGATCTACTAACCCGTATTACCAGTTTGTATTACTACGTTAATACATTTATTTTCCTTATCTATTCCTGGCGTTTGTTATTTATTGCTATCGGATTTCATCATGGAATCCACAACAAATTGGCGACGAGGATATTGAACTCACACAGGAAGGAAAAAAAGTTCTCCCTCGTTGTCCACAACAAATTGGCGACGAGGAATTCAAACTCACACGGGAGAGAAAGAAAAAAAAAAGAAAAATTCTCCCTTGTCGACAACAAATTGGCGACGAGGTATTCAAACTCACACAAAAAGAAAAAAATTGCCGTTTTTGCCAGTATCCACATCAACTTGGTGATTTACGAGGATTAAAACACGGAAAATCGAGTTTTCGTAAGACTCTTATCATGGAGGATTTTAAAAGTATTTTAGTAGAACTTGTAAAATACCAAAATGAACAGCAATTACAACTCCAAGAAAGACAAAATGAACAACAATTCCAATTCCAAGAAAGAATGGAAGAAAAATGGCAAAAACAATTACTACAAATGCAAGAACTAATATTAAAGGTAGCAGGTAACAAACAACAAAATATCGAAAAAGAGGCGACTTTTTCCCAAGACGCAGTGTGGAATACGATAGAAACTTTCAAATACTCTCTAGAAGAGGATAAAAATTTGGGGGATTATTTTAGATGCCACGAAGACATCTTTAACATCGATTGTCAAAACTGGGCAGAAGCAAAGAAGCTACGTCTGTTGCTCAGAAAATTAGGAACTGAAGAATACACAAAATTTGTGGATTACATTTTGCCAAAAAAGACAAACGAATTAACGTTTGACGAAGCAGTTACATGTCTTATAGAGCTTTTCAGTCCAAAAACGTCACTCTTTCACAAGAGGTGGAAATGTCTTAAATGTGGTAAAGAGCGAAAATGAGGACTATTCCACGTTTGCCACAATCGTGAATAAACATTGTGACGACTTCAAGTTGGCAGAATTAACACCGGACAATTTCAAGTGTCTCATCTTCGTTCAAAGGTTAGTCTCAGCAAAAGATAGTGAAATGCACAAAAGAATGCTTTCAAAACTACAAAATGAACCTGGACTAACACTACAACAACTATCAGAAGATTGCCAAATGTCTGTGTATGAAGAAAGACTCGAAGAACATTGAGGAGTCAGGAGTATCACATATACGTAAGTTAAACAAACGTTTACATTCTTTACCCTCCCCGGAAAGAAAACAAAAATTCTATAAGGGAAAAAGTACAGCATATAGGGCAAATTATGACGAAAATCGAAGCAAATATAAGCCCCCCCCCCATCTGCATGTTATCGATGTGGAGGACTACACTGGAATAAGTATTGCCGTTTTAAATATAAAAACTGTCTTGTGTGTGGAAAAATGGGGCACAAGGCATCCCAATGTAGGAATAGAAAAACTACTAGTAGGATAAGAGCTACTAGGATGCATGACGAAGACAATACCAACATAAGGAAATATGTGGAACTTGAAATCTTAAATAAAAAGATAAAATTGCAACTAGACTCGGGTTCCGATCTAACGATAACCTACAGACATGGAAAAAGCTTAACAGACCAACCATGTTACATATACAAAAAATTGCTAAGGCGGTTACAGGAAAGCGTATAAAATTCGAAGGAGAAATAATCATAAATGTTAAATTTCACGGGAAAACAAGAAAACTCAAGATATATGTAATGAAAGATACAGAAAATCTAGTGGGTACAGACTGGATAAAAAAAGTTCGACATATCAGCTCGTTTTGTAAGGGTGCAGCTAGAATTGAATTGAAAGAAAATGTCCAACCAGTATGTAATAAGAAGCGAAACGTGCCATTTGCTACCACAGATGAAAACGGTAAAGAGTTATACAAGGCCGTAAAGGAATTACTTGTGATAAGAAAAGAAGTGAAAAAGGATGAATTTATTCAGAGGACGAAGGAAAAAATAAATAAAAACCAGTATACACCTACAGTACTCAAGAGATCATTCAAACACGAATGGGTCTATTTCAGTAACAATATGGCTTATGAGGTACCAAATACAATAATTAACAGACAAGGAAACGCGATGTACACAAAAGGCAAAAAATTTACCCACGGAAAACATACTGACCAAATACAAAATAGACGGGTTGAAGAGCCAAGCTCGTCACCCGCAGAAAATGATGAGTCGAAGGAGGAGATCTTTGAAGTTTTTGAGATTCAAAGACCACAAGAAGACACAGAAATTGGAAGGACTACCAGGAAGAGAAAATGTACAGTGCCTCTAATTGTCGACCATAAGAGAAAGGAAAAGATACTAAATCCCTATCTAAGGAGGGGGGTGATAAGGGGTCTCCCCTTTTCACACAAATGGACTCAACTGAGGTATACATATACTACTACCAATGAATACCCAGAGTCAGTATCAGAGTAGTATTAGAGGAGGGTAGCACAAGAGTCACTGTCATGAGCACCTAGACTTAGTAAGGAGTCATACCGCGATACTTCAATACCAAGACTGTATATATATCATTGCTACTAACCCGCATTCCTGGATCTACTAACCCGTATTACAAGTTTGTATTATTATGTTAATACATCTATTTTCCTTATCTATTCCTGGCGTTTGTTATTTATTGATATCGAATTTCATCTCGGAATCCACAACAATAATAATAACATCAATAATAATAATAACACACGAAACCCAACAGGTATATGAATGTTAAAAATAGCATATATCTGTCTCTGACTAGGTGACTGTGATAACAACTCTGCTACTCAGTCAGGATGGCACATACACATGTACACACACACACATGCACATATCATATATATATATATATATATATATATATATATATATATATATATATATATATATATATATGAATAAGGTATATGTAGGTACCAAGTATTAATCCAATGAAGTTTGAAGAATATAATAATATAATATCAACCTTGTTCTGTCTGTCCAATTTTTTATTAACATTTTCAGATTTAATAATTAGTTTTTGCTTAATAGGTAAATTTACCAAAGTTCAATTTTATACTTTGTTTTCTTTTTAAATGTTGCCAATTTCATTTCAAGGATTTTGTTTTTTGTGTGTTTATATAATTATCATTGGCTAATCCCAGCATATATATATATATGTGTCTGTGTGTGTGTTTTCAACTAAGGTGTTGAGTATTATACTCAAAATTGTGGATAAATCATCCAATAATGCAAGATTATATAAATTTATAAGATAATTTATAAACAATTTCAAGCCCTGTACGCAACACCTTGAAAATTAGAAAAATGCTATAAAAAATTAAACAGATAGTGTTGTAAGTGTGTTTATTTAACCTGTTCACTCTTGGGAATCTTTAAACAATGATTTATGAAGCTTAAATCACATCTTAAAATCCAAGCTGAAGTATCAGATATGGTTTCATATTGTGTGAATAGATCCTTGCAAAACTTTTATTTTTGCCATTTTCAATTTTTTTGAAAATGCCATGACATAAGGTGTATTATACTCAAAATTGTAGATAAATCATCCAATAATGCAAGATTATATAAATTTATAAGATAATTTATAATCAATTTCAAGCCCGGTACGCAACTCCTTGAAAATTAGAAAAATGCTATAAAACATTAAACAGATAGTGTAAGTGTGGCATTCTGCAAAGATGAAACTCAGTTCCTTGCAGTAATGAAACCACTCCACCATCTCTATCGGGAAATGGTGACAATTTATAGATGTTAAAGGGAGTCTGTCTATATTTCTGAGATGAGGTATTATGTACAGTATTTACATTAGTCGGACTATTGTCCTCATCTTTGTAGCCATATTTGTCACAACGTTTCGGCCGTTGTACGCTCCGGCCTTCTTCAGGTGGTTAGAATTTCGAACTGAACCCTTTATTTCGATCACTAAACAGTACCCCAGTGATCGAAATAAAGGGTTCGGTTCGAAATTCCAACCACCTGAAGAAGGCTGGAGCGTACAACGGCCGAAACGTTGTGACAAATATGGCGACAAAGATGAGGACAATAGTCCGACTAATGTTAAAGGGAGTTAAGGATAGCCATGACTGCCTATGTCCAAGAGTTATGTAGCATTTGAAAAGAGGATGATCTACAAAAGAAGATTGTTAATCCTTTCTCCATGTCAAAACATTCAGCTTGTTAACCATTACTTCAGCGTGCAAAGCTTTAAATATTTTTCAGTGCCCAATAAAAATTACATTTTGAAATAAGGAAGATTCATAGTGATAACATTAATTACTCTTATCGTTTATGTGTCACATCCCTTCAGCATATGAACAATCATGGCTCTGCACAGCTTCCAGTCTCTTGTTGCCCTAAGCAACATTTGACACTTTAGCTAAAACTCCTTTACCCCACTCAACCAACTATTCAAACAAATTTCTTGGTTAAGTTGCTCACTGTATCCTTGTACACCTACATCCTGTGAGTGTTAAATTTTCCAAACCCTATTTTCTCATGATATATCCTAGAAAATCACTCTACTTCTTTTATAAAATGAGGTCTTGCAAATCAGAGACAGCTTTGTGCAATTAAATTTTGTCTACCTAAAACACAAATATTTCATAAAGTTTCTTTCCTGGCGTCACACCAATATGATTTCTTGCCAAGGAAAAATCAATTTAGAAAATTCACTACAACTTAATTATACCAAAATACTAAAACCAAAAGACAGAAGTTTTATTTCCCGATTCTCTTAAATTTTGCCAAGTTAAATATCCAATATTTATAACTGTTTGGCTTCTTGTCTGAATCAATGTATTTCTTTGTGTGACAATTTCTCTAGAACAATTTAAGTATAAGAGAAAGAGAAATTGAACATAGAACAGTCTGTGCCAGAGGTAGTTTTGTCTCACACTGTCAATTGCTACAAATCATCAAACTGAAAACTCAAGTCATATTCTTAAATAGCCTCATCAAATCAAGACTTTCATATGGATGCCATGCATGGCACCAAACCCATTCAGAAATAACTAAACTGTCAGTTGTATACAACTGCTTCCTCAGATCAGTGGTAAAAAAAAGGCTTTTTTTATGTGAGTGAAGCACTGGGCTTCATCAGGTTTTGTAGTTGTCAACCAACAGGTATACACTTATTGACACTATGTCATGGCATTTTTTTAAAAAATTGAAAATGGCAAAAATAAAAGTTTTGCAAGGATTTGTAAGATATTTCACACAATATGAAACCATACCTGATACTTCAGCTTGGATTTTAAGATGTGATTTAAGCCTCATATATCATTGTTCAAAGATTCCCAAGAGTGAATAGGTTAAATAAACACATTTGTTTTAATGCTTAATATGAAAAAGAGAAATAAATGCAGTACAATTTCCTCATAGATAAAGAGTCCAAGAAATAGAACTCAAGGTAAACCATTCCAAAACATAAATTATGATCTGCAATGATGACACCTATTCTGAATCCATCATTAAAATTCAGGACGTGGAATTAGTAAATACCAAACACTTCAAATATCTCTGTGTATGGATCAGTCATGTTCATAAATAACCTCATCAGATTGAGACTTTCATCTAGATGTCATACATGGCGTAAAACTAGTTAAAAATGGTTTTCAGTGTATGAGGCCTGTGGGTCATGGCAAAGACCATCCTTCTTCTTTGAGCTTGGTAGACGTGCTCCAGAATCACAAAGAACTGTATCAAATAAGAGAAACCACAGTGAGGATCAAACTTCTGACACAAAGTTCCCTTGAGTTCAGCTCTGTATGAATATGCACAAGTGGACAAGTTTTTATTCCTGGTAGGTTTAAATAATTAGAAAGACAGTTATCTTTTTTTTTATGCACCGACTCTGTCCCTTACAAGTAGTCATGATTATTGAAAAATATTCAGCTACGATGAACAAGTAATTGACCAGCCAATTATTAACGATATTTAAAAGTCACAAATATCAATTCAGTTTCTAATTGCTTTCAGCAGTCACAGATTACTTCTGTTCTCACCTGAATATTGGAAATTTGCCAATCAAAACAATACGAACTTTAAACTTGACTTTAGGAGGCGTATTATTGCAAAATAATTAGTAAGTTTTTAAAGTCTCTGGATATTTCACAATTCTTGTTCAGCAAAATATTTGAAATTAGCACTCAGAACATTTTCAAACAGATTTTTTTGCTGTAGTATGTGATTCATGCCAGGAAATACCAGTGAACTGAATTAAAAGTCCGTTTTTGGTGACCCCAGTATATACTAGGTACACCTAAATTTGATTAAAATTAAAACAAAGTTAAGAACTGGTGTAGTATGTGATTCATACCAGGAAATACCAGTGGTCTGAGTAAAATTAAATGCCAATAAGAAACCTTTTATTTAAGAGGAATTCATCTTTGGTTTCCCTATATATATATACTAGGCTCATCTTAAGAGATGCCAAAGTAGGCTTTGGACTCATTGTCACTTCACAGCAATCAAGAAGTCAGGTGCATCAGCAGGTTGATGTAGAAGGTAACCTAATAGCCACCAGGTACTGTTTCACTTCTCACAGAATGTCAGTGATTGTGCCTAACATGTAAAGAGGCAGGTGAGCCAGTCAAGGCAGAGGGAAGCCATGTCGTGTTAGTGACTGAAGCACATCTCAAGATTCTTGCCAAAATCCAAACAAAGATCTCTAATCTTAAACAATCCTGACCAGTCACTTTCTCACTGACGTGACATGGCTTCCCTCTGTCTTTTCTACAAATATTTTCATGGCAACTGCTCTGATAAGTTCTTTTAACTGGTGCTCTGAAAACATGAATTTAAGCATGCTACTAGATTGGCATCTAGGTCCCACCATTTTATTGTTGAATTAGCTAAAATGCAACTGCCAATTCTATTCCAACAGTTTCATTTCTCGCACTTCCCACCTGAGGAAATCCCTTCTGTTTCATTGCTTCCCTGGTAACTACAATCTTCAAAAATCTAAATGCAAAACCAATCGCCATCTTCTGCCTCCTTGAACCATGTTCATCTTTTGTCCTTTCCTCAACCCCTGTTTCTTCTCAGTCTTTCACTTTCATTCCCTGTAATCCTGTATACTAGTGGTATTACTGCTTTGGTTGGAGTGAAATGATTAAAAAAAAAACATTTTCGAATGTAGGAATAGTTAAAGAGATCTTTCTGCCAAGATAACATTGCAAGAAAACTGGAAATTGTCAGAACTATCAGGCTAATTGTTGGGGCGACCCACCTTCACAACCACAATAGACTGATCCTATTATTATAAATAGAACAGTAGTTCTAGAGCAGTGTAGTGCAGTGAAGAGTGAGACTTCTGTAGTGATCAGTTACACTTCCGTTTCTCGACTGGAAGATACCGTTGGACTTTATTACTATTACTTATTGTTACTACTAACCTACGTTCGTTCTACTACTAATCTCTCTGATGTAAATACCTCTCTGAATATACCAGTATTTTTCCCTACGACTGTGTTTGTTCGTTATTACCATATACTCACGTGGAAACACTCAACATCTCAACACTAATTTATATGGCATTATGTGAAACTTCAGGACATGAGTGATCGCATCTAACCACGACTTCCTAGTCTTTGTAGCTTTTATCTATATTTATCTTTCTGCTATCCTTCCCACTCTGCTCTTCCGTCCACTTATGCAAGCTGGTTAAATAGGGTCTTCTTCTTTATGTGTCGTATCCCCTCAGGACATAGGTGATCATGGCTCTCCACAACTTCCTGTCTATTGTAGCTCTTTATAAAATTTGTCTTTCTGTCATTTCTCCTAAGCCTTGTTCTGCCATGCATTTACTCCTCACTAAGTATATTATGCATGGCTTTCCTTTGTCTCTCTTGCCCTCTATCTGTCAATCTGACGATAAAGATGAGGACAACAGTCCAAATAATGTAAATAGTATAAATACTGAAAATATTTGTTTGAACAATTGAACAACTTCTCTGTATCATCATCATCATCATCATCATCTTCAAGTAGTTGATGATCATAACTCTCCACAACTTCCAGCTCTTTGTTGCTTTAATCAATGTCTTTGTAATCCCTATCCCTGCTCTGATATCCATTCACATAAACTCATTAAGTAAGTTGCTGGCTGTTTCCGGTTACTTCTCCTTTGCTCAACATGTCCTGATAGTATTGAATTTTCCAAGCTGCCCTTCTTCATAATGTTCCAGAAATTTCAGCTGTCTCATTTTGACTTTAAATATGAATGTTTTTGTAGTTAATGTTTTCTTTAGAACTTCCGTCTAAACTCACATGTTCAATCCATGATATTCTCATGTCATTCTTCATATGTTGAGAAATTGTTTCACATTCACTGTTATATATATATAGGAGGATAGATATGGCACAGATATTCTTTGTTTCTAATGAAATATTCCTGTTTCTTAATACTTTGCTTAGTTTCTTGTAAGTAGCTTTCTCTATTCTGATACACACTTGGATTGCTGAGGCACATTTTAGGAAATTTCTTAATACACTCCAGTTAGTGGAATTCCTGTACCTGGTTGATTTTGATGTTTCCAGTTTGACACTCACACCTTTGGTTCCTTTCCTTTCTGAAACCCGTACTGAAAATAATGGTTCACCCTCTGTCAGGTGTATTGCATTAGAAAAAAATAAATTTTTGGTTTCGTTTTGTTTTCTCCAGGAAAAAATAATTTAGAAGAATCAATTATATGAAGAAGTAGTTTAATTGACTAAACAATATTACAATATTAGATATTTACTTAAAAATTTTCATTGAATTTAATATAAACATATTTAGAAGTGAATATGATATCCAATCTCTGTCTCTGTCTGTCTGTGCATATCACTCTCCCTCTCTCTCTCCCTATATATATATATATATATATATATATATATATATATAATAAAGAAGTTAATGGTCAAAGATGAATTAGACCAGGAAACAGTAGTTTTAAAAAAGTACTAAATACGTATCTTCAGGCAATTTTGGTCAATTGACTAAAATCACTCGAATACAAACATTTTAGAGTATTTGGGTGTCAATTGACTGAAATCACCTAAAGATACCAAAAGGTTGAAACCAAGGTAGGGGAATCAACTGATTTCCTAATTTTATATATATATGTGTGTGTGTGTGTGTGTGTGTGTGTTTAAGCAGCAAATATTCTTTAAGACAAACACTGTTAAAAACAGCAGACATTTTATTTTGATTAATTTTAAAGATTGACTTTTCCAAATTAATGAATAATTATTCACAGACAGGGAAGAAATTTCATCAGAAATTGTTTGCAGTTCAATTTGGAAAAATTGTATAGACTAATTTTATTATATTATTATCTATTTTCTCATTCCATTACAAACATATTTAAATTTTATTGGCAATTTATAGTATGAAAAAAAGGGTTTGCCAAAAGTTGAAATGGTTACTCATTTCTTAATGATATTATATATGTTAGCTTAACTCAGTAAATTTATTAAATAACCAAGATGATATTAAAGCCTATTCACAAGTTCTTCAGTTTCAATCACAATATCTGGCTGAATCTTTTATTTTAACATCATGATGCATCTACAAACTGGTAGCTTTTTGAGTTTTTTTTTGTCAAAATTGATGGAGAGAAAAAAACACATTTTTTTAAACTCAGAGTAAAAGATATTCTTACATTTACTTGCATTATGGAGTTGGTGACAAAATCTTATTTGTTGTTTTTGTTTTTTTTCTTTCTTAATGTTTTGAAATTTTTTCTTCGTCACTGAGTGCAATATTGTTTGTTCATAAACACAAAAATAAACTGATTTTCACAAACAATTTATGCACACAGACATACATACACACACACATATATATATATATATGTGTGTGTGAGTGTGCGTGTGGAGACATCAACAGCAAGACTGCATGTTTAACTCTGGGATCAGTAATTTAATTTTGTGCATCCCTTAAAATAATGCAAATATATTTTTATCCATTACACCATATTTTTATTTTATTTTGCTCTTTCCAATGTGAATTGTAAATATATACAGAAAAGCAATATAGATCACTGCTGATTATATATATATATATATATATATATATATATAAAAATATGGTGAACTCTTCCCCATCGTATTCAATGTATGGGGGTCAGCAATTCAGGTCCTAGGAACCGACAGCCAGACACCAGCCCATATGATTTGATTATGGTGGTGAAGGCTTTGTGCAGAACCAACCACACTTTTTGAAAAGCTGAATACAGAGGGACCTTATGCCATTTTATGGTTAAGGTCCCCAAACAAACTTCTGCAGGTTTTAAATTCAGAGTTGTCCTTCTCCTAGACCAGTTGCCATCCAAGGATGTAGGATCAAGTCTGTCCTGCTAATTACCCATAGCTGGAAGGAGAAGAAAAGGATTCATATCTATCCCAAGGGTATTAGCACATAAGTGAATGTAATGGACTCAACTGGAATTTGAACTCAGCTCTCCAAGTCCTCTGTCCAAGCCACTACCCACTACTCACTATAAACAGGATGAAAGCAGAATTAAGAACATTATAAAAAAAAAGCATAACACTAGTTGACAATAGCAAAAAAATTAGATTAATTATTTATTATAAAAAATTTAAAACCTCTAACATAATAGTTAAAAATAATAATTCACCTCCTAAAACAAAATTAAATAAGGCAAATATTATTTACAAATTTAAATACCCATTAAGGAATTGTATTCCTGATCAATCAAAATTCATAAATAATTATATAGGCCACGCTACATGTTTGACACACAGACTCACTCTACAACTTTCTGACCATAGTTCAATTAGATCTCATTTAAATATTCATGGAGGCCTACCAGACACTATTCGTAAGATACTTGTTGACAACACTAATATAATAGCATCATCTACATGCAAAAAAAAAAAGGCTAAAAATAATGGAAGCCTTATTAATAAAAACAAAAAAACCAACACTTAATAATATTAACTTTGAACATGGACACAATATCTTAACCTTGTTTTGAAAAATGAAAACATTTTATAAAACATACATACAACAAACTATTTCTTATTTAACAGTTAAAATATTTAATCCTTGAAAATGGATAAATGTATAGCTGAAAGTGCTCGGATAAAAAGAACATTCGGACAGTTTTTATATACTTTATCATCCCAAAAAAAAAATTATCAGATCGCATGAGAAATTGTATAAAAAATTAAATAAAAGCACCTTGTCTGTCATATTCAATGAAATATACATATACATATATATATGGTTCGATGGGTAAACTGTCGCCATTTTATATATTTATTTTTGATTATGCACGTTGTTTGTTTTTTATTTTGTCAACTGCACAGTATTGTAGGGTCAGTTGGGCACTATAGGGTTAAGATTCTACACACAGTGAAATAGTAGGTCATAAGAGGAAAATGCAAAGACATTTATCATTAAAAAAGCAGCATAAAAATAGATGAAATGCTATATCATGCATCACACACCTACATCAAATTTGAAATATCAGTTCCTACACAATCACTGAAGTTAAGCAATGTTGAGCCTGGTTAGTACCCAGATGGGTGAATGCTGGGGAATACCACGTTTGGTAAGCTTTGATGTATGGGTGGTGTAATAGATAATAGGTTAGAATTGTTAATCGGAGACTCGAGTTCCAATTTCTGTTGGTTCCATTGTATTCACATAGGTGCAAAATACTCTTGGGAAAAGTATGAATCCACCTCTTCTCCCCCTCAGCTATGGGTTAATTAGTAAGACTTGTATTACTAAAAGCATTATTATCTCTAAAATTCTTAAAATCTAAAAATATTTTCTGTCTGTAAATGACCTGCAAAGGGTTGATAATCCATAAAAAATGAATCAATAAAATAAAATAATGATGTATTCATTTTGTTGAAATTATCCTTAGTGTATTCATAGTGATATTTCCAATTTATTCTTTTCAATTGATTCTCACTTTTTATGAAAGTCCTGCGTTTTATGGGAAGGTATGTACTTAACATCACAAAGAGGCAGTTGAAATTTATGGGGCACATAATGAGGATGGAAGACTTGGAAAAACTAATACTCATAGGACAGATAGAGGGAAAGAGGGACAGCTGAAAGCAGAGCATAACATACTTGAAGGCCTTGAGCCAATGGAATGGCAGAACAGGGTTTGGGAGAAATAGCAAAAAGACAAAACTTATTAAGAACTGCAAGGGTAGGAGGGCCATGATCACCTATGTACTGAAGGGTCATGGTATATAAAAGAATACAGCATAAACTTACAAAAAGGCTAAGTCAGAGTTTTTACTTCAACCGCTAGCTATAATAACCAAGTGGATGAGATAGGTACTGTGGTTTAGGTGATGGTATGGTAAGAGTCTGTAATTGTTTTACCATCTTGATTTCAAATTCATATTCATGGAGGCATGCTGATATTTGATTTTAACAAATGCCCACAGTGAAAAGAGGATGAGCTTTGTTTTGGAATTCTGGAATCAACTGATTAAAGCCTCCCATTTCCTCTTTTTTATTCTATTCATCATGGGAAAAGGGTTTATTTTTAATTTTATTTTATTTTTTGTAATTGACACAAGTGAATCTCAAGTCAAGATCCAGAGCTTTGATTAAACTGCTGCAGATTTCCCAGTGACTGGTGTAGGCAGCAGTCAGCTATCTCTCACTCCTTCTTTCCATGCATCACTGTCAAGTGCGCTAATGCAAGCACTCCTGCATATCCCTCCCAATGGAGTCTTTCCACACCTTCTTAGGTCTACCATGACCTCTGTGACCAGGAACCATGAACTCTGAGATAGTTCTGATGCAAGACGAAGCTGGTTGGATGTAACCAAACCATCTAAGATGATGGGTGTACAGCACTTATTTTATATCCTCAATACCGAGCCTTGTTAACAACTTGGACAAGGATGTTTCATACTGAGACTTGGTGTTGCAGATCCAGCAAATCATCGAGCAGTCATTGTGGCAGAGGTACCAAGACTAACACACTTGGTGCTCAAGTCTCAATGCCATGGAGCAGTGCAGATTGTAAATATGAAGATAACAATTTGCCATGAGTTCTCAACGATATGTGAGAATGGGTAGGAGCTTTTTAAATTTCCTCGAAAGCCACAGAGTGCCTGGTTATAATAACAAGCTCACAACCTCTACCTGTGCAGAGTATATCTCCAAGATAACAGAAACAGGGCACCGTCTATTCACAGATATTGATGATTATCATTGAAAAGTACAACATAATTGTTTTTATGCAAGTATAATTTCTGCTTATGTTTACTTTCTTCTTCTGAAACTGGTAGTATGAATAATTATTATATTAATATTTATATATCCTTATTTTATTGCGAAGGCATTATTTTTAGTGAATACTCAATATTATTTATTATATTATTTATTTATTAAACAGCATATTTATTTATATTTGTCTACTATTCGGATTGAGGAATCGGAGAGCCGAATTCGAATTCCAGTCGAATCAGTTACATTCACTCACGCGCTAATACCTTTGGGAAAGGTATGAATCCTCTTCTTCTCCCCCCAGCTATGGGTAATTAACAAGACAGACTGAGTTCTATACCCTTGGATGGCAAGTGGCTTACCACAGAAAGAAATGGCAACCTACTGCGGGAAAAAATCTGCCTCATCAGTCATGATGTGCTCTCTGGTAGGACCTACTAAAAACAATGTCTATGTAATAAAATCTGTTAGAGTAATAAATAAAAAATCTATCCCTTTCTTTAGAAATATTCTTAATTCTTATCACTATAAAAGCTAATTCTAGTAGGTACACTTGTTTTTTTAAATTTTATTAAATGGTGAAAGTAATGTTTACCCACTAAAAATAATGATTATAGCAAAGAAGAAATAATGCTGGGTAGAAAATCCGTTCAAAAAGATTACTGTTGTTTACATTTCAGGTACAAAAATCAAGCTAGCAGATATAAATTCGTAGAAGTCTCAACAAAAAAAACATGTTTTCTTTAACAGGTTTTTCTGACTTTGTCCTATTAATCAGGCTCTGTAACCAAATTGGTAATGATACACCTCAGCTTAAAAAGTCGTTTCCTTAAGGTAAAAAAAAGGATGCATGTTCAATTCCTGTCAGAGGCACAATTTGTCTTTGGTAGGACTCCTTAATATAGGCTGGTTGTTATTAATTTCGTTCTTTAATCAAATAAAAAAAAAGGGATAGTAACTCAAAATACGTGTACCCACAAGAAATAATGTTTATAGTAAATAAGAAATAATGTTTATAGTAATAAGAAATAGTGTTTATAGTAAATAAGAAATAATGTTTATAGTAAATAAGAAATAATGTTTATAGTAAATAAGAAATACTGTTTATAGTAATAAGAAATAGTGTTTATAGTAAATAAGAAATAATGTTTATAGTAATAAGAAATGTTTATAGTAAATAAGAAATAATGTTTATAGTAAATAAGAAATAATGTTTATAGTAATAAGAAATAATGTTTATAGTAAATAAGAAATAATGTTTATAGTAAATAAGAAATAATGTTTATAGTAATAAGAAATAGTGTTTATAGTAAATAAGAAATAATGTTTATAGTAATAAGAAATGTTTATAGTAAATAAGAAATAATGTTTATAGTAAATAAGAAATAATGTTTATAGTAATAAGAAATAATGTTTATAGTAAATAAGAAATAATGTTTATAGTAAATAAGAAATAATGTTTATAGTAATAAGAAATAGTGTTTATAGTAAATAAGAAATAATGTTTATAGTAATAAGAAATGTTTATAGTAAATAAGAAATAATGTTTATAGTAAATAAGAAATAATGTTTATAGTAATAAGAAATAATGTTTATAGTAAATAAGAAATAATGTTTATAGTAAATAAGAAATAATGTTTATAGTAATAAGAAATAATGTTTATAGTAAATAAGAAATAATGTTTATAGTAATAAGAAATAGTGTTTATAGTAAATAAGAAATAATGTTTATAGTAATAAGAAATGTTTATAGTAAATAAGAAATAATGTTTATAGTAAATAAGAAATAATGTTTATAGTAATAAGAAATAATGTTTATAATAAATAAGAAATAATGTTTATAGTAAATAAGAAATAATGTTTATAGTAAATAAGAAATAGTGTTTATAGTAAATAAGAAATAATGTTTATAGTAATAAGAAATGTTTATAGTAAATAAGAAATAATGTTTATAGTAAATAAGAAATAATGTTTATAGTAATAAGAAATAATGTTTATAGTAAATAAGAAATAATGTTTATAGTAAATAAGAAATAATGTTTATAGTAATAAGAAATAGTGTTTATAGTAAATAAGAAATAATGTTTATAGTAATAAGAAATGTTTATAGTAAATAAGAAATAATGTTTATAGTAAATAAGAAATAATGTTTATAGTAATAAGAAATAATGTTTATAGTAAATAAGAAATAATGTTTATAGTAAATAAGAAATAATGTTTATAGTAAATAAGAAATAATGTTTATAGTAATAAGAAATAATGTTTATAGTAAATAAGAAATAATGTTTATAGTAATAAGAAATAGTGTTTATAGTAAATAAGAAATAATGTTTATAGTAATAAGAAATGTTTATAGTAAATAAGAAATAATGTTTATAGTAAATAAGAAATAATGTTTATAGTAATAAGAAATAATGTTTATAATAAATAAGAAATAATGTTTATAGTAAATAAGAAATAATGTTTATAGTAAATAAGAAATAGTGTTTATAGTAAATAAGAAATAATGTTTATAGTAATAAGAAATGTTTATAGTAAATAAGAAATAATGTTTATAGTAAATAAGAAATAATGTTTATAGTAATAAGAAATAATGTTTATAGTAAATAAGAAATAATGTTTATAGTAAATAAGAAATAATGTTTATAGTAATAAGAAATAGTGTTTATAGTAAATAAGAAATAATGTTTATAGTAATAAGAAATGTTTATAGTAAATAAGAAATAATGTTTATAGTAAATAAGAAATAATGTTTATAGTAATAAGAAATAATGTTTATAGTAAATAAGAAATAATGTTTATAGTAAATAAGAAATAATGTTTATAGTAAATAAGAAATAATGTTTATAGTAATAAGAAATAATGTTTATAGTAAATAAGAAATAATGTTTATAGTAAATAAGAAATAATGTTGGATAAAAAATCCTTTCAAAAAATTTATAAGAACAACAAAAATTTTATTTCACCACAAACATTTTCCAAAAACTGGGCAGAGAATTGCAAGACAGGAGGATTTCTTTGGTAACAAAGAAAAGAATACTGAGCTGTTGCATGACATCTGTCCTTCTTTACGGCAGCAAATGTTGGACCATTTCCTCAAAGATGAAGAAGAGACTCAAGGTGACAGAGATGTGGTTCGACAGAAGGATGCTAAGGATATCATGGACCAAGTGTGTGAGCAATGATGAGGTCTTAGAGAGGATGCAAACAAGGAGGAGGATTATACTTAACAGGAAGATGCAGTTGAAGTTCCTAGGACACCTAATGAGGAAGGAGAGCCTGGAGAATCTGATACTCACAGGTCGAATAGAGGGAAGAGAGACAAGGGAAAACAACATGTGACATACCTAGCGGGTTTAAGCAAGTGGATGACAGAACATGGTCTGGGGGAGGTAGCAGAGGGAAGAAACTTGTTGAGAGCTGAAAGGGATAGAGGGAGGTGGAGAGGCCATGTTCACCTATGTCCTGAAAGGACATGGCGCATAAAAAGAAAGAAATTGTGCAAAATAACTTGTAAAGCAAGTCTTCTTTTTAATTATAGTGCTTGATATCAAGAGATAAAACATTAATAATGTTACATTCTCTCTAAAATCAGATATTCTGATTCACACTACATTAATTTCCACCGCTTGCCAGATGTGAACATTCCGAATGCCCAAAACTAAACTTAAAATCCATCCGCTGCACAAGGTTTTGCACATTATCTTCTGTTTACTCACACACTCAAAGACAAAAAGCCAGCAATACAATCCAGAATTTCCACTCAATAACACCCACTCTTGCCTAAAGAAAGAAATTAAAAACTGGAGCTCATTTGAACCTAAGAAAGAACATAAAAGAGTCTGTCTATATTTCTGAGATGAGGTATTATGTACAGTATTTACATTAGTCGGACTATTGTCCTCATCTTTGTCGCCATATTTGTCACAACGTTTCGGCCGTTGTACGCTCCGGCCTTCATCAGGTGGTTGGAATTTTGAACTGAACCCTTTATTTCGATCACTGGGGTAGACTGTTCCAGTTCCACGAGCCATGTTTGATGGATGTCAGTTATCAGTTATCTCCTGCTAATTTTCCCTCTGAAAGTTCTCCACTGCCTGAACCGGGTATTGAACTCACACTCTTTGGGTCTGTCACTGGATCTAACCAACGCCTTTATCCACTGTACCATGTGTCCTTGAGAACATCAAAAAAGCCATCAAAGTGACAATTGGTAGTTCGACGTCCTCTTGACACTTTGACGAAAAGTGACATCCCATCTCCAAAGACATCAGAGTCAACCAGCTCACCAAACCCTAGTATGTTACAATTCATACTTTCGTACACCTCACTGTATGCCTTTACAACTTTACAACTTCACTTAACTCTTTTTTTCATACATGACACATCTACCCTGATTTTTCATTTGTTATATTTTATGTTAATTCAAATGTTTATTTCTTTACATTCTTATTGGTTTCTCTTTGTTCTGCCACCATATGCTTAGTAACATGAAACACACTTCCATAGCATAACAATAATAAATAAAATAAATTAAATTTGCTTATTTATCTTATCACTGTCGCTAAATGAGTTTCAAATAATTACATCCACTCATCAGGGGACTCATATATATACAATCTATCACCAAAGATGCCGGGAAAATAGTTGGCGGCTCCTTGTACTGTTCCAGAAAGTAATTGACCTCCTGTCATACTCTATCATAACTAAGTGCTCCAGTGCTCATGGCTGGGTTATTTACAGCTTCACACTTCATTCATAATAAAGAATGTCGGGGAACAAGTCTCGAGTGACCCTTATTGGCCCTATTATGTACCTTTGTAGGAGCTGCAACAAATCTTTTCACAGTTTGGTGGTATCTTCCAATTATTTTGGATATTTCTAATCTAGATTTGCCTTTGGAAAGTTCAGATGTTATAATATCTTTCTCAGAAGGGGTCAAGTCACATTTGTGACCCACAATTGTATGATTATAGTGACACTCTTTTATAGTCTGTAACACTTCTATATCGTGTTAATATCGTTTTTTTTTCCTGTTGTGCATAACAATGCAGTTTTTAAACAGCCTGCACATATAGCTATTCCCATTATACTGTGAAAATTTAATTAAATTCCAACTGTTAGTTTTTGGACTAAATGGGAAAAATGTCACCTCATTAATAATTTGAAATGCAGGGGATATATATATATATATATATATATATATATATATATATATATATATATGTATGTATATGTACAGTGGAGTAGTACATAGCAGCTAGGATTGAAGAATTGGAGAGCTGAGTTTGTATTCCAGTTGAATCCATTACATTCACTTACATGCTAATAACCCTTGGAAAAGGTATCAAATTTATTAGATCACATGAGAAATTGTATAAAAAACTAAATCAAAGCACCGTGTCTGTTGTATTAAATGAAATGTACATGAAAGGAGGATTGCTGCCTAAATATACAAATATATATATATATATATATATATATATATATATATATATATATATATATATATATGGAGAGAGACAGAGAGAGAGAGAGCAAGAAAAAGAGAGAGAGTGTGGAGGCACGGGGGAGTAGTGGATAGTGGTTTGGATTGAGGAATCAGAGAGCTTAGTTTGAATTCCAGTCCAATCAATGCTTACATGCTAATACACTTGGAAAAAGTATTAATCCTCCTTTTCTCCCTCCAGCTATGGGTAAAATAGCAGGACAGACTGGGTTTTATAGACTTGGATGGCAACTGGTCTAGGAGAAGGATAACTCTAAATTCAAAACCTGTGGAAGGTTGTTTGCGGACCTTGTGGCAAGTTGTGTACCAGGTCTCTGTATTCAGCCCTTCAAAAAGTGTGGTTGGTTCTGCACAAAGCCTTCACCACTATAATCAAATGATATGTGTTGGTGTCTGGCTGTTGGTTCCTAGGAACTGAGCTGCTTGACCCTCATACACTGAATATGACAGGAGGGTCTACCATATATATATATATATATATATAATATCTGGATAAAATATTTATTTCTGTGTTTTTGTATATATATTTATTTAAATATATACAAAAACACAGAAATAAATACTTTCATAAAAAAAACACCCAATTTTGTTTCATTTATTTTATCCAGATATTATATACATATCAAGAAAGTATACGTGGCCTCTCATTATGCTATATATATATATATATATATATATATATATATATATATATATATATATATATATATATATATGCACATTTCATTAAAAACGACTGACAAGGTGCTTTTATTTAGTTTTTTATATAATTTCTCGTGCGATCTAATAAAGTTTTTCTTTTCATAGGATAAATTATATAAAAACTGTCCGAATTAGATCGCACAAGAAATTATATAAAAAACTAAATAAAAGCACCTTGTCAGTCGTTTTTAATGAAATGTGCATGAAAGAAGGATTGCTGCCTAAATACACAAATTTTAAATATATATATATATATATATATATATATATATATATATATATGTATATATATATATATATATATATATTATGAACATTCAGGAAATGTAGGCATACACTATAATTTGAAAATTCCCAAAATATGACAAAATAATATCAGTAAGAACAAAGAAACATGCATACAAAGTTAATGTATTAAATAAATAAATAGATTAAAGTGCACTATGAGAATACATGGATGTGCAGGTGCTGTAATTGATAGTGGCTTGGTTTAAGAACTCAGAGAGCCAAGTTTCAATTCCAGTCGAGTTTGTTACATTTACTTACAAGCAAATACCCTTGGGAAAAGTATAAATCTATCTCTTCTCCCCAGCCATGAATGAAACAGTTAGAGTTGTATCTGAAAAAAATATTGTTCTCCCCCAAAAATTGTTAATGCAATATTCACTCACAAAAAAAGAATTATTCTTAGAATGCAAAAAATATGCTTTGGCTTTAAATAATCCACAAAGTGCTGATAAGTCATAAAAAATACCAAATCAATATAACTACACATATATATTAAGTAACTTTAAAATACAGGAAGTGGTTTTTGAATGGAAGGAAATTTTAAATTAGAGATGCATAGCAACTGAAAGCAAACATTCTCTTGAATAAATTGAGTTTATTTGGATGTCATTAATGGAGAAATCATATCCCCTAGAATCTGGTCAATCTATGGAGTTTTTCTTAAGTCAATAGTTGTAGGCAGATACTTATCTGTAGCTTTGCAGGAAGCCCTTGAAAAAAAGGATAAAATAGATGTTTTCCAATAGGTTGGTATAGCATAAGAGCTTCAGATGTCTGAGCAACATATAACCTGATATGTAATCTGGAGTAGATAGTAATATGTACATATATGTGTGTGTGTGTGTGTAAAACACATGCAGCCATTTTGAATATATCAAAAACTTGATATTACTTTGTAACCAATCAAAAGAAACCTCACTGTGTATGCATAAGTAGACACTCTCCTATCTTCTATTATTTTAACAGAGGATGGAAAGTATGACACAGAAAACAGAAGGTACACTGGGATAGCAAAAATTGCTTTCCAGAAGCTAAGCAAAGTATTAAGAAACAGGAAAATTTCAATACAAACAATGAAAAAAGTACTGAACTATTATGTAATATCAGTCCTCCTATATAGCAATGAATACTGGAGAATCTCACAGATGAAGAAGAGACCTGAGGTAGCAGAAATATAGTTCTACAGAATGATGCTGAAAATACCATGGGTTGAACATGTGAGCAATGGTTGGTTGATTGTTTTGTCTAGCGGCATATCAACCTTTATGGTTTATTTAAAACCAAAATCTTCAATTACAAATAAAATGCATGGTTAGTCATTTTTCTATAAACTGTATTCTTGGTCATTATAATATATGTATTGTTGGTCATTTTGCTTTAAAAATATTTTGTTGGTAATTTTACTGTAAATAGTTATTATTGGTAATTTTACTACAAATAGTTATTGTTGATAATTTTCTATATAAAAATGTATTGCTGGTACTTTTGCCATGAAAATGAATTTTTATACTTTCAGAGTGTTTTTTGGGGGGAGGTCACTATTTACCCATAGTTGGAACCCTAACAGGTTCTACCACCTCAGGTCAGCGTGAGCCTGGGGACAAAAGTAATTAAGAGGTAGTTCTACGCTCCTCAAAACATCCAGTCTCCTGATCTGAAGCCTTGCTGCCAGATTTAGTTTATCATCATACTCAAGACTAATGTGAGCAATGATGAAGTTTTAAAGAAAATGGAAACATAAAGGGCACATACTTAGAATCAGAAAGTGACAATCGAAAATTTTATGGCATATAATGAGGAAAGTGGGCTTGGAAAATTTGACACTCACAGGACATATTGAAGGCAAGAGGGTATAATCTCTCTAACAAACTTGTATAAATGGTTGGTAGAACAGGGATTAGGAAAGATAGCAAAAATACAAAACTTACTAAGAGCTACAAAAGATACAAAATTGTAGAGAGACATGATTAAATAGGATAGAGACCTACTGCATTTGGTAGCCTTGGAGACACCACTATTTACTTTAAATACAACAGTAATATGGAGTTAGACTAGGTGTAGAGGGTGACTATTAAAATGATTCATTACTTGATATGTGATATGAATGAAAGAGGTGGTAGGATGTGAAGATTATGAGAATAAGGAGGATAGATTATGATTGCCTCTAGATTTGAAGATGTTAAGATTGTAATTTTCAGGGAAGCACCCTCATGGGAGTCTGTTTCACAAGTGGCAGTTCTTGGCAAAAAGCTGTCTGAGTGGATCTTTCGTCTTACATTTGGAATAGGGAGATATGGATAATTTAACTCCATGAAAGTAGCATGTCATGTCCTAATTATAAAGGTTTGTACAGGTAGACCTAAAGAATAGAGCGCCTCTGAATTTTGCCAAACAAATAGTGATAGAGTAGCGAAAGAATAGCAGCATTGTATCTGTAAGAAAGAAGTTGCAGAGCAGAAAATAAGACATCCCCCACGAGGGTGGGGGTTAAGAATTTTGAACTCCATCAAGGCTGGAAAATGAGGAGTAAGCACCCTCAGCCCAGATATGGAAGCAATACTCTATTTTTGGTCTGTTTTGACTCATATCAAGATCTTTCTTTTTTTTTTACAATGATGTTCACCATGTACAAGGCCTGAGGGCCACTTGAGATAGAGGACTACAGAATAAGAAGCAAAAGTTATACAGATATGTGTGGAAGATAATGGTTAAGCTTAGATTTGAACAGATTAAGATTGTAGTGACTGGGGAAGCATCCTCTTCGTAGTCGGTTCCACATGGCACTGCTTAACGAGCTGAAAATTTTTCCAGCATCTGGCATGTCTATGGCATTTGGGTAAACATTAGCCTATCCGACATCTTAGCTTTGCATACAAGGCCTGGCAGATATTTTTAGCTATTTTGCAAAGTAAACAAGCAACCATCTTAAATGCTATCAGATATGGTTCCTGTCAGGATGCTGACTATATCTGTGAGTAACCTACTGATAGTAACGTGACTCAAGTTAATCAATAACAATATCTCATTACCGAAATTCAGACAATTACATTTTGTTGTTGATTCCTTTCATCTTAGTTGCTAAAATAATCTCTTCCTTCCTAAAAAGTAATATTTTGATTTAGCATTTAAGATATATATTAATTTTCCAGAGAGCTTTTGCTTCTAAAAGGAATTTGTTATTGCTATATTGTATGCACATACACACACACACACACATATATATATATATATATATATATATATATATATATATTTGTGAATACATGAAATTATATTCTTGGGTTTTGTCATCTATATGTTTGTGTATATTAGCAAGATTGTCCCCAATTAACGATATATGTCTAAGTGTGGTGTTTGAGGGTTTGTGTAATTACATTGTTTAGAATTTGATATATTTGGGGGGGGGGGCAGTACTCAGAATTGGAGACAGATCATATGTAGCTATAAATAGTGTAGACATAAAAATCAACACTATGGTCTCTGTTCACATAATCTATATACATATATATATATATATATATATATATATATATATATATAACAATTTTGGGCACTTTGACATGGTGTAATGACAATGGCTAGCAAGCTTGTTTCGCTAGAGCCATTATGACTGAGTAGTGAGCTTGATCCTCATAGTTTCAGCCTTTTGCCATATCTAAGCAAAGCTTAGAAAATCACTATATATATATATATATATATATATATATATATATATATATATATATATATATAGAGCAAGTTTTTTTTAATCATTTCACCCCATGCTTGGCAATAAAGCTACTAAGAAGCAGGGTGTTACTGAGTCTGAGGGAATATGTGGAAAAACACTATTAAGGGGAGAGAACAATAAAAGAACAGGAATTAAGAAGATGGAAGATAATGACTGACATTGCATTTAAGTTTTTGAAGATCAAAGTTGACTGGGGAGCAAGAAGCTGGAAGAGAGTTCCGCAAGTTAGAAGTGCAAGGGAAGAAAATGTTAGCATAGAACTTATGGTAACATTTAGCTATTTCAACTGTAAAATGATGAGACATTGTTGCCAATCTAGTACTGCACTTAAATTCATAAAGTCTAGGTACCATAACCTACCTTAGATGGGACACAAAGCCTTAAGCATGGAGCACCCAGTGAGGATTGAACTTACCACTCAGTTATAACTGGTTAGGCAAGACAAGCTTGCTAACCATTACACCACATTAAAATGCCCTATACAGTGTGCAATGGGTAAATTTTCACCATTTTATATTTTTACTTGTGCACATGCACATTGTTTATTCTTGATTTTGCTGACTGCACAATATTGTAGGGTCAGTTGGGCACTGTCTTTGAGAAAAAAGAGCACCATGACACAATTCACTTTGCCAGAAATTTAAAAACAGCAAGTTGTACTACTTGGCATTCATGTCAGAAGCTCCAATATGAAGATTTCAGAGTGTTTCGGTGTCAATCTCTGGACAGTGCAGAGGATTTGGAAAGAGTTGGATGAGTCTGAAGGTGTTTGAAGTGATTACTAGAGATGGTGATGTTATGTCTCTATTCATTCTCCAACAGGGCCTCAAACTCAACATGGAGGCCTACATCAAGTATCTTTAGGAGGTAGTGCTTCTCTTGGTCAAGAGGGTGACTGCTGAAACACCCAATGTCTAGCAATAGGACTCTGCACCATACCACACTAGCAGGAGAACCCAGTCATGGCTGTCAGATAATTTCTGTGAGCACATCAC
>OZ038486.1:75306208-75331208 GCA_964036315.1 Acanthosepion esculentum
CTTACTAATAATCCTACTACTCAGTTAAAAGTGAAAATTAATAAATTAATCACAACTAACAATGTGGAACAAGACAATCTAAAACTTACCAAAATAACCGGAGACTATAAACCAGGATATGTTTATGGTTCTATCAAAATGCACAAGCCTAACTTTCCACTCCATCCTATTATATCCCAAATTCCTACTTCTGTCTACCAACTAAGTAAAATGCTTAGCAAATTAATAACACCATACATGCCTAACAAATACAGCATTAAATCAACCCTTGAACTTATACAAATATTAAAAACTGAAAAACCTAACAATGAAACCGTAGCATCACTTGATATTGAAAATTTGTTCACTAACATTCCAGTTAGAGAAACCATTGACATTATTATTAAAAGTATATATAATAATTCCCCCCATTTAAAATTAAACCTAAACTACTAAGAAAATTACTTTTAATCTGTACCAATGAAGTCCCATTCTATGATCACAGAAATAATGTATATGTGCAATGTGACAGCATTTCTATAGGTTCTGTTCTGGGTCCAAACTTCTACATAGTCAATTTACAAAATAATATATGTAGCACCACCAAGAAACCCTCCATCTACCTCAGATATGTAGATGATATCCTTATTTTAGTTAAAAACATGGAAGAAATACTGAAACTCCAAAAATACTTTAAAAAATCTCAAGTTCACATACAAACTTAACAAAGATAACAAAATCCCTTTCTTTGATATTTTAATAGACACAAATAACACATTTACTACCTCCCCATATAAAAAACAACCAGCAAAAACTCTTGCACTCTCAGCTATAAGAGTGAATATCCTAACTACTACAAAATATCACTTATACAGAATTTAATTAAGATGATTAATCAAAAACCTCAACACATGTCAAATAGAACATAGTACTTCCTCAAAGGACCCTAAATATATTAAATTCTTATATTGTAACCAGATGCATGCTAACTATAAACAGGATGAGAAAGTCATAAAAACCTCATTCATACCAATATATTTCCCATGGATCCCAATAAAAAAATAAAATTTATAATATATTATGCAAAATACAATCCAACCAATGTATTATGTAAAACCAACATTATATATCAATTCAAATGTTCTTTGGGAGAATGTATCTCTGACAGAAAAACAAATATATATGTTGAAAATATGACAACCACATTATCAAGACATCTTACTCTACACGTCTGATCCTTATTCCATTGCGAGACATTTACACCAACATTCCTGTCCACATTCACAGTATAGAAAAATACTAATTGATAACAAAACTATCCTACACCAAGAAAATAACAAATTAAAACTACAGATCCTCAAAGCAATCTACATTAAAAAATTGAAGCTGACATTGAATAGAATCAGATTTAAATACTGTAATAATGTTCTAAAATGCCTATAAAAAGAACAGTTTTCACACTAATGTGCACTTGATGATGACATTTCAACATAAAAGAAAAAATTCCATAATGGATAATTTTTTCACATTCTAATGAACACTAAAGCATAACTGTCAGCCATTGCATTTAAACACAAAAAGAAAAAATCAGTAATGCATAGCTACACATAGTTTTTGCCTTACCACTTGCTCCCCTGATGATGATCTCAGAAAGAAATGGAAGGTACTTGGGAAGTAAAAGTGATTTCACTGTTACAGTGCATTTCTTGCCTCATTTGATTGTAATACACAGAAAAATATTTGTGAATATGAAAGGATTATGCTAAAAATACTGTTTGTAATTTATTTAATCACACACACACACACACACAAACACACACATATATATATATATATATATATATATATATATGTATTTCATCTCCTTAGAGACTTTATCAAGAGAAAAGTAAGGATTTTATTTAACATGTATTTATAAACAAAAGTAAAAATATCATTTCAAAATTCTTAAATTTAAATCTAATAAGGCTCTAATATATTCTTAAAACTGTATGCTAAGTGATGTAATTTAATTATACCCAATAAACGAAAGTGAGTAAATTTTTACTTTTTTATATTTATATATATATATATATATATATATATATATATATATATATATATATATATATATATATTCTTTGATATCTTAATTATCCATTAATTTGATAAATTATTTATATATTTATTTGAAATAATTGAATTTCTTGAGTAAACCAATTTTTAAAATTTTTAATTTAAAAAATTTTTATGATCATGTATAGTGACTTAAGAGAGGAGTATTTCTTTTAAGAAAGGAGATATTTGAAAAAAAAAACAGTGTGCAAGTTAAGTTAATTTTATAGGTATATTTTATTTATTTATGTCTGAATTTTTACATATTCATTTATACATATAAAGTTCTCACCCCATATATACATCCATGCATATATTTTATCACTATATTATTTTGTCTTTATGCATGTAGACAAGTTGACCAGCATTCACAGCCATTACTGAGAATTGATATTATGTAGAAGTTCTGTATTCTTTTTTGTTTTTAGCAAAGTTTTCATTTTTCTTAATACTTTGTTTAGCTTTCTGAAGGTGCCTTTCACTATTCCACCGTGCCTCATTTAGATTTCAATGTTGCATCTTCCATCACCTGTTAAAACACTTCTCATATGACAATAAAAAAAGTATAATAAAAAGAACTGTGAAAGAAAATAATCATTTATGAAAATTTTAAGCAAATTTTATTTTTATAAAAAAGACAAACAGTTTTTGCATACTTTTTTGAATTTGAATTTCCGAAATTAAATTTGGCTTCATTTTTAATTATATTTAAAATTATTTTTGAAATAATTTCAAATAATTTTTAGATGAATTCCCTCCTTCTTGCAAAATCATAATGAAATTACAACATTCTTTAAAAAAATACTAAGATGTAAAATTTTTTTACATTAAGTATTCATAGATTAAAATCTACAATGAAATTTACAAACACATTTATATTAAATCCATTACTAGGCCAGATGTTAAGAAAGTTGGTTCACTATGTTGTGCAAGACAATTTTCTCTCCAGAATCTATCTTATATATCTATAAGTCTACCATTCATCCATGGTTAGAATACTGCTGTCACATATGGTGCCCCTGTTATTTACCTTGAGCTCTTTGATAAAATCCAAAGAAGAATCAGCAATATTATTAGTCCTGATCTGGCATGGCTTCAGTCATTTTCCCATCATCATAAGGTTGCCTCCCTGTGCCTTTTCTTTAAATACTTTCATGGTAATTGTTCAGATGAGCTCATTGCTATGTTACCTAGACTTTTTTAATTTAAGTGCAATACTAGACTGGCATCAAGATCTCATGAATTCACATTTGAGATATAGCCGTAAATTCTATGCTAACTGTTTCTTTTCTGACACTTTTTGTTTATGGAACTCCCTTCTGGCTCCATGCTTTCCAGCCAACTTTAATCCCCAAAATTTAAATGCAATATCAATTGCTATCTACGGTCCTTCTGATTATTCTTTTCTCTTCCCACTCATTATTAATGTTTCTGTTCTTAATTCTTCCACACCCAGTAACCCCTTGTGTCTTGGTGGCTTTACTGCCTTGCATCAGGTGAAACTGATTAAAAGAAAATTTCACATCATTTCTTATATAACTGAGAAGCTTTTAAAATCTGTATGATTTAGAATACAATTCTACAACATATCAGACTGGCATATTTATTTATAGAACAGGTGGAAACACTAGATACTACAAAGGAAGGTAATATGTGACAAAGAATTGATTTTTGCGTATTGTCACAGATGTGTCTGGAAGCCTACCTGAGAAAGATCTCCCAAGTGATTTCAGGTATTGTCCAGGTACAATGGGTAAATGCCATGGCACCCTGTTTTATAAAATAGAGCAGATGCTAACTGATGTGGTGAAATGGAATTGAAC
Organism: Acanthosepion esculentum; assembly: GCA_964036315.1. Classification (NCBI taxonomy): domain Eukaryota; kingdom Metazoa; phylum Mollusca; class Cephalopoda; order Sepiida; family Sepiidae; genus Acanthosepion; species Acanthosepion esculentum. Next base: position 75,310,105 of record OZ038486.1, read on the forward strand.
CTCAATAATATACACTTATTTTATATAGACTTATTTTAACTATTGTCTCTATTTTCATTGTTATATTCACAGTGTTTCAGACATTGTACCATCAACAATGACTTCCTGAACCAGTGACTGAATTCATGTTTTAGACAATCATCTCATAGATATAAAGAAACAATGTAAATGGATAGAAAAAAGTCAAAAGTTAATTAAATTGAAGTTAAAAGTTAATTTTGGGGATTATTGTTTGTTTCTTTTCTCTACAACTAGAGTTTGCAATATCTATCTAGCTATCTAACTGTATATGGGCACATGGCCAAGTGGTTAGAACATTCACACCATGAGACCTGGATTCAAATTTCATCATGGTCAATTTGTCAGGAAGGAGAAAGATATTATTGGAATAGATTGAGGTTGATCCCAGCATGCAGCACCTTTGGAAATTGCCTGAAAACTACAGGTTGACCCAAGACTTGTGAGCGAAAGTGGGTAGACAGAACTCTTGAGGGTCATCAATAGCTGTGCTAGCACAAAGCCACAAGTCATCATGGCTGAAGGCTTGAGTGTGCTGGCCTTGTTCAAATTGTTGATCACACTAGATAACACACTCTCTTCCAGGTTTGCTTAGCATAGTTGCAGTACAAACCACAGATGTGGTCTGTGGGTGTTGAGCAAACAGAAATGTGCCTGAGTGAGCATCTGCAATAGGGATTGACTAGTTGTCATAGTAGATATATGCAAGTGGACACTGAGGTCAACAGTCTGTTTCATGGTCGAATGCAATCTTCAAACCGGATGGCTTAAAGATTGAATTCAAGCATGAAACAGACTGTCACTACTTGATGTTTACTTTAGTGTTCACCCTTATATTTATACATGCTCTGTCCCTGACATTGAGCACGTTTACCTATTGATATAACATACCTTATAACTGATATTTTTATTTTTATCATATATATATATATATATATATTGAATGCATTTTGGCTGCAATTTTTCATTTATACATGTTTGATTAAATAACAATGAAAGTCCCTTCTTGATTATTATTTTATTTACTTTTTCAGTATTTCTAATAATTTTATAAAAGACTAAATCAAATCACCTTGTCTGTCATATTCAATGAAATATATATATATATATATATATATATATATATATATATATATATGTGTAGGATTAATATGAATAAAAGTTTGTCACTTAGCTGATTGATGATACCTTCAGCATGCAGACTCCAATGTTTCATAGACTGACCTTTCCATCCACTCTTCAGGATGTATCAGCAATTTACTGCTTATATTTTTCAATTTTTACCTTAAAGAGTTTGGAAGAGATATAGGTTTTTCCTGGTAAGAATTCTAATTTTGGCAGTCACTTAGCAGAAAGAAAAACTAATGAACCTCTACTAACAACAATGGTTGCTTCAAGCAAGTTGCAATTCGTATACTTTCACACCACAACCAATGAAAACCATCATATGATCCAATATACATATACATGTATTAATCCCATGGATTCTATTGAGGAGTTTTGCTGGTTTGCTTTCTATAGCAAGTTGCTTTTTATTGAGTGAAGCTGCTCTCACCCTATGCTCAATGAGTTTTGAATTCAGACTTGTCCTTCTAGGCTGGTTGCCATCCGTGTATAGAGATCACAGGCTGCTCCTGCTATTAACTCTGAACTGTGGGGAGAATATATGGATTTATACTTTCCCAAAGATATTTGTATGAAAGCAAATGCAATAACATCAACTTACCAGTTTCACTTTCCATGCCAATAACTGCTACTGAATAGGTAGGTATAATACTACATTATATCTTGTAGTCATGGGTTCAATCCCTTAGTCTGGCAGTGGAATCTATTGGATCTCAAGGAGGCATTGGACAAAAGGATGAAATAACAGAATTAAGTAGGGTTAGTTCTAAATACTAAGAATGAATCTGAAAAACTGATAAAAACAGTATTTCAAATAAATTAGTGGATAATAAAGATAATTTCTCTTGTCAGAGATTCAAAGAAAAATGAACCTTGCTGAATTTGGAATTTTCACCAGAATATATATATATATATGAATAAAAAGAGACAAGTGGAAAAACCATAATATGTCAACACATCAGCTAAGAATAGTTTTTACATGTCTCTTTATTCATTTTGTCTCCTCTACAGATACTCTCTATCTGAGAATATTTACAAACACCCACATACATGCACACACATACACACAATATATATATATATGTGTGTGTGTGTGTGTGTGTCTGTATACACTTATTGTGTATTTGGGTAGCACTCTATCTTTTAAACAAATTTCGTTAAAAATGACTGAGGTACTGTGATTAAGCTGTTTATAGAAAATACAAGTAGAAAATACAAGTTTAATAGCCTCATCCACAACTAAAAATGACTAAAAATAATGAAAGCATTAATAATTGGATATACAGTTTTTACACACTTTATGTCCAGGGAAGAAATCACTTATACAAACACAAGAAAAATTGTATATATATATATATATATATGTGTGTGTGTGTGTGTGTGTGTGTGTGTGTGTGTGTGTGTGTGTGTGTGCATATGTATGGTCTGTGTCTGTGTGTTTCTGTCTATGCATTAATCTATCTCAGTGTTTTTTCACTTATCAACCTATCTATCTCAATGTAGCAATTTACTGACTAAAATGCTATCTTTTAATGCAGTATGTAATTTAAGTTGTCTATGTAGTCATATATTTCTACTGTAGGGTCATTAGTAAGACAGACAACCGAAGATACAAGCTACAAAGTGGAGATGTCAAAATCAAGCAAGTATGAAAATTTAAATATCTGTGGAGTGTTTTACAAGAGGCCAGAGAATTTGATATCAAAATTAAAAGTCACATTGGAATAGCAGATGTTGTGCAAAAGGTAATCAAAGTATTAAGAAACAAGAAAATAACATTAGAAACAAAGAAAATACCTATCCACCTATATCACAGTGAATGTTGGGCAATTTTCTCACAGATAAGATTTGAGACAACAGATATGGTTCTGCAGATGGATGCTGAGAAGACCATGGACAGAAGAACATATAACATGGAAATTTTAATGAAAATAGAAACAAAAAGGACATTTGTAGTACTTAGAATCTGAATGAGATAGCAGAAATGTCTAGGACATATAATGAGAAAAGAAAGCTTGGTAAATTTGACATTCACAGGAGAAGGTAGGTGGGACAGAGTGAAACATCAAGGAAGGGAGAAGGATAGCAAAAAGGCAAACATTGCTAAGAGTTAGAAGGGATAGGAAACTGTGGAGAACCATGAACACACACATCCTGACATGTCACCTAGAAGTAGAATATATACATATTGGCTATGCCCCAGATGACAAAATATTAAGATTTCAGTGTCCGCAGCAGATCATTGGTCAGAAAATAAACAAAATTTAAACAAATAAAGTGATTTGGTATTTTTTATATTTTATATTCTCAGTTTGATTTCTTTAAAGTTATAAATGGCTTTTTATAGAAAGAAGAGTTAATATATTTTTTATTCAATGTTGATCACTTCATACAGTTGATTTGTAGTTGAAATATTTCCCAGGTAGTTTATGCCTCGTGAGATGAAATATTCTTTATAAGGTTTGAATGTGGATTCTGACTAAGCCTGTTGGTTCTGAACTGGCAACTCAACTTCTGTCACATTCCCACTGTCATAAAGTTGCTTCCCTCTAACTTTTTCTATAAATACTTTCATGGTGTTTGTTTCTGATGGTCTTTACTCTTTGGTACCTAGACTTTATGAATTTAAGTGCAGTATTACATGGTGCCCAGTAAAAAAGCGGTAAATTCGAAAAGATGTGAGACAAACGTTGAAAACTGCTGACGACTGATTTGAATGAAAAATTCAGGAGGAATTTCTGCACATTTCGCCAATCACCATATCGAATGTTCTTCTTTGAAAAGTACGATGACTTGATGCTCAAAATCAGTGATTTGTTTAGCCATATGAAAAGGGAAGAACAAAAAAACGAAAGTTGTTTACAAATAAACTTTAAATAACAAGTCACAAGATCAAGCACACATTAATCAGTCATAAAAAGAACCAATCAGAGTTAAAAAAAAAAAAAAAAAAATCATGTGAGAGTTAAATGATTATTCAAGGTCATAAATATTCAAAAAATTTATTCAAAATTATTCAAGATGAATTATTCCTGAAAAATAAAACAGTGATAATAAATTTTCTGCTTTTTTACTGGGCACCCTGTAGATTGGTGGCAAGGTCTCATCATATTACAGTTGAAATGGCTAGATGTAACTGTAAGTGCTATGCTAACAGTTTCTTTTCTCACACTTCTTGCTTGTGGAACTCTCTTCTGGCTTCTTGCTTCCAGTCCAGTTTGACCTTCAAATATTTAAATGCAATGTCAATTGTTATCTTCTGTTGTTTTAATTCCTGTTCTTTTATTGTTCTCTCTCCTTAATAATGTCTTTCTTTTTCTTATATTCTTTCACACTCAGAAATTCAGTAAAATAATACCTGATCATTCTTCTTTTGAAAACCAATTTCTCATTTGGGGAAAGTAAATTTCCCTGTAATTTAAAAAGAAAATGCTATGTCCAGTCAGGATGTAGCAGATCATGGCTCTCTACAGATTCCTTTCCTTTACTATCTGTGATTTACCATAACTTTTAGGGAAAGATGAACAAGTGATTTCTTGTGGGTGCAAGAGACATTTCCATGGAATTTTGACAAGTCAGTTTGGCCTCCATCAACTTTGTCATTAATCCTATGGACTTTGTGATATGGACACATGGCATAGCGATGTTTCACATATTTCACACTCAAATGTGTCAGACCTGAAAGAAGGTCTTATGATATTGTAGTAGTACAATTTGAGTGAAGAGGTCATGAACTTCAGTTGTGAAGGGATTAAGCACTATGGTGAAAGCAAAGGTTGGCCATTTTGATTGGAAATGTATGCAAAACGTTGTCAGTAAATATAACAATCAACCTGTAAACTTTTATTAGTGACTGACTGATTCGTTTTCTACGGCTTATCAACCCTTTACATGTTATTTAAAGCCAGAAAATATTTTTAGATTGTAACAATTTTTTTAGATAGCAATGGTTTAATGATACAAGTCTTACTAAATAACCCATAACTTTGGGGAGAAGAAGTGGATTCATACATTTCCCAAAGGTATTTGTATGTAAGTGAATATAACGAACCCAGCGGGAATTGGAACTCGGCTCTCTGATTAACAATTCCAAATCATTATCATATTACACCGGCTGCACATCCAAGCTTACAGCATGTAGTACTATCTAGGTACTGTCACGGGTAGTAATTTTTTTATTAATTTACAGGTTTTCAAACGGAGACACAGAGAAAAATAACTTTCAACTTTATATATTAGATTATTAAATTGATCGTTGCACACAGAACTAGTAAAAGAGACACTTTCGTGGATTTTTGGCAAAGCAACTTGTGTTCCATCAATATGTGATTTGGCTCATATTGGAGAGCGATGTTTCACATATTTCATACTCAAGTGTGTCAGATCTGAAGAAGGTCTTATGACATCGTAGTACAATATGAACGAAGAGGTGGTGAAGAGGTCATGAACTTCAGTTGTGAAGGGATTAAGCACTATGGTGAAAGCAAAGGTTGGCCATTTTGATTGGAAATGTATGCAAAACATTGTCAGTAAATATAACAATCAACCTGTAAACTTTTATTAGTGATTGACTGATTCGTTTTCTACGGCTTATCAACCCTTTACATGTTATTTAAAGCCAGAAAATATTTTTTCCCCATATTTAAAAAATATTTTCAAGTGAATATGACTTTAAAATATTTTTTGGCATATTGAAAATATATTTTTAAGTTAACGGGATTTAAAAACTATTTTAAGTGAATAAGATTTAAAAATACGAGTTGTTTATACAGTAAGTATTATTTTTATTTCAACTTTCTTCAAACAGACAATATTTTAAAGTTGAAATCAATTTCAATGTTTCATAACCTGATCTGTCAGTGATCCAACGGTTCAAGGGTAGTAATTTTTTTATTAATTTACAGGTTTTCAAATGGAGACACAGACAAAAATAACTTTCAACTTTATATATTAGATTGTTAATTTGATCGTTGCACACAGAACTTTTGTGGATTTTTAACAAAGCAACTTGTGTTCCATCAATATGTGATATGAATCATATTGGAGAGCGATGTTTCACATATTTCATACTCAAGTGTGTCAGATCTGAAGAAGGTCTTATGACATCGTAGTACAATATGAACAAAGAGGTGGTGAAGAGGTCATGAACTTCAGTTGTGAAGGGATTAAGCACTATGGTGAAAGCAAAGGTTGGCCATTTTGAATTGTAAGCAAAGTATATGGCTGGAAAAGTGGCACTAAAGAATGGAATTTGTTTGAATATATGCTATGGAAGCTCTCTTATTTTTGTTATTGTTCATCCGCTACAAGGACCAAGAGCCACTCAAAGTAGAAGTTTACAGAATGAGGTCATTGTAAAGGCATAAGAGTAGAGAGTAAAAAGAATTTAAGATGTTAAGATCATACTAACAGAGGAAGCATCCTCTCAGGAGTCTGTTCCACAAAGTAACAGTTCTTGAGAAGAAGCTATCTTAATGGAACCTCCACCTTACTAATGGAATACAAAGGGAATGAAGAGGAGCCAACCTTGTGTATGTGGCATGGTGGGTTCTAGCTGTGAAGGTTTGAACTGCAGGAACTCAGAAATGTAACTTATTTGAACAATTGCCATGAAAATAGAGATAAGGTAGAGATAGGCTAGTAATGTTTCATCTGTGAGAAAGAGATTGTAGGGTGGAAAATAATTCATCACCCAGAAGGCTGTGTAAATGCTTTTAGTGATAGAGTATGATTGGTGTTTCACTGTTACATGGCCCTAAATCCAGTGGAAACAGGGTGAGCAATAACTGAGTATTACTAAAAAAATAAGATATCTCTAAATATAGACATAGCACAAAAACAAACTATCCCTGCAATAATGTGAAATGAACTAGAAGCATATCCATTCAACATAACCTTCATTACATTTTAGGAATTATTGGATGAAGCCAAATATTCATCCAGAGGCACTGTAGCCATTGAACTTGTGGAGAAGGTCAGCATGCCAAACCCTGTAGAATGTCTTTGAGATATCTAAACCCACCACTTGTGCCTTGTGGTTCTTATCTAAAGCCTAATAGACAAATTCAGTGATAGCAGCTAACACATTGGTGGTAGACCTGGAGAAATAGAAGCCATTTTGTTTATCCAAAAGGAAGCAGAGAAAGAAAGAAAACTGCACATACTTCTAGACAAAGGAGTACAGGAAAGTGAGAAGAAAAGACTAATCATTAATTGTAAGAAGACAGAATATATGGTCATTACCAAGAGGGATAGCTCAACATGTGAGCTACAAATTGGAGACATCAGAATCAAGCAAGCATAGAAATTTAACCATGTGTGTAATAGATGATCAAAAATGTTAGATAGAAATATGAATGTGCTTCAGAGTAGTGAAAGATGCCTCCCAAAAACTAAACAAAGTATTAAGAAACAGAAAAATTCTATTAGAAACAAAAGAAAAGAATGAATGTTGGACAATTTCCTCACAGACAAAGAGGAGATTCGAGACAGCAGAGATGTGGTTCTATAGAAGAATAATGGATAAGTTTTTGTAAATATTGTAAAAGAATTCCATAAACAATAGAAGAATTAATCAAAAGACATCTGCATAGCAGCTTTGGATACTGTCTTTATAACATGGGCAGATTTTACTGGTATAAAAACATTGCATTATTTTGAATACTTGGACTCCTATTTGAAATTCAAAGACGTTTACCACCTACTAGAAGGATTGTTTCTTTCTATAAAATCAGACATAAAGAAAAGACTTGTCATTTAATTTTGTTTCTTCAATATGCTTGTTAATTAATTGCTGTGTATTCTTCTTTACCATTTTTAATTATAAACCACAGCTTCTCGACAATCTTGTATGCTAATCTCTCAACTTACTGCCAAGAGGCTATCCTTAGAATACAATAACTTTGACAATTGTTGATCTTTCATCTGTTACAAATAAACACAGACAAGAGGTTTTGCTTGTCAGCTCTTAAGAATACTGGTCTTCCATAAATGCCTTTAATGCAACAGGGAATAGAAATTTATGCATGTTTCTGATATTGTTTTAATAAGCAGGAAACATATTCACAATTAGAAGGAGAATGAAATCTAAAAAAGTTCTATACTCAGTAACAATTAAGAGGCAGAATGCTAGCATAACCTATACCAAGCCATAATTGGGTTTGGCTGCTTTGGATAGGTTGTAACCTGTAAAGTATCACTGATGAGTTTTTAAAGGAATATATTATTATTGTTAATATTAAAGTATGGATGAAAGGAAATACATTACACTGAAATCTTCCCTGTTGACTTTATAATAACCGCTTTCGACCATTAAATTCAGAAAATAATAGCTATTAGCCATTAAATTGTCATAATTCTTATCATCCATTAAATTTTTAGAGTTGTAGCTATTTGTCATTAAATTTTTATAACAATTGATATTTTCCATTAAATTTTCATAATAATTTTTAGTTTCCATTAAATTTTCATAATAAATACTATTTGCCATTAAATTTCCATAACTGTATTTTGTCATTAGGTTTTCAAAATAATTGCTGTTTGCTATTAAATTTTAATAGTAACTGCTGGGTGTCATTAAATTTGCATAATAATTGCTATTTGTCCTTAAATTATCATAATTTCTACAAAATTTCATTATTATCTAAATTTTCCTAACTGCCATTTGCCATTAAATTTTCATAATTTCTATTTGTCATTAAATTTTCATAACAACTGCTGTTTTTCATTAAATTTTCATTATAACTGTTTTTTGCCATTAAATAAAAGTACCAACTTAAATAAAACTCTACTGGTTGCTTAAGTTGATGTTAATGATTTTGAGAAAGGTAAAACTTGCTAAAATATCTTGTACCTGGCAAACTATAATGATAATAGTAATATTAGTCATTTACTTATAAGAATAAATGCAATATTCATTGACTGAGCAGACAATGCTACTTTCAGTTGAAATTTATAAAAGATTTCTCCTGAAACAATTTTTCAGAAAAATAAGTTTCTAAAATTCAGTGTTATTGCTCTTTCTTCCTAACGTAAATGTTAATATCATGATTACATCATTAACATCTCTTTGAAGTATATGTGCTATCCATTATCATTGTTGCTGTTGTTGAAATGTCACTAAATTCACAAACCAATATGGGACCTAGTGGATTAAAACATTGGCTTGTTCATGTTCAATCCCTTGGTTATTGAGAGTGGAACAAGAACAACCTATCCCATAGATTAAATAAAGGGGTTAGTTTTAAATTTCCTGTAAATTACCTAGACGAACAGCTATCTGATGAATGCTGGAGGGCACAATAGTTGAAACTATGTGATGACAACAACAAAAATGAGGCCCATAGTCTGCATGACAATGATGTAAATAAAGTGATACTGAATGCAAATAAAAGAGCATTAATTACTTATAATAATATAAATGCCAAGAATGTGAAGAAACATTTTAAACTTTGTCAATTAATTAGTGGTTATACTATTTTCTTAAAATGTCTTTATAGAAAATTGATAACATTGGTAACATTATTAAAATGATGAACAACCAAAGAGCCTATTGATAATATCTATAAGTATTTATATCACTTAAAACAAGAGGTTTTTTAATGCTTATATTCAAAATGAGATTTGGGGACCAAGATAAAAATTCTCTTTTTAAACCTCAAGGAAACATGAGTTTTTTATAAGATTTAACCAAAATAAATTTTATGGTTAAAACACCAACTTTTTAGATATTTTATTAAGGGACCATCAGTTGTAATGGATATATTCAAAATGCAAATTGGAGATTAAAACAGAAAATATTCAGAAATTTTCTTCTTAAAACTTAAGAAACCATCAGTTTTTAATAAATATATTCAAAAGTCAATGGATATACTCAAAGCATTACATAGCACCATTATTTCTCATGAAAAGGAGAATGGAATAAAAGGTTATTTACACTATTTACTTTGTTCGGACTGTTGCCCTTACATGGGCCAATGGATAAAAAGCATTGGCTTGAAGTAATGCAAAAAATGACTTGACCCAAAGAGTTATGAGTTTCAAAAAAAACTTGGAAAGTTGAGTTACTAAAGGGAATTAATTGAAAACTGAGATATTTAGAAAAGGCATGGCGTGTGGAACTAGAACATTCTATCATCATGGATTAAATAGAGGGTTTGGTTTGAAATTCCAACATATATTATGACCAGAGTGTACAACAGCCAAAACATTGTAAATATGACATTAAAGATGAAAACAACAGTCCAAATAATATTATTATTATCGCTCTCCCGTCGAACTCGACGTATGAGGGTCAGACAGATCAGTTCCCAGAAACTGCAAAGCCCAACAGCCACACAGGATTTGATTATAGTGGTGAAGGCTTTGTGCAGGGCCATCCACACTTTTTGGAGGGACGAATACAGGGACCTGGTGCAACGGATGCCACAAGGTCCCCAAATGACCCTCCGCAGGTTTTGAATTCAGAGTTGTCCTTCTCCTAGACCAGTTGCCATCCAAGGCTATAGAACCCAGTCTGTCCTGCTATTTGCCCATAGTTGGAGGGAGAAGAAGAGGATTCACACCTTTCCCAAGGGTATTAGCACGTAAGTGAATGTAATGGAATCGACTGGAGTTCGAACTCGGCTCTCCGATTCCTCAATCCAAGCCGTTATCCATTACTCCACCGTGCCTCCATCCAAATAATATAAATCGTCCAAATTGCGTCCAAATAATATAAATCGTATAAATAGTTAAAATACCTCATCTCAGAAATACAGACAGAGGATAAAAAAATGGGTCACTGAAAATTTAAAACCAGTTACTTCAGGTACATGCAGTTTGTAGGGGTGAGTAAACAGTTAATATTTATTTGGAGATAAGTTTAATTTAAACATGAGTTTCCTAACAAATTTCAATAAAGATTTTTACCATTTTTCTCAATCATTTCATGCCAAGCAAGGGGATAAAACCACTAAGACATGAAGGGATTAGTGAGGATGAATGAAACTGAGAAAACATTATTGAGGAGAGAGAGGACAAGAAAAGATCAAAATTCAATGAGAGATATAAACTTTTGAAGATCATAATTGACAGGAAAGCAAGAAGCCAGAAGTGTGTTTCGCAGGCAAAGTATGGGAGAGAAGAAACTATTAGAATAGAAGTTATGGTTACATATAGTAACATCAACAGTAAAATGATGAGACCTATCTACCAATCTAGTACCGAGCTTAAATTTGGGAACTCAAGCTATCAAAGAGGAATGAATCAGAACTATTACTATCAAAGTATTTATAGAAAAAGCACAGAGAAATTATGTTATCGCAGTGGGAAAGTGAACGAAGCTGAGATAACATGTCAGGAACGATGAAATTGCAGATTCTTCTTTGGATTTTGTCAAGAATCTTTAGATACATAAAATGAGTACCCGACCAGATGTGGCAGCAATATTTGATATATGAATAAATGGTGGACTTATAAATGTGCAAAATAGATTCAGGCAAGAGAATTTTCTTAGCAGCAGACTTAGGAATTGATTCCATATAATATTTCCAGTTCATGTTAGTGGAAAACATGAGACTGAGAAAGATGTAATGAATTGCTTTCAGGAGGTTAACATTAGCAATGCTGATGGAAGATAAAAAAGGTTCTCTAAAATTATCAAAAGAGAGCCGTTTCATATTGGAGGCATTAAAATTAATAATTAACATTTTCTAACTAAATTAATACATCATATATGTAGATAAATAGAATAACAATATTGATAATTTAATATGCATTATTAAAAAAAAACAAATGAGATACAAAAATGGAAATTGCTGCAATTTTAAAGTTGGTTGATAAAGAAAGGTTTTGTATGAAAGGAATGTTCCTTTGCAATGTCCTTTTGTAAGTGTGTGAAAAAGGGGTTTACATACACACTGTGAGAAAGGAGTTTGTTGAACTTGGCTGTGGCTTTGGTCAGTGGAAATGGGATAGATGATTGAAGACTGTTTCTTTGAATTTGCCCAAAACGGAAAACAAAATGCTTCTGACAGCATGTGTGTCTACCCAATTTTTCATTGCCAACCCTGTTTATGTGTGTGTTACCCACTAGTTCATCTATCTGGGAAGGCAGTTCATGCAAAATATTTAAGACCCTGATTTTGAAATCTATGCTGCCTCATGACCATAGCAAATAATGGAAAAGATTATGGCAGAGAATCAAAACAAAAATGTTGAGTGCTATTCCTCACGTAGTTGGGTGTTAACATCACTCTCTTTCCACGGCAAAGTCAACCAAAAACATAATACCCTGCATTCCTTTGGAACTTGCAAGTTTGATGAGAAAGGCAAAACTTCCATATACTATCTCTGAAGCTTGTACACGGGAGAGTTTATTCTAGTCTTACCACCCAGTAAGAACACAACATGCCATGTGTGAACTGAATGGATCAAAGTGCTATTATTATCTTACAAGATGGATGGATGCCTACTACTACTTAATACCAAAAACCAGATTGATAATAGCACTTGTTGTGGAGGCAGAAATGAGTAACCTGGAAGATAGAACCTTGTTGTTGTTGATGTTGTTGTTACTGTTGTGGAGGTTAATTCCTTCTCTACCTCAGCAAACAGATCCAAGCATCAAACAAAAGAGGACATTGAGTAGGAGTAAATAAATGTATAATTTATTTACATATATAGGCACCCCTTGATTAATGTGCTTTTGATTAATGCATTTTTGATTAGTATGTTAAAATTTTTATATACCAAAATTCAATTAGTGCATACATAATAATCAATTAGTGCAGTAAAACATTATTCAGTTTAACCATAGTAATTGAAAATAGTTTTTTTTTTATAGTTACCGATGTGCACATTATCCACACTAACTGAGGGCTTCCTGCATACAAAGACTCGTAACTTCTATCTCTTGTTGTTAAAGCATACAGGGAGAGAGTGTGGGGAAATTAGAAGTGAAATGAACATTGATGGTGGCCATCATCATTGTCAGTGTTTATCTCACAGTGTGTCAGTGATGACATCAAATGTTGATCCGTGTCAGGTCTGTTTGAATTTTATTATTAATTTTTTTTTTTTTTTTTTGTGCTGAGCAATTTTCTTTTGGTGGATGTATGCTTGGAGCTGATGAAAAGAAAATCTATATATGCAGAGTGCTTTGGGTTGTTGAATAGTCAACAATCAGTTTGTGTAGAAAATATAAGAGGCATGACACACTTAATTTTATCAGGGCAATCAATTAACAGCAATGAAATGAAAAAAGAAAAGTTTCTCATCCTGATGTATGAATTCTGAATTCATTTTAACTTGTTATTTTCTTGTTTTATCTACATGGATACTTCCTTTTTGATTTATTAACAGAAACATTAAAAATGTAAGATAAATGCATGTCAAATTATTTTTCCACCATATGTAATTATTCAAGTAATAACTTGTTACTCTTGTTTTACTTTTAATTTTTTTTTTTTGCACAATAATGTTAACCCTATATAAAGCCCAAGAGCCACAAGGTAAAAGGTAAGAGTTAGAGGTAAAGGGTACAGTTTATAGGGATATATAGGGAAGATAATGATTAACTCTAGAATTGAGCAGGTTAGGATTGTAGTGACCAGGGAAATATTCTCTTGGGAGTCAGTTCCACAAAGTAGCAGTTCATACGAAGAAGCTGTTTGAGTGGAACTTAAATCTCACCAGTGGAGTACAAAAAAAATGAGGGTGGTTGCATGGCTTGGCAGATCTTAGAACTGGTGGAACAAAAGAATGTAGTTTTTGGCTGGACACTTTCCATGGAAATGGCAGTTGAGTAGCAAAAGGTGGTTCATTTGTGGGAAAGGCATTGTAGGGTGTAAAATAATTCATATAGTCACAAGGTCGTGTATATGTTTTTGAACGCTATCGAGTTTGGTAAATGAAGACTGGGCAGATCCTGTTCGTATATGGCAGATCTTGCCTGTTCGTATATTGGCCAGATCTTGCCTGTTCGTATATTGGCCAGATCTTGCTCTTGTAAAGATAAATGATAGCAAGAGGAGTCAAGTTAATTACTGGAGTGGTACAGGGAACCAGTTATTTTTCCAAATTCTTTACAAATGGATATTACGTAAAATTTCCACTGGTGGTTCATGTTATAACAAGTGTTTGGTTGCAAAAGAAAGGAATAACAAGGATTACATTTTTAACAGTGTGTATTCATTAAATATATATAATATATATTTAATTGTTAGAAAACTGGCAAGAATTGTTAATATGTGGTTTTCAGCTGCTGATTGTCAGGGAAGTGGTTAGGTGTAAGAGTGTTGTTAGTAGTGCTGGGAGTTAACTGATTTCTTGGGTCGGTTTGTGAACTCACAGGAGAGGTCCAGAGTGGATTAGCCATTTGTGGAGTTTAATGCACGCCTTTCTTTAATGTAGAAATTGACATCTGTGACGGTGTTGATGAGCTGGTGGTCATGTGATGCCGAGATGTTGAGGCCAAACTTCCTGGTAAGGTGGGTTGGCATGTTGATCGATTGAGGTTACAGTGGTGGGTTGATTTGTTGTAGGTTGATTGCCAAGGTTATGGCAATGGTGACAAGGGATTAGGTGTTGAACATTAATCAAGTGGAAGTTCTCTGTTGGATTCAGGTCAAATGTGGTATCAATGAAACATGGTCACAGTGGTGATGGCGAGTGATGCCTGGAGTGGGTGAAGCAGAATGTTTTTGTTGGATTCGGATTGGACAAGTAGATGAAATAAAAATAGTGTTTAAAATAAACAGAGCATCTACTCAAACATGGTTAGCCAATAAAAACAATATTTAAAGTAACATATATATATATATATATATATATATATAGTATTACACAACAAAATCCAAAATTACCTCATATGAGGGAAAGATCTATTTCAACCAACGAAAACCTTGTCAGTCTTATTCAACCCCGGTGTATTGATTGAGTTTGTGTTGAAATTACCCAACATGAATTCAGTCTATACACCAAATACTGACAAAGTTTTCAGCGGTTGAAATAGATCTATCCCCCATATGAAGTAATTTGGGATTTTGTTGTGCAATACTATTTATTGTTTGTGTAATACTATTTCTGTTATAATAAATACATTGAACTCTTTTTGTGGATCAGCTTTAATATTTTATATTACTAGGATCCACTTGGATTATATACCAATAGATTTATTACCTTTACTATATATATATATATATATATATATATATATATATATTATGTGTGTGTGTGTGTGTATGGTAGAAACATAAAGATAAAATGTTCACATATATCTTTCTAACTGCTAGCTTTTCATATAGAAGTTAAGAAGAAAAGTCTGAACACTGAACATTTTATCTTATTTGTTTAATAGTAACAGACTATTTTTTAATATTGGACACTTTACTCACAAAGACTGCTTGTTTTAATAGTGTTATCCGTCAGAAATACATTGATCAACTATTCTTTTTTGGCAAAATACTATCAATATTATTATTGTATATTTATACTGGTACACACACACACACACACACACACACACACACACACACACACACACACATATATATATGTATATATATATGTATATTAATGTGTGTGAAAATATGGTAATGATAATTGTGAGCCATTTCCGTATGAGAAACATTCGGTGTTCATTGACCAAAGAGTTACTGTTACTGTTAATTGAAATTTGTGAAACGTTGATCCTAAAATAGGTTTTCAGGAAAACAAACTTAAAAATCAAATCCACAAACAGTGAGTTTCCTTCTTAACCTTTTGTTTAAGTTAGTGTGGAAAGTCAACATCTTATTTTCCCTTCTACAACTGTGGGATGAAAATTTCAAAGGCCGTCTATGAAGGAATGATGCTAGAGCTGTGAAATCTTGCATGCATTAGTTTCAACTCTTCTTATAAATTACTGCATTGTTTATTTCCAGGTAAACTGATATCTAGCTGTTCAAAGAAGACTGTTCATCCTGTTGGTCAAAAAAGTCATCAAGAGCAGATATGATTTCATCATGAACTCTGATACCAATTTACAGTCAACTGTTTTTCCTGTCAGGGAAACAAAGAACTTGTGTTCAAGAGGATTGTCCTGATGAAGCAAGACCATTTTCATCAGTTTTTCTGGGCATTTGGCTTTGATAACCTTTTGTAACTACGAAAAAACTGAGGCCATCACCATCCCTGCAGATCAATGATCTTGGCTTCCTTTGGAGCAACTGAGGACAGGTGTTTCTACTGCATCGATTATCTCTTTGTCTTTGACTCAAAATGATGAACCAAACATTTGTCCTGGGTTAGGAAACGTTCAAGGAAACTAACTGGATCTGCCTCAAAAAATGTCAGATTTTTCAGTGATGTGATCAGTCTGGTGCGCTTTTGATCAGGTATCAGAAGACATAGCAGAAACCTTCATCATGCCAAGTTCATTGCGCAGAATATTCTCAACTCTCTCATGGGATATGCTAACAGCATTGGTTATTTGATCTATAGTAAATTGCTATATGGTGAAATCGATCAATGTTTTCCTTGATAGTAGCAGTTGCAGGATGTCCAGACTTTGGGTCATCCTCAAGATGCACACTTCCCCTCCTAAATTCAGCTGCCCACTTTTACATTGTTGATAAAGTTAGAAAATCATCCCATAATGTAACCACCATGTCATCATGAATATCCTTGGGGGCTAAACCCTTTTTCTGCAGGTATTTGATAGCACTACAATTCTAAATTTGCTACTAGTTACTACTGAAGTCTTCTTTAAACAGTCAGACATAAGTTTATGTGGAAAAAAACAATGCAATTATTAATGAGAAGAGTTGAAATTAATGCATGAAAGATTTCACAGATCTAGCATCACTCCTTCATAGTCAGCCTATGAAAATTTCAGCCCTCCTACATACCTGGAAAGAAACAATGCAGTTATTAATAAGAAGAGTTGAAATTAATGCATGCAAGATTTCACAGATCTAGCATCACTCCTTCATAGTCAGCCTGTGAGCATTTCAGCCCACCCTAATGTATTAAGATCAGTATACACATTTTATCATATTAGATTAAATGACCTCAGTGCTTGTCACATACACGTATGGATTGCTAAACTGTGACAATATAAAATCATTCTTCATGTGCATGAATTTTGTCCATTTTCAAGGGAAGTTGATGTTAGGTACTTTTGAAGTGTTCTTTGAAAAGTCAGATGTCAGTTCACCTGGAAAGAAACAATGTTGTTATTGATAAGAGTTTCACAGCTCTAGCATCACTCCTTCATAGTCAGCCTATGAACTTTTCGGCCCACCCTTGTATTTACACGTGCTATACATATATTTATATATGTGAAGATATGTGTGTCTGTGATGTCTGTGTTTGCATCCAGAAATATATGTCTTTGTTAGTATTTCTAAGTGTATGTAGTAAATTTGTATATGCAGTTGTGCATACAAGAAAATGAATATGCATACATAATTGCAAATATATATATATATATATATATATATATATATATATATATATATATATATATATATATAGAGAGAGAGAGAGAGAGAGAGAGAGAATGAGAGAGAGATAGATAGATAGATATGCCCCTTAAGGAACTGTGTTCCTGATCAATCCAAACTCATAAATAATTAATTATATTGGTTATATCACTACATGCCTATCTAGATGACTCACATTACACTTATATGACAATAAGTATAATAATCTCATCTACATGTAAAAAAGATTAAAAATAATAGAAGCACTAATAATAAAAAAAGGAAAAGCCAACACTCAATAACATTAACTATGACCACTGCTTCAGCATGTTGACCATGTTGAAAATTAAACTTTCCTATAACTTCACATGCATACATTAAAAAAACACCTATTCAATTAAAATAAAAATAAAAATAGCCCTTAATAATATCTAACAAAAATAGCCAAAAGTATTCGGACATGCAGAACTTTTGGACAGTTTTTACACACTTTGTGTCCAGAAAAGAAGACACTTATACAAACACAAGAAAAGATAAATAAAAATTTTAATTGTCAGTCATCTTTGATGAAATTTGTATAAAAGAGGGATTGCTGCCCAAATACATAACTGTCATATATATATATATATATATATATATATATATATATATATATATTATTATTATTTTTTATTTTAGGATATTAAAATGAAAACATGTTAAAAATTGCTACACAATTACAATTATGTTTTGACATGTTTAAGATTACCTGAGGAGACACATTTGTAGTGCCGAAACTTAATTGTGTAGTGATTTTTAACATGTTTTTGTTTTAATATTCTAAAATAAATAATATTTAGCTCTACTCTGTATTGAGCCCTCTTTTAAATTAAATGTGATATACAGTGAAATTATACTCCAATTGTTGTTATTTTACATGGACACACACACACACACACACACATATATATATATATATATATATATATATATATATATATATATATGTATATATATATATGTATATATATATATATATAGAGAGAGAGAGAGAGAGAGAGATCAGATGTTATGAGTTATATTTGCTTTGTTTCTCCTTGCCAGCCATTTTATTTCTTTATTCAGTTCCAATATGCATAGAAATGGAGTTTCTGTGAGAACTTAATGAACAGATGTACAGTGCCAACTTAAATTTATCACTGTCTAGCAAATGCAAACACAAAATATACTATGGGCATTGTTTGACGCACTAGTCAATTAACAATGACAGGATTAGCCTGAAATCAAGTATCCACATTTATTGGTTCATAAAAGAAACGGAACCTATTTATGTATGAAGCTCTCAGAAGTACTACAAAGATTAATGATGATGAATAGCTTCTGTCAAGGTTTACAATGGTAGTAACAGCTTTTTTCCTGTTGCTTAGACAAGTAAACTAATTGTAGGATACTGGCTGGTCAAAATGCTCACTCACCCTCTTTCTTCACCACCAACCATTGTAACGTACAGAGAGGGGTAAATAACTGAGATAGATAGATAGATAGATAGATAGATAGATAGATAGATAGATAGATAAAGACGAACAAACTAAGATTTTGAGAATTATTACTACTATTGCTGTTGTGGTTATCTTACAGATAGATAGATAGATAGATAGATAGATAGATAGGTAGATATGAACAGACCAAGATAGATAAATAGATTAATATGAACAAACTAAAATAGATAGATAGATAGATAGATAGTAAGCCAAAAACTTTAGGTGCCGGTGCTCTGATTTTGGCCTGAATATTATTCTTTAGAAGTTGGAGTGTCTGAGGCTTGTTAACAGGATCTTTTCATTTGACAGCCCATTGGAAGAAATTAGGCAGCATTATGTCCCAACTGCAGGAATTTATTTTCTCTCAAAAATTGGTTTTTGTTGAGTAAGCTATTGCCCCATCCTCTTAGAACCACATCTCATATTTATCTTGAACTGCTGGGAATATGAAATTTTGGATCATTGACAAAGATTTGTTGGAACTGGTCAGCAACCTTGACATATTTGGTAAGGATATTAGAATAATCAAGAACTTATTTCTGGCAGCAAACTGCATGCATATGGATAAAAAATGAGTTCAGTAGATATACAAAAATAGAAAGGGATGTAAGACAAGGATATGTCTTCTCACCAAACTTATTCAACCTATACAGGGAGGTGATTCTGAGAAAATTAGAAGTGCTACTATTTTGGCAATACCCATTTCTTCTTCTTCTTGTGACATGTTCTTTCTGGACGTTGGCGATCATGGCTCTCCACAATTTCCTGTCCTTTGCAGATCTTTGTTATATAAGTGTCGCTGCCAAAACCTGAGTTTGAACATAGATCGCCAGTGAGCACACACAGACAATCCCATTATTGAAATAAGTGGATCACGTGGCCATAGAGGAAACACGTAAGTAGGAAGTATCATGATGTCTAAACAATCACCACTTCTATTCTATCCTCAATTACTATACGGTTCACTATTCTCCGTACTATTCACTATACTATTTCTCTATTCAGATCACTATACGGTAGTTACTTCGAACGAGTATTATCAAGCAAGTACTATTAGTGCAAGTGTTATTCAAAGGCATTTGACACCAGCATTGTTCAACGGTGTACTATCATTGTATCTGTGATTACAGTCTCTACTACAATGAGCATTGTGAAAGTGACAATGAGTATTCGTTGACATCACAAAAGTGGTAACGAGTGTTCGTTGACATCACAAAACTCTTGATAAATTTTGTTTTCTCTCCTAAATCCTGTTCTGCTATCCATTTACTGAAGCTTGCTAGGTATGTTATGCATTGTTTTCCTCTGTTCCTCTTGCCTTCAATCTGTCCTGTTAGTATCAAAATTTCCAAGCCCTCTTTCCTTACCTAGAAATTTCAATTATCTCTTCCTGATGTTAAATATGAATGTCCTTTTTATTTCCATTTTCTCTAATACTTTACTGTTGTTCACATGTTTGGTTCATAGTATTCTCAGCATCCTTCTGCAGAACCACATTTCTGTTGTCTTAAGTCTCTTCTTAATCTGTGATGAGATTTTCCAGCATTTTCTGCCATACAGGGGGACTAATATTACGTAATAATTCAATACATTTTTCTTTGTTTCTAAAGAAATTTTCTGTTTTTAATACTTTGCTTAGCTTTTGGAATGTATCTCTCACAATCTCAATGTGCCTTCAGATTTCAGTGTCGCACTTTCTGTCCTCTGTTAAAACACTTCCAGATATTCAAATTGTGGCACTTGCTTGATTTTGGTATCTCCAATCTCTGATGTGCATATCAGCAACAATGTCTAAAAAAAATTCACGACAATTTTCATAAAGAATTTTTTGTGCTGATTTTCAAAATTTGACAGTTATCTGAAAATAGCAGGGGAGTACAACAGAAAAAAAATAACAATAAAAATTAGGTTGATTTGTTTTTTATTGATTTTTATGGATTATCAATCATTTGTGTGTTATTTAAATCTGAAACACTATCAGAATATTTTTTTGGAA
>OZ038486.1:75336208-75438708 GCA_964036315.1 Acanthosepion esculentum
ATGTAAATAGTTTACAGAAAGTTGTTTACATTGGATACTAATTATTAATAACTGAATAACTGAAACAGTATTTACATTAGTCGGACTATTGTCCTCATCTTTGTCGCCATATTTGTCACAACGTTTCGGCCATTGTACGCTCCGGCCTTCTTCAGGTGGTTGGAATTTCGAACTGAACCCTTTATTTCGATCACTGGGGTAGACTGTTCTAGTTCCACGTG
This sequence comes from Acanthosepion esculentum, assembly GCA_964036315.1. Lineage (NCBI taxonomy): Eukaryota > Metazoa > Mollusca > Cephalopoda > Sepiida > Sepiidae > Acanthosepion > Acanthosepion esculentum. The sequence goes on from OZ038486.1 coordinate 75,336,430, forward strand.
CCATGTTTGATGGATGTCAGTTATCAGTTATCTCCTGCTAATTTTCCCTCTGAAAGTTCTGCCTTAACCGGGTATTGAACTCACACTCTTTGGGTCTGTCACTGGATCTAACCAACGCCTTTATCCACTGTGCCATGTGTCCTTGAGGACATCTGGGTATGAATTTCTGGGTATTATAAACCTAAAACATGGCATGTTGAACTAGAACAGTCTACCCGAGTGATTGAAATAAAGGGTTCAGTTCGACATTCCAACCACCTGAAATGTTGTGACAAATATGGCGACAAAGATGAGGACAATAGTTCGACTAATGTAAATACTGTACATAATACCTCATCTCAGAAATATAGACAGACTCTGAATAACTGAAAGTTTTTAACAAATGATATTCTTTTCTGCTGATTCAGGTATGTGGAAGTAATGAATAAACCAGAAAGACGCATGCAGTGAGAATTCAAATTTTAAGTAAAAGAAGGAGGCTCTTTTTAGTTTAGAACGAATTGGGGGAAAGACGCTTTCGTACATTCAGGTGCTAAAAACCTTTTAGTCAATTTTTTTCATATTATATGAAGTAAAAAAAAACAAGATTCCTCTTATGCAATGATTTCTGACTTTTCCTGCACACCTTTCTAACTAAAAAAAAAAAATACAAATAAAATTGGTGCATTTAAAAGTAGTTCTTTATTAAGAAGACTAAAATAAAGTAATATAAATAGCTGAAGTGTGTCACATTTGAAAATCTAGCAGCAGGTGATTTCTAAGAACTTTGTCATACACATGGTGCTTTCAGGTATGTCTATGAAAATGGAAACTATAAGAAATAGATAAGGTCTGTGGAAGTGTTAAAATCCCAAAGGCAAGAGTAATTTCTTCAAGATTAAAAAGAAATTCTTATTACTTTAAACAAGTGTTTTCTCTGTAAGTGCATTGAAATGGTAATGGTGATATTAGCCATTTTCCTACTAGGAAACATCTGGTATTCATTGACAGAGCAGGCAGTACTGCTTTCAGTTGAAATTTATAAATTCTTTCTCTTAAAAACACTTTTTTTTTTAAGAAAACAGCTTTCTCAAGTCCAGTAGCTGTTATTGCTGTTTCCAATATTGATGGAGATTTCCTTTCTAACCTTTTATTTGAAGTGGTGTGGAATGTTAACATCTTGATTATATCATTATTTTCTCTTCAAGTTATATATACTATCCATTTTAGTTGTTGCTGCTTTTGGTAGTCTTCAAGAGATGTGCTTTCTATTATTTGATACATTTCTTTGCCTTTTTTTATTCCTTTTGTACAAGTCCACAGTGTTAAAACAGAATGACTTTTGTCATATCTTTCAGGCTTTACTCCTTGAAAGCCCTTTTTCACCATTGATCATAGGAAGTGGTTGTATACCGCTGACAGTTTAGATATTTCTGAACTGGTCTGCTGCCATGCATGGTATCCATAGGAAAGTCCCGATCTGACAAGACTATTTAAGAACATGACTCAAGTTTTCATGTTGATGTTTTGGTTTCATAGCAATTTGCCGTGTTCGGTGGAGCTACCTCTGTTACAGCTTATTCTATGTTCAATTTCTTTTTCTCCTATACTTATTTTTTTTCATAACTGCAAAGAATAACATAGTGGTTCTCAAACTTTTTTTGGCCATCCCCCAGCTAAGTATCTCTCCCCCCGCCATGTGACATATAATTATTATTATTCAAAAAGTGAACTCCTATTCATGTAGAGGAGCGCCAAAAAGGCCATTAACTTAACTTTTCTTAAGAGCTTGAGACTGCATACATGCAATAGTGTTATCATTTAATTTTAGAATTTTACCATATTTATAAAAATATTGCATTAATAATATAAATATAAATATATTATATACAGTACATATGTAATTATACATATACATACATACACAGAAATACTTTTATGCATACACACTGTAGATGCACTGTTATAGACCATACCTATGAACACGAATAGGTATGTCTCAATTTCATATTTTCCAGTAAACTTCAGATCTATCTATCTATCTATCTATTTTAATTTGTTCATATTTATCTATTTATTTATCTTGGTCTGTTCATATCTATCTATCTATCTATCTATTTTAATTTGTTCATATTTATCTATCTTGGTCTGTTCATATCTATCTATCTATCTATCTATTTTAATTTGTTCATATTTATCTATTTATCTATCTTGGTCTGTTCATATCTATCTATCTATCTATCTATTTTAATTTGTTCATATTTATCTATCTTGGTCTGTTCATATCTATCTATCTATCTATCTATCTATTTTAATTTGTTCATATTTATCTATCTTGGTCTGTTCATATCTATCTATCTATCTATCTATTTTAATTTGTTCATATTTATCTATTTATCTATCTTGGTCTGTTCATATCTATCTATCTATCTATTTTAATTTATTCATATTTATCTATCTTGGTCTGTTCATATCTATATATCTATCTATCTATTTTAATTTGTTCATATTTATCTATCTTGGTCTGTTCATATCTATCTATCTATCTATCTATTTTAATTTGTTCATATTTATCTATCTTGGTCTGTTCATATCTATCTATCTATCTATCTATTTTAATTTGTTCATATTTATCTATCTTGGTCTGTTCATATCTATCTATCTATCTATTTTAATTTGTTCATATTTATCTATTTATCTATCTTGGTCTGTTCATATCTATCTATCTATCTATCTATCTGTAAGATAACCACAACATCAATAGTAGTAATAATTCTCAAAATCTTAGTTTGTTCATCTTTATCTATCTATCTATCTATTTTAGTTTGTTCATATTTATCTATTTATCTATCTTGGTCTGTTCATATCTATCCATCTATCTATCTGTAAGATAACCACAACATCAATGGTAGTAATAATTCTCAAAATCTTAGTTTGTTCATCTTTATCTATCTATCTATCTATTTTAGTTTGTTCATATTTATCTATTTATCTATCTTGGTCTGTTCATATCTATCTATCTGTAAGATAACCACAACATCAATGGTAGTAATAATTCTCAAAATCTTAGTTTGTTCATCTTTATCTATCTATCTATCTATCTATCTGTTATATACCATACCTATGAACACTAATGGGTATGTCTCAATCCTCATATACATGTTGGACACTATAGTAAGTGTGAGTAATATGCTAAGTAGTCCACCACTAGCAGTGGTTTACCTACTTCATGCCGCTGGCGAGTATTGTATTTTGTTGATGTTATAAAGATTACCATTTCATTTCCAACCTCTGTTTTGGTTATTCCTCATTCAGTTACTCTTTCTAGGTTACAACACACACTCATACTCACACAGACTCACTAGAAATGGATATAATGTTAATAACTCATTCTCAATCCTGAAAAAAAATCAAATTGCACCCTATGTTGGGAACCATGGGAATAACAGTAATTAACTGTAAATAAACTGCGTGAGTTTTAAGAATATCATTAAACTCTGTTATAAATGTACACAGATGATAAGCATAAGAAATTATAGATTTATATTAATATGAACACATTTAGCAAGAAAAGAAAAGAGATGGCAGCAGAGAGAGCCAAGTTTGACAGCAAGGCTGCATGAGATGTGCCATGAAGAACATTAACTGTAAGGATCCAAGTTCTAGATTTAATAAAAGAAAGCTCTTGTGTTTAATGAGATGCAAATGATGTAGTTTTGTGTAATGTGTGATGTTTGACAAAGTGCCAAAGCAATTTGAAAAGATAGTAAGCATTTGAAAATGTTTGGCAATGGCTGCACCAGTTTCTGTGTCTACGATTGAGAAAAACACAGAATGGCAAATGCAGAAAATAAGTGGGAGGTATGATGGCCAGACAGACATTTACCAATATTAGCAGATCTAGTTTTATGTGGTGCTGAAAAAAAAAAAAAATATATATGTATAATATATATATATATATATATATTACCAAGATAAACAGACTCCAGAAAACAGCCAGAGTTATAACAACTAAAACATCATGATAATAAAAACAAAGATGACAACATTAGTCCAAGTGAAAAAAATAGAAATATTGACTTCTAATCCCAAATATTAAAACACAAACTATTAGTAATATTAATTTTTCAATCCTTGAATGATCTATTTTCTTTAAAAACTCAAAAAAATCAGAATTGCCATATTCTTTCCAAGCAACTGATGAAAAATACACTGATGAGTCAAAATATTTTGTGGCAAGAATGACTGCTACTGTCTCATAACATATGTGCATGTCAGAATCGGAGGTATGTAAACAGGTAGACTGGACTCAAATATTTCATTTTGATGCATTGATTTCTACACAATGTTTCAAGAAGAAACATTTGAATGATTTTGATAAAGGTCAAATTGTTATGGCCAGAAGGTTAGGTAGAATCATTTTCAAAACATCAATGTTTGTGGAGTGCTCACAATTAGTTGCAAAGATCTGAGTAAATAAACATTATCAGCTGCTAAAAATATATAGATCTGTCTTGATAGAAACAAATAAATTGCTAAATAACCCACAACCTTATTACTAGACTTTATAGTGGATTGGAATCAAAATAATTTTTAATTAATAATAATAGAAAAATTCAAAGTTAAACAATAAAAATACTTCAAAATACATATAACAATGATAATTCACAATAAAGAAAGAAAAAGTTATATTGTAAAAGAAATTGTTAAATAAATATAGAATATTCCCATGATGCATTGTGTTTTATTGCCAAATGAAACAAAAATCAAAATTTTCTTTCTCTTTGTTTTTCAATGGCCAAATAATGTCACTAACAGATTAGCAAAACTTCTTCATTTCTGTATATATATATGTTCTTTAAAATATACAATTATTTCTCTGAAATGTATATGAAAGCATTTTATCGCTTTTGTCTATGCTTATTTTGTTGTATCTCATATATGATTTTGTTTAATTTTATAATCCCATTGTGGGCTGATGATGCTCTTTTAACCCCCCACCCCGCCAAATACAAATATGAAAAAATTACATCCAGACCAACACATCATCAGAACACTCACAACAGATCTGTCAATAGTTATTGATGCAAAAAGTGAATGGAGGCTTCTCAGCAAAGCATGAGCCATCAGTTTGCTTAAGGTATATTTTATGCAGCAAGAATGTTCAGCAATTAAATAAAAAAAGTTTGCATCTTTCCTGTGATTTATTGCTAGATAAAAAAAAAAACATGGTGAATAGTCTCTAAGTGTAGAAATTCCATAATTTTTGCCAGGGATTGTAGGAACGATTTTTTTAATATTGGATTCATATAATCATTTTTTCATTGTCAGTGACTGTCTTGTTCAAAAATGAATTGAGGAAGATAACGGTTACACAATTTTCATAAGTTTTGGAGTGTTTCTAAAGTTTATAAATTATTTTTCTACAGTTGAGTGACTTACAAGCAATAAATTACAACTAAGATTTTTTTTAACATTATGTAAAATTGGTACTGAGACATTTATAAGATTTACAAGTGTGTGTATGTGTGTGTGTGTGTGTGTGAGAGAGAGAGAGACTGGTAGGCATGGTGGCGTAATGGAGTAGGAGGCACGGTGGAGTAATGGATAGCGGCTCAGATTGAGGATTCAAAGAGCTGAGTTCGAATTCCAGTCAAATCCATTACATTCACTTACATGCTAATACCCTTGGGAAAGGTATGATTCCTCTTCTTCTCCCTCCAAATAGCAGGACAGGCCAGGTTCTATAGCCTTGGATGGCAACTGGTCTACCGCAGAAAGAGATGGCAACCTACTGCAGGAAAAAATTTGCCTCATCAGTCATCTATCAAAAGATACATGATCGCCTAAGCGTGTATCACATAACTGATGATTTATGCAAAGATGTCTATGGTATATTTCTCTCTCTCTGTGTCTGGGACTTAGTCTTTACATTCCAAATATAAGGAAAAAGCTCCACTATTAAGGAACAGGAGAATCTGGTTAGAAACCAACACAATTTAGAAGGCAACAACAGTGTTTGATTTGGTTTGGTTTATTTTACAGCATATAAACCTCAATGGGTTATTCAATGCTGACAAGATTTTTATTACCGGTAATATTTTTCACAAAAATGTATTGCTGGCAACATTTTTTTCTCCAGAAATGTATTGCTGGTAATAATTTTTTTAATAAAGAATTTATTGCTGGTATTAAAACCTATTTTTACACTTTCATTGTGTTTTGATCCCAGTTTAGGAGTTAACTATTTGCCCATAGCTGGGACCCTGACAGGCGCTACCACCCTGGGTCAAGGTGGACCTGGGAATACCTGCAATTAAGAGGTGGTTCTATGCTTCTCAAAGCCTCCTGATCAGAGGCCTTGCTGTTGGGTGTAGTTTATCATCTTACCCAGGATGGCCAGATGTAGTTTATCGTCATACCCAGGACGGGCAACAACAGTGTGGGGTAGTTGCAATGTTTGGGTCAGATATTGCAGGTAGTAAAGTATATGTCCCTTCAAAGCTGATGATTGTGATGATGCCAAGATAAATGCAAAACTTTATTGTAAGATTTTGGAAACAGAAATTTTTTTTCATTTTACATGTCACAACTAACCAGTTTTAAGCTGAAGGTTCATGAAAGACAATGATTCATCATATTCTGCCAAGATGAATATTGCCAAAGTTAAATGCTTAAAGATGCAAATTAATACCATGGAACCCAATCTATCGATATATGAATCCATCTTTAAAAGTGAGGTATATAAGAATGGAAAACATCATTGAAGCAAAGAAGAACTCTGGGAAGCAATAAAATCTGCAACAAGTAATGTTAAGGTTAAATTGGTAGAAAAGATAATAAGATCAATGGAAAATTGATGAAGGTTATAAAATGTTGAGGAGTTTATATTAATATGTAAAATAATTAAAATAATAATTTATTCAGATATATTGGACACTGTGTTAATCAAATGTATGTTTCTATAGCCTATATATTTGGGATTTATTTATAAATAAAGATTTATCCGGCACTTAGTATTTTTTACTAATGTTCACCCAATATGAGGCTCAGGAGCTACACAAGGTAAAGAGTTACTAAATTTGTAGTGTAATATGAATGTAAGATTAGGAAATGAAGATTGTGAGGATGTAAAGCATAGGTAACAATTGACTTGAAGAGGTTAAGATTGTAGTATTCAGGAAAGCCTCCATGTTGGAGTAATTTTTATAAAGCAGTGGAAAATAGCTCTTCCTCCTTACAATTGGAATACCTGCTGCAAGTAATATTAAAGTCGAAAGGGTAGAAAACCTAACAAAATCAATGATTGAAAGATTGATGAATGTTATAGAATATCAATGAGTTCATATTAACATGTAAAATAATTAAATAATAATTTATCTAATTATATCGGATATTGTGTTCATCAGATATATGTCTCTTTCTCTTATATCTTTTGGGTTTATAAATAAAAATTTATCTAGCATATTATTATAATTCTGCTTGTTCCTCCCTTTCATTAGTTGCTTGGTTAGTACATATGTACATTATGCACTGCCAATACCTCATACATAATAGACTATTCATTTTTGTTTGCATGGAAAAACAGAAAAGACATATCAGAGACACTACTTTGTTTCAGTGAGAACATGAAAAAAGAAAGAAAGATAGATAGATAGAAGTGTTAAATATCTGTTTCAGTGAAATAGAAAAAAATGTCAATTCCAAACGTTTTCTTTGTATCCCCTTACTTCTTCAAATAATAATCAGCATTCATATTATCATTGTTATTGCAATATTTTGTTAAAGTTATCAAGCTCAGATATTTTTTTTTTTTTTTTTTTTAAGCGTATCACCCCAAGCAAGGCTGGAGGCCACTATCACACAAGGGGTTATAGAAGGGTTGGAGGAAGAGCAGATAGGAGTGATAACCACACACCTTCAACTATTGTTCTCGATCAATCATTTCTGTTCACAAAATATATATTAACATAAACAATGACAACATATTATGAAATGGATTAAGTCTGACAAGTATAAACAGAAAATATATTAAATAATTGTCAGACTTAATGCATTTCATAATATATATATATATATATATATATATATATATATATATATATATATATATATAATGGCTAGTATTTGTTTCCAAATATGTTGCAGGTACATTTTGTTTCTTCAACTCCTATGGAATCAACTTGTGGTTTATATATATATATTTTTTTTTAAGCTTATCACCCCAAGCAAGGCTGGAAGCCACTAGCACACAAAGGGGTTACAGAAGGTTTGGAGGAAGAGCAGATAGGAGTGGTAAAGGAGAGGATGTGGAGAAAGATAGTGGATCGATCAAGGCAAGGGGGTTACAGAATATTTGGAGCGAGAGCAGATAGGAATGAAAGGTGAAAGGATGTGGAGAAGGGAAGTGGATAGATCAAGGTAACTGGATTTAACTTAAGAATTATGATTCATCAGAAAATTCAAATTAGAAAAACATGAAATTTTCACAGGTAATTCTAGCATAGTATGTTTGGATAATAAAACTGGACAGTCACAAAAGTTATTGTCGCTATTTTTACTAAGGATAAATATTAAAAACTGATTCTCACATTATATATTGCTCATATAAATATATCCTGAAAACTTTAGCTGCATTGGTTGATCAATGCTTAATTTTATTGTGGAAACATTGATTCGCATAATTAAAATGTATATTCATTCTGTCAGCCTATATGCACATTTTATTCATAACAAAATCACCCATCCCTTTTGTTTATGAAGAAATTATTTATTACCTATGAATATGTTATTTGGAGTTACCGTCATACATGTTTGTTTCTGCACGCATACATGCAGTATTTTTAAAAACATAGAAATATTATTAAAAATTATTTTAGCTGACAGAATGATTGATCAGATGATGACATTTAAACGCATTGGGTGCTAAAGAACATGTTTTAACCAACTGAAAATAATGATAATTTGGTCCTGTACTTAATGACAAATTTTGAAAAGACAACCTGAAAATTTATAAAATTAAATACTCTTAGTAATAATTATCTGGGATTGGTTCATATTTGCCAAATTAACTCAATAACTATATTTTTAAATGTAGTAACAAGAAATCAAGTTGAACAGTAAAGAACTGAGGCAAAAGAAAAAAATATTTTACCAAATTTATTAAAAATTTTACTGATTTTTATTTAAAAATTTCAGTCCTGGGTATGATGATAAACTACATCCAGCAGCAATGCATCTGATTGGGAAATTGTAGGTTTTGAGGAGCATGGAACCACCTCTTAATTTCTGTTGCTCCCAGCTCTACTCTGACCTGAGGTGGTAGTACTTGTTAGGGTCCAAGCTATGGGCTAATAGTGAACCTCCAAAGAAAAACAAAACACTATGAAAGCATAAAAATACATTTTATAGTAAAAATATCAGCAATACATTTTTATATAAAGAAAATTACCAACAATATATATCTATAGTAAAATTACAAACAATACATTTTTAAACCAAAAGGACCAACAATTCATTTTATAGTAGACTTACCGACAATACATTTTATAGCAAAATGACCAACAATACATTTTATCTGTAGTTGAAAGCATACAATTGCATTATATATATTATTGCAAAATATATTTAGTTGAAGTTAGAAAATTATGTTCAAAATATTTAGATTTTGGCATTAAGAAGCCCATATACAAGTACTGCTAAACAAAATCAACTAACCAACAATAGCTATTTATAATAAAATGACCAACAATACATATTTATAGTAAAATGACCAACAATACATTTTATCTATAGTTGAAGGAATACAATTGTGTTCAAAATATATTTAGTTGAAGCCATAAAATCATGTTCAAAATATTTAGATTCTAGCATTAACTAGGCCATACCGGTTGATATGCCACCAAACAAAATCAACCAACACCTATTTATAGTAAAATGACCATATTTATTGTAAAATGACCAACAATAGATTTTATCTGTAATGGAAGGCATACAATTGCATTCAAAATATATTTATTTGAAGCCATAAAATTGTATTCAAAATATTTACATTTGGGCATTACATAACCCATATAAGTGTTGATATGCCCCTAAACCAAATCAAACAACATTAAAAACTTTAAAGAAATGGAGGAAAATAAATTGCTAAATTGTTTTCTGTTGAGACCAAGGACGATAAATAAAATTTATATTCTTTTCATATATTTATCTACCTGCAAGGAATATATTTCAGAAAATGCATAGCAAAAATTGATATTAAGAAAGAAGCTAAAAAATAAAATTGATTTTCTGCTTAACCTTCATATTTTCATCATGCCATATTCATATATTAACTTTGGTATATTTTCATATATTGTTCTTCGTAATATTTGTGGAGTTTGGTGGAAATTAAAATCGGCATGTTACACTTATTTCCATGGCCAAGAATAGACATTACATAGACTCCCATGGAGCCAATCAGAATCACTCACAGGAACAGATAAAAAGAGCAGCAACCCCTTTCTTCCTCTTTTGTTCTCCTTCCAAACACTGGCCATGAGGCTCAGTTCTTTTCTTGTCATGTGTTAATATCTCCCAAAATGAAGCCCTCACAACCAGGACACATTTCATCATTCTAAAAAGACTCACACAATTGTAAATTTCAGGTACAAACATTTATTCTATATACCAACTATGCATGCACATTTCTTCTTTATTATTTACAATACAGTCAATTTATATCAAATCTTTCTATCCATCCCTCTGTAAGCAGAAGGAGTGGCTGTTAGGTTTAAGTATAATTAGCCTTTAATGTTTATATTTTTATTATATAACACTATCTCTAAAATCTTCAATATTAGCAAAATTATAAATATATATTTGTTTATGTCCACACATGCATACATATGTAAAAACCTGAGCTTTAGACACACACACACACACACACACACATATATATATATATATATGATTATATTTATTATTAATAATAAGACAACTCAAAATACATGAAAATTAATAGAATTTAATGTATTTTTATACCAGGAGAATTTTTGCCAAAAATATTCAATAGATAACTAGAGCAATAATCATTTTTTTTATTCAATCCCAAGTAAGGAAATAAAGCCACTAAGACCTAAGGAATTACTGAGTGTGAGAGAATATGAGAAAAACAAATACTATTAAGGAGAGAGATCAATAAATTAATTATGAAGATTTACAGGAATTAAGAAGACAGAAGATAATGATTGACATTGCATTTAATTTTTTCAATTTTAAAGATCAAAGTTGAATGGAGAGTAAGAAGCCAGAAAAGAATTTCACAAGTGAGAAGTGCAAGGAAAGAAACTGTTAGCATACAGTTATATCTCACTATTTCCACTGTAAAATCTGTAAGATCTTGCTGGCAATCTTGCACTGTGCTTAAATAAAGCCTAGTTAGCATAGAGGAGAGTTTCTTCAGAACAATTACCATGAAAGTATATATAGAAATGGCACAAGAAAGCTACATTACTTCGGTGAAGCCAAGATGATAGGTCAGGACCAGTAACATTGCAGCTTCTTCTTTGGGTTTTACCAAGAACCTCTAAATACATAGCAGAAGCACCAGACCACATGTGGCAGCAATATTCAAAGCAAGGACAAATGGTAGATTTAGAAATATTTAATATAGATACTGGTGAGAAAAATTGTCTAGCACAACACAGTGAACCAACTTTCCAAGTGGCAGTCCTAGAACTTCATTCAATATAATCAATAAATATTTAATAGACATGCCATTCCACTCATCAGGGTCAGATGGTCTGATGGATCTATAGAGGTCAGAGATTTATCAGTGCATTCTGATCCTAATGGGTGGTATTCCACAATACTCTGGAGTCATCTGTTCCTCAATGGTAACACAACTCTGAGTTTCATGTATGATGCAATCATCAGGTGCAGATGAAAACTCAATCCACACCTGAAGATTGCATCGTGCATGAAATTCAGTGTCGTACTACTGGTAAGAAACAAAATATATATTTATAATTAGTATAAATTTTAGTGAGCACTGATTTATTACCACCAGCACTCAATGTACATTATTCTCTCTCTCTCTCTCTCTCTCTCTATATATATATATATATGTATGTATACCCAGTATATTTTCAATTATGTGAACAACCAAAGAGACTGGAAAAAACGGACAAAAATAAACCAGTGTAAGGTAAATATATACATATTCTCTTTAATATAAATATGTGAACACACGCACACACATATATATGTGTGAACACACGCACACACATATATATGTGTGAACACACGCACACACATATATATGTGTATACACACACACACATATATATGTGTATACACACACACACATATATATGTACACACACACACATATATATGTACACACACACACATATATATGTACACACACACACACACATATATATGTACACACACACACACATATATATGTACACACACACACACACACACACACACACATATATATATTTATATGTACTTTCTGCTACACAGATATATACAGACATGTTTTCAGGGAATGTACAATTGTGGACACTTGAATCAATATGTACATCTAAACACTGATATTGGTTTGGGAAAGGAAAAAAATGCAAGAAATAGCAATCATGGACCATATTGAACTAAAAAATGGTCAATCGATTGGGTACGATCCAGAAACCTAGACATTCTAAAAGCTGCTTTAACGAAGTAACTGACTTCAACTTTTGGCCAATGTCATTCAGCAGGGAATTGCCAAGAGGGAAAGGAATGGTGATGTGTGCTTTACCAATATGTACATGCGACATTGCCAAAATCAAATGGTTCAACTATGATTCCTTCTTCAGCTCACCTGAAAAATCATAAATTTATACAAGTTTGGTTGAAAACAATGAATATTCATTGTTTATGATTTTTTTTTAAATTCCATTTATAACCATTTTTCTCATATCTGGGAAGAATTTCAACATAAATTGTCCAATATCTTTTATCTGCTTTTGGCTTTATTTATAAGCCAGTATTAAAGAGGTTATTTTTGTGTTGTCAGAGTTGTGCTTATTTGGTAGTTTTGACTGTTGTGTCTTTACATATCAGTGTCTCTAATTATTATGATTTATTTCTGAAATTTTATTGATGTTAGGTTGCTTGTTTCTTATGGTTAAAGCTTCTAGCATTTGTAGTCATTTTTCCAGTTTATGTGGAATAGTATTTATACAATGAAGCAAACTCTTTGTTAATGATTTATGAAAGCCAATAGCTCTCAGAAGACATTTTATGTTTAGACACAACTTGAAAAGTAGAAGAATTGTCTTCACTATAGAAAAATCAGATTAAAAATTTTAAAGAAAGAGATTTTGTTGGTATTCAACCAATATATATATACATATATATATACACACACACAATTGGGGGAGGATACAAATTATTCATACTCTACAAAAAAGAATACATAATCTCCATTTCATACTTTGTAGAATAGCCATTATTCACTTCTATAGCAACCAACATCTTCTTGTAGTTCTCAATTAATGATTTGTAAATTTTAGTTGGTATTTTGTTCCATTCTTCTTCGCATATGTTCTTCAGATCTGGGATCATTGTTGGAGCTCTCGATTGGATTTGAATTTTCAAATAGTGCCACAGATTCTCGATTGGTTTTAAATCTGGGGACTGACTTGACTATTTCAGGATATTTGCATTATTTACAGCAAGCCATTTCTTTGTAGATTTTGCAGTGTGCTTAGGATCATGATCTTGTTGGAAGATCTAATCAGGAGATTTTCAACTGAAATCATTAAATTTGCTTCCAAAATATTTTGATATGCTGCAGCATTCATTCTAACATCTATTACTGATATTTAGCCAGTATCTTTTACAAAAAAACATCCACAAACCACAATACTGCCACCACCAAATTTCATAGTTGGAACTGTGTTCTTTTGTTTGAAGGCACTGCCATGTTTCCTCCATACATGATTTCTAGAATTACATCCAAACAACTCAATTTTGGTTTCGTCTGTCCATAATACTCTTTACCAATACAATTTTACCTGATGCTTATGTTCAAAAATGAATTTCAACCTGGAATCTCCGTGTCTTTTCAACAGCAGTGGTGTTTTCCAAGGGGAGAATTACATTGTTCCTATGAACTTCATTACTTATTGTTCATTTAATGACACAGATTCCTGACTAAAGCAAATCATTCTGCAACTCTTGATGAGTAACCATTGGGTTTTATTTAATTTTACATAAATTTCCACAAAGATCTTGAAGAAATCTTCCATGGAGCACCATTTCTTTGGTTTTCAACAGTTTTAAGTTTTTTATACCTTGCAATGAATGAACTAATGATAGTAAATGGAATATTCAAGTTATCTGAGATTTTCCTGTAACTTTCACCTTCTTTCCAAAGCTTAACAATCATTTTTTTTTTGCAAATTTACCACTTCTTTACCTCTTGCCATGAATTTAACCTTCTTGTACAAATATCAATTACAAAATGTTCTGTTTGTATTTTTTAGGCTAAGAATAACTTCTGATAACATTATTGGAACATCCTATAATATTCCATTTGAATAATCTAGAATATTAAAGTAATTTAAAAGTTTTAAAATCTGAAATTTGCATTGTAGAAATTCTTTTTTCAACCAATAGAATGGATAAATGTGATTTATTTCTATTAAATCAAAAACGTTTTCTGTTTTCTATGCATATTTAGTTATTATGCATCTGTGTACAGTTAATTATATGAAAAGTATGTTTATTCATTAGTTGCAAATACAATAAATTAAAAATTTGTATGTGTACAAATATTTGTTTCCACCCACTGTATATATATATATATATATATATATATATATATATATATATATTGTTAAAAATCTGTTATATTTATGAGGAAATAGTCTTCAGTATTGAAAAAAGTATTTAGATGTCTAGACAATGTAAACACTGGATTCAATACTACATGGTAACTATCAATTCCAGGTCCCAAATGACCTTCAAACCATGACTGACAGTCATCATGCAATGTTGATTCTTGTGTCTACACAAAATAATAGTTGTGAGAAACAAGCTAACTGAATAGAACTTCCTCCTTACTAATGAAATACAAAGGAAATGTTTAGGCATATCAAGACCTCTATGGGTTATTTAATGTCCATTGTGTATGTCATGTGGTGGGTCTTAGCTGTGGAGGTGTGAGGTGTTGGAGTTAAGCAATATAGTTCATCTGAAGATTTTTCATACAGTAGCAAGAGGCTAGTAATATTTTGTCTGTTGAAAAAAGGGTTGGAAAATGGAAAATAATTCATTACCCACAGGGTCACTTAAAAGTTTTTAAACTCTGTCAAGCTGGGAAATGAGGTCAAAGCAGCACCAGCCTGGATAGATCAGGGCAATGAAATTCAAGTACTTTCTTGAACAGTAATTGCCCATTTTTTCAGCATCTTTAGCAATGGTTTGGATAGACAAGTTCTACTTGAAGTCCAGAGTGAGCTTGAGTCCCAGTAGATGTTCAAGTCAAATAACTTCAGTGAGAGTACAACCAGTCATGAGAACTGGAGAAAATTATTAGGGTCTGCTCAGCGATTATGAAATGTTACCAGCCTCGTTTTGGAGGTATTGAAGGATTCAAGCCAGTCTTGCCCCTATAGATCTGTGAGGTGGGATAAGTCAGAGGAGAGATCAGCTGCCAGGCTCTGAAAGATACTAGCTTGATTTTGGAGGTATTGAATGATTTGAGACAGTCTTTCCCCTATAGATATCTGTGAGGTGGGATAGGACAGAGGAGAGACCAGCTGCCAAGCTCTGAAATGATACTAGCTTGATTTTGGAGGTATTGAATGATTTGAGACAGTCTTTCCCCTATAGATATCTGTGAGGTGGGATAGGACAGAGGAGAGACCAGCTGCCAAGCTCTGAAATGATACTAGCTTGATTTTGGAGGTATTGAATGATACAAGCCATGATGCTCCCCATTGGAGAGATCAGCTACCAGGCTCTGGTTATCGAGATGTTTGAATATGCACCTATAAACCATGATATCACCTGCAAATATATTTACTACTGATCAATAATATAAAGTAGAAAGTGTGTAGGATAGACAAGTTCCACTTAAGGTCTGGGGTAAGCTTGTGTCCCAGTAAATGTTCAAAGCAAGGAGTCTCACTGAAAGTAGAACTGATCATCAAGACTGGAGAAAATTTAGGGTTTCTTCAGTGGTAAGGAAACATTACAAGCTTTTATTGAGCATTGAAGGATAGAAGCCAATCTCTAGTTTAAAATTTAAAATCTTTATCTCTTTGACTTATCTGCTTAACAAAAAGATAAAAACATTGAGAAGACAATTTTCAGACAAAAAATACAAAAAGCTACACAAAATTTTTGGGAATTTGAATAGGCTGCACAAGCCAAATATTGATTTTTGCTACTACCCTTTTTAAATGGCTGTATACATATATATATATATATATAATGATTTTCCAAGTGTAGATTAGATGTGGCACAAGGCTGAAAGTATGGGGCACCCCATGAGAATCAAACTCACTACACTGCCTTGAGGTGCCCTATATATATATATATATATATATATATATATATATATAATGATTTTCCAAGTGTAGATTAGATGTGGCACAAGGCTGAAAGTATAGGGCACCCCATGAGAATCAAACTCACTACACTGCCTTGAGGTGCCCTATATATATATATATATATATATATATATATATATATATATATATATATATATCCAAGAAGACTACTTTGAAGAAAGCAGTAGAAACAGGATTTTCTCATGTTTAGTTTCTGAACTTTTGGATTACACCCTGTATAATATGAAAGTGTTTGTCAATATTTCCCTATGCTATTTTAGATTTTACAAGTACAAAAATGATGATAAATATCCCATGGCAATATCAATTAATTCTTGCCAGAAAAGAGTGAAAACGTCTTCAATCTAACTCAGGGGGATAATCCCAAGGTAATCATTTCCACGCTGAAAGAAGCAAAATGGCTTTTGAACAGATTATTTTTATTCAGAATTCATCTTCCTTCTTTTTTTTATTGGCAAGGAAGTGCAGGTATTGGTATGTACAGTGGAATTGGAGAGCTGAGTTCAAATTTTAGCCTGGGCTGCTGCATTCCTTTTTGCACAAATAACCTTGAGGAAAGAACTAATCCATTTCTTCCCCTCCCAGTTATGGATTAAATAGCAAGGTAGACTAATCTCTTTAGTCTTGAGGATAACTTTGAATTCCATACTATAGAAAAGGTAACAGGAAATCAGTCCACTGTATCCTGAAGAATTATAACCATTTACAGTTCTCAGTTCTCTTTGGACCAATCCTCCCAAATAAATAAGATTTTCATTTCTTTCTCCTGTGAATAATGAGAAGACTGACTCAAACATTATTATTCCATTTTAGAAGATCAATTCTAAAGTTTTCTTGTACTGAACAGAGCATCAACAAAACCATTTTTGATCTTTATTTATTTAAAATAGCACTTGTGTTAAATACAATATTAAATAATTTAAATTATTCCAGCCCTGTAGCTATAGCAGTAGGCATCCATCAGTAGGTATCTATAGATTTAACTAAGCTTGCTAGCTGATCCCTGTTACTTATAGGCTTAGCAGGCTGAAGCCTAGGGCCCCAAAATATAGTGAACCTCCAAGATGTATAATATTAATATAATATTTTTGACACAGTCATACACCTTTCTTACACATCCTGTCATAATGCATTGTAGACTGTAAACAACTCTTCAGTAATTTTAAACAGACATCATCATCCTCAGCTTTACTAAAATCATTTCATTTAACATGCTTCCATTTTCCTCTACTTGTGAGAATGCAGGATTTCAAGGAGCCTCACAAATGGAAAAGCCTAGGGCCTCGCTTCATCTAAATCCAGCCCTGCTTGTGGATAACAAATTATTCTCCACCTTTATCCCACAGATGAAATGATGCCAGTCTCTCACCACTTGATTGCTATTCCTATGGCAGATATTCGGACAGGTTACATTCCTTCATATCACCAGCTCGGGACTTCACATCTAAGACTCGCCATGCTGTGTTTATGGTGGCAAAAAATTCCCATTCCCTTCATGTCCCTTTGATAAGGAGAAAGTTCCACTTCTTCTCCAGAACTGTTACTTTATGGAACAGACTCCTAAGTGGATGCTTCCCTGACAACTACAATCTTGCTCCCAATTGATATCTATCCTACATGTCTCTTCATAATAAGCATTCCTTACTTCATTCTATTTCATCATTTAAAACAACCTCAGTCAGTAATCCTCTACCTTGAGTGGCCCTTGGGATTTATATTTGGTGAACTAACAGAAAAAAGAAAAGAAAAGGAAAAAGAAAAAAGAAAAACACCTAAAGTGCCCACCTTTGGATTATACTGCAGCTATGCTGAAAGCTCCTTCGTCATAGTTTCTGGGAAAAAAGAGCATAAACTGACATGACCAATAATTTGAACAAAGCTCAAATTTTGATCATTAACTGTGACTAAGGTCTTTTCAGCATAGACGCAGTACCATCAACCACATGGTGGAGTTATTTATGACTAAACTGGCTCCCCCACCAAGATTTTTCTTGTGAAGATTGTGACTTGGCAAGACAAGGCCTGCCAAAGGGTGACTGAACCCTCTCTTAGGGTCAGTAGCCATCTTGTACAATGGAGTAGACTGGGCTTGATAACTTTTTATGCTACCAGTGTGGTGATGACACAGTATCACTGGGAGGAGGGCTTTCTAGACAGAAATCAATAGCTAGGGCAGAGGATTTTCCTGATGGAATCAATAGCCACATGTCTGTAACCAAAGTAAGCCTTCAAGTTGGAGGGTGTAGAGAGGGATACTTGCCCAAGACACGCTACACAAAAATGAATACCTTTCCGGCTTTCAACCTAGATATGTGGAGGTAAATGGTCAGGTGCTCGACTATGCAGTGACTGTATCACCATACTCGGTCATAGGACATCATGATGACAATGATGATGATGACGATGATGACGATGATGATGACAATGATGATGATGATGATGACGACGACGACAATGATGATGATGATGGTGATGACGATTATGATGATGATGATGATAACAATGTTGATAATGATGATGATGACAGTTCAATGTTAATTTAACCTAAAATATGTTATAATTAAATTATAATTAAAATATTGAACAAGAGAAAGAATATTATATTAAATAGCATAAAATATTGAGCTAATTCAAGGGGACTGAATTCGAATAACTTTGTTTTCTTGGCAATTCCAGGTGACCTTGTCAGCATGAGATGATGATAAATATCCTGTGGCAAAATCAATTAATTCTCAATGGAGAAGAGTGAAGTTAATTGTCTTCTATCTAACTCAGGGGGATAATCCCAGGGTAATCATTTCTGCAATAAATGAGGCTAAATGTCTTTCAACCAGACTATTTTCATTTAGGATTCATCGTTTTTTGTTTTTTTCCCCAATGGCTGCAATGAAGCCTGTGCTCAACCAAGTGAATTTCTTTTTTGCATTTTTTTAAGTATATAAGATTGTATTTTCTTATCTCATTACCTGTGTATCATTTGCTTGATTCTATTTTTTTTAAATCTACTTATAATAGAATAATACTTTTGTATGTGCTTCATCTTGTTCTTTTGATGGATGGTGCAAGACAGTAATTTATAATTTACCAGCTATGAGTAAAGAAGTATTAAAAAAATATATGTATGTAAAAACATTGACTTCCCTTAATGCATTATCTTTGCTTGTTAAGCAGCAATTGACAAACAGGAAGACACAACAGGAAGAGTAGAAAAATAATACTAAAATACATACCTTTTTATCTCTTTTACATTCTTCTTGTCGATGATGACATATTGTTTCTGCTTAGTGATAGCATTACCATGCTTTATTATTTGTCCCCATTGGGTATATTATTATCTTGTTTGAAAAAAAGAAACTAGTGGGTTTCATAATGACAAAATCAGACACTGAATCTATCAGCTTCTTAATTTACCATACATATATAAAATATACAAAACTAGCAACTTCATTAGAAACCAAGAAAAGAGTATTGAATTGATATGAAACATCAACCCTCCTATTCTGTATATTTCTGCATCAGGTTTTGTTTTGCTATTTTGTTTTATGTTGATTAAATATTACTTTTTAAGTAGTTGCAAAAATTTTATATTAAGTATAGAAGAATCCTTTTCAATTGTAGTTGTTATTGAGTTGGTAGATAATATATGACTAGTTTTATCAAAATTATTCATGGAGTGATCTTTACTTATTGGCCTGCCAGAATCCGATTGTACTTTTTTTTTTTTCTCTCTGAACTTCATCTACTTCCCTATTCTGACTCATTCTTTGGTCATTTATTTATTGATGCTTGTTCCCTTCCCCAACATTACTTACCAAACCATTGTCCACACATAAATTCATTAGCCAAATTCATTTATTACCCACTAGACCTGAACTTCTTGATAGAGCATGCAATTAAGTAGAAGTAGACATTTGTAAATTTGGCCTGGCTTGGAAGAAGGTCAGAAAAGAAGATCACCTAGTAAAAAATGATTACACTGAAAGAGGATTTCAAGAATAGTTAACTTTTTAAGGTTCACTCTGTACAAGGCCCAGGAGCCACTTGAGATAGAGGGTTACGTTAAGTGTTAGTTTATACAGATAGGAGGGGAAGATAACAATTAACTTGCAAAGGTTAGTGACCAGGGAAACATCCTTGTTGTAACCTAGGGAAGGTTACTGACTAAAATAATCACATGAAGATTGGTAATGAACGATAATATTTAGGACAAGAAAAATACATATAAGATTCGCCAGCAGCACATAGTAGTAGTCGTCAACTGCTAGAAGTGAGTCAAGTGAATTCAACAATGAATCTCTAACTGCAGACCAACATACAGTATTTACTACTGTACTTGTGTGAATGGGGACATACCCATTATCGTACATAGGTATGCTACAACAATCCTTTTGGGAGTCTGTTCCACAAGGCAGTGGCTAGCGTGAAGAAGCTGTTTGAGTGGAACTTACTTCTCACTGATGGAATATGGAGGGAATGTGGGTGGTTTGTAAGTGGTATGGTGGGTTCTAGCCATGAAGGTTAGGCCTGGCAGAACCAAGAAATGTATTTTGTCCAAACACTTTCCATGGAAGTAGCGACAAATCAATGAGAGGCTTGCCCCATCCTAGCCGTAAGAGAGAGGTTACAGGGTGGAAAATAATTCCTTTCCCACAAGGATTCATAGACACTTTTGAACTCTATCAAAACTGGAAAGTGAGGACTAGAATGAACCAGGCAGTTCCTGCCAAAATGTACTCACTTTTCAGTCTGATCTGGCTCTTATAAAAGAAGAGGATAACATGCAGAGTCAGGTACTTTCTGGAGCAGTACACGGAGCCAAACATTTTACCTCCATCTTTAGTGATGGACAATATTGGACCTCAAACTCCCACCCAATCTTTTATATTATGTCCCCTATTTCATTTTGACCTGTGTGTACAGTGTGTAAATAACTGTAAAGTAGAGCTGGTGATTTTTTTTGTTTTTTTTTAATCTCAGAATTCATGGGAGAATTGAGCTCTAATTTTGCATTTATTCATATAGATTCTATAATATAGGTTTTACTTAATTAGCTGTCATGTTTCTCTAACTCTTCAAATGCTGAATATATAACTAATTCTAATTTCTATTTTCACATCAATATGATGGCTTTTAAGCTAGCTGCAATTTGGGATACAAAATTTATACAAAAATAAGAGTTACTCTCCTTGAACCATGAAAGCAATGATAATGGCTAGTATAATATATTAGTATATATTTTTAATCTCGCATAATCTGGCAACCCTGAATCTGAACTCAATGAAAATTTTTCCCTGCACTTAACTTTTTCATTGAAATCAGACCAGTGGGAGTGGAGGAGTTACTTGGACATGCACACGTACAAATATATACACATACACTGTACTGTATATATAAGATTTATTCTGAGACAAGGTGTTGTCACTGTTATACATGGATTCTTTTGAACTTGTTTCCTCGTCTTTGCTGATTTCATCCTAGTGTTTTGCTTTCAGTACTCCCCCAGCCTTCTTTCTATTTGAATCTTTCAGACGAGGTGTTATTATTTTTATAGAGGGTACATCAGGTATTTGTAGCAATATCAGCCAGCTGAGGTCTTTTAAAATTTTAAACAGTGGAACCTAGTACAAAAATGGATTTGGAAGATTTATTTTTGACTGAAGATTATTAGACAGGAGTACGTCAGCCACCGATTAGGGCGTACATGGACGATCTGACCATTACAACATCTTCGGTCACGGGGAGTAGATGGATCCTCCGTAGACTTGAAAAACTTATTACTTGGGCGAGAATCTGTTTCAAGCCTGCAAAGTCGAGATCGTTAGTGATCAAAAAGGGGAAAGTAGCAGATAATTTCAGGTTCTCGATATCGGGAACTACTATACCGACGTTGACAGAGAGACCCGTGAAGAGCCTAGGTAAAACTTTTTACAGCACCTTAACGGACACTTTATCTATCCGAATGACGATCTCCGAATTGGAAGTTTGGCTAGCCAAGGTGGACAAGTCAGGACTTCCAGGCCGTTTCAAGGCGTGGATTTACCAACACGCGGTGCTCCCAAGAATTCTCTGGCCTTTGTTTATATACGATTTCCCAATGACATCAGTGGAGACCATGGAAAGGAGTATTAACGGCTATCTTCGCAGATGGCTGGGACTGCCGAGAGGTCTGAGCAGTGCCGCATTATATGGAAAATCAAATGCACTTCAACTCCCCTTTAAAGGATTGGTGGAGGAATTCATAGTCTCTAGAACAAGAGGATTCCTACAGTACAGGGAATCTAAAGACCCAAAAGTGGCGGCAGCAGGCATAAAAGTCCGCAATGGAAGGAAATGGAGTGCAGAGAGCGAACTGGGTATTGCGGAGGAGCGTTTGAGACAGAAGGCTCTCATGGGGACTGTGGCATCAGGTCATGCAGGTTTGGGCTACTTTCCTGGTAACCGAGTCAAGAAGGCTAGAGATAAAGAGAAAAGACGACTAATTCTAGAGGAAGTACGTGCCAACGTTGAGGAAAAAAGATTATGCAAGATGGTGGGATTAAGCCAGCAGGGTGCATGGACATGATGGGAGAGTTTTTTACGGTGGAAAATAAGTTGGTCGGAGATCTGGCACTCTGACGCCAGTCGCATTAAATTACTTGTGCAATCCGTGTACGATGTACTACCGAGTCCTGCAAACTTGCATATTTGGGGGATGAGCGAGTCACCATCATGCCACTCTGTTCCAGGAAAAGTACGCTGAAACATATCTTAAGCGCTTGCCCAAAAGCACTTGGTGAAGGGAGGTACCGGTGGAGACATGACCAGGTACTAAAGAAATTAGCCGAGATAGTCGCCACAGCAATTAGCGATTGCAGTTGTAAGCCCGAAAAGAAGGCGATCTGTTTCATCAAGGCCGGGGAAAAATCTTCCACAGTGCGTAAGTCGTCAACCTGCATGCTCGCATCAGCCCGAGATTGGCAGTTAAGAGTAGACCTGGGGAACCAATTGAATATCCCGGTGCAGATCACGACATCGTCCCTGCGCCCGGATTTATTGGTCTGGTCGACTGTCTCCAGACAGGTCATAATGCTCGAACTTACAGTACCTTGGGAGGAGAATTTGGAAGAAGCCTTTGAAAGAAAGCTGGAGAAATACCAGGAGCTAGTTGAGAGATGCAGAGCTAACAAATGGCGGACGACCTGCCTTCCAGTTGAAATCGGATGCTGAGGTTTTGCAGGAAGATCTGTATGCAGTGCTCTAAGTCGGCTTGGAGTCAGGGGAATAAAAAAGAGAAAGGCAATCAGGGCCCTATCAGAAGCTGCAGAAAAAGCCTCGAGATGGCTATGGATAAAAAGATCTGTTCCATGGAGCTCTACGACGGGGATTGGTGGGCGTTGAGGGGCAGTTGGGAGGAAAAGAGATACGTAGAGGGATGACCTAAGTCGCTATTTGGGGGAGGGTCCGTTTTTTTTTGTTTTTTTTTTATCTTTTAAAGTTTTTTTTAACAATGTCACTTTGGTAGTCCTAGCTGTGTTTTTTTTTCTGCATTCTTAGTTGGGAGGGGAGAGAGGGGGCGGGGAGGGAAGGAAGAAATGGGAGTGGTGGTAAAGGAAAGCAATAGCGATCATAATCCTATGACCTACGAACGTGGTCTTTTTTGGGGGGTGGGGGGATAATGTAACATTTCATATGAAAGGAAATTTTTCTTGTTTTTACTTACCTGTTATGTCAGACTGTTCGTTGAAGATGAGGGACGATCCGCGTGATCAAACTAAGACGAAGGAAAAGACGAGCTTTTTTTGTATCGTCTTAGCTGAGGAGGAAGTGACGTAAGTCGGTGCTGATTGGACAGCAGTGGCTTTTATTGGCGGAGTCCATTTGTTGCGTGCTTCGCGTATTTTTTTTTTTTTTGTTTGTTTCAGGATCGCCTGCCGGAATAGTACTGTTTCGGTAGGGTCTCTTGGGCGAGCAAGTATGATGTTGGAAGACCCGAAACTTGCCATGACTCCAAGTCATAACATCACTGACGAGGCAATCCTGAGCACTCATCGGAGTGTTTTCATAACAAACAGTATCATGAAGTGTGCTTCAACAAGCAGTCCAGACAAAGAGAAGTTGCTGAATGAAGATACATGGTTTTTTTTTAGTCAAAGACAACCGGACAAAGAACCATGCCTGCTATAAAACTGACCTGTACCTTGAAAAGACATACAGAGAGACAAAGCAGGCTGAACTGCAATGCAACATATTTCAGAACACACCTCCAAAGCAAAACTGGTCTCTTTTAATCATATTTGTGAACGTTTTTACCTTCCATCAACTCACCTGATGATAACCTCCAGAAAAGCTAACTCTTTTAGCCTTCTCAGTCAGACATTTTCTACTGACATGGAACAATTATATCAATTCAATTGTTTGGTTTGCTGCTAAGAAAGTTGGTTCACCTTGACACACTAGACAATATTTCACACCACAATATATCTTATGCATTTATCCGTCTACCATTAATCCATTCATTGAAAATTGCTGCCAGATCTGGTCTGATGCTTTTGTTATGTATCTAGAAATTCTTGACAAATTTCCAAAGAAGAATCTGCTATGCTATCTGTCCTGACCTGAAATCTTGGATTCAGTCACTTTCCCACCACCATAATATAGATTCCCTGTGACGTTTCTGTAAATATTTTAACGGTAATTATTCTCTATCATAGCTTGGCCTCATGGATTTAAGTGCAATACTAGATTAGCAACTAAGTCACAGTGTTTTACTCTTGGAATTGCTAGATGTAACCATAAATTCTATGCTAACAGTTTCTTCTCTCACATTTCACACTTTTGCTTTCCTATCAACTGTTACCTCCAGAAATTTAAATACAATTTCAATCATCATCTGTCTCCTTTAATCATGGTATTTTATCGTTCTCTCTCCTCAATATCACTGTCATAGGTTATCCTACTTGACTTTGCTAAGGGGACACACTTTAAGCCTATAAAGAAAGTGTGCATTTCTCTCTATAGTCTCTTTTCTCCTTTACAACTTCTGATATAGTCGCACATGTGAAAAAAGTGTCCTCCAGTGGGACATGTCCATTTTCATGGTTTTAATTCTCTCTCTTGGCATGTGTACTCTTTCACAGACGTGTCTGTCGATTAGGCCTACACAAATTTCATACACAGAGAAACACACATTCTCTAGTTTTAAATCTTTTCTTCCTTTATTATAATTGTAATTCCTTTTGACAATATATAAAATTAGTTGTTGTTTGTTTTATATTGTTTTGTGTTACTCAATTTTTAACTGGACTTACATTGAGTCCACCACTATTGTTTGTGGGATAAATTTTCCAGGAACCTGTAAATATCGTCTGAAGTGTTGATTCCCACAACATAATGCGGACTAAATATTTACCTCAAACCTACTAGCAATCCTGCAAAACTTTCTCAGTTTCTTTCTCTATCGGTAACTCCTTTATTTTTATTTACACTATTTACATTCTTCAGATGGCTGGCCTCATCTTTTTTGACATATTCACAATGCTTCGGCAATTCTCTAGCCTTCTTCAGGTGATTGGAATTTCGAACTGAACTCTTTTTTTCATCCACTGGTGCAGATTGTTATAGTTCCACGTGCCATACCTCTTCCGGATTTTTCAGTTATCTCCCTTTAGCTCAACTCTCCAAGTTTTTGCTCACCAATGCAGTAGCCAGGTTTTGAATTCACAATTCTTTGTGTCAAGTCACCAGATCCAACCAACACTTTTACCCACTGAGCCCTTTCTTTTTTAATGATTTTATTGTATTGCTTGAAGTGAAATGATTAAAAAAGTATTTATATGTATAAAGACAAATAATAGGAAAAAAATTTGATTCTTCGAATTTTGCACAGCACAAACTGAAAAGAATTGTCATACACACATCAAAACTTTCAAGAACAATGAAAAATAAAGAAAATTTCAGTAAGTAATTTAAAATATTTTATTTTTAGCAAAAGGAATTGATTAGATAAAGAAAAAGAAAATTTAATCTTCAAATGAGTAAAAATGACACTTAATCAAATCCAACTCTAAAAAACTTAAAATGGCCAAAGAGCAAAAAAAAATAATAAATAAATAAAAAATATTCACATTTAGATAGGGAAACTGTCAGGTTTCTGATTATGTACTTGTAAAATTTACACTTGCAGTATTATGTACAGTAGAATGTAATTAATTGATTGATTTGTTTTTTCATGTCTTATTAACCTCTTGTGGGTTATTAAAAGCTGTAATATAGCAACAACTCTAAGTAGAAGCTTATGGAGCTTTATTTTACTAATTCAGATTTAGTGCTGAAAATATTTATCTTATTATAGTGGGTGGTTACAAGAGATAGGTGAGATGGGATCTGCTTATTTTATTACCACATTGTCTACATCCTGAAGTGACATGATACAAAGAAGAAGAAGAAGAAGCATTAGTAAATGGATAGCAAAAAGAGAAAATTTATTTAGAACTACAATGGACAGGACATTGTGGAGAGCCATGATTGTCAATGCCCTGAAGGGACATGACACATAGAAGAAGAAGAAGAAGAAGAAGCATTAGTAAATGGATAGCAAAAAGAGAAAATTTATTAAGAACTCCAAAGGACAGGACATTGTGGAGAGCCATGATTGTCAATGCCCTGAAGGGACATGACACATAGAAGAAGAAGAAGAAGAAGAAGAAGCATTAGTAAATGGATAGCAAAAAGAGAAAATTTATTAAGAGCTACAAAGGATAGGAAATTGTGGAGACCCATGATTGTCAATGTTCTGAAGGGACATGGCACATAGAGAAAGACGAACAAGCTTGAGTAAATTGATTACAGAGCAAGGTTTAGGAGGTATAAGAAAAAATATAACTGCTAGCCTTCTGAATTATTCAAATCAATTGTAATATAGCAACAACTCTAATCAGAATTTTTATTTGACTAATTCAGCTTTAGCACTGAAAATGTTTTAGTACCAAAGCAAACAAGAGTAGAGATGAGATGTGCTTATTTTATTATCACACTCTCCCCGAGTATTTATTTTATTCATATGAAAGAAAATTCTTCATATAACCAGGCATCTTGTGGGTCCTTTGGGATGTCAGGTTAGCTTGACCTTATCAGTTCTTTCTTGTGTTTCTTCCTCAGATTCTGAGTTTGGGAGCTTCGATCTGACACACTTTCACCTACTTCAGTGCTTGGACTGTTCTCTTTCTGAATTCAGCCTTAGCAATGAAAACGTTTATTTTATTTTAGTGGAGAGGGGAGATGAGATGTACTTATTTTATTACCACAAAAGGCAAAACATATTTTTGATTGTAAGAATAATTATTTTTTCATTCTAACTAAATAATGCATTATCACTTTTTTGTTTTTGAGAATAACAATACCCTTTCCAGATAAATGTTTCACTATTTAAATAATAGTTAGGAGAGGAGACAGATTCATACTTTTCTCAAGAGTATGTAATGTAATGACCCTGACTGGAATTTTTATCACCACCAGCATATTGATTCAGAATATGATACTAGCCTGGATTTTTTATTTACTTTTGATTATCTATCCAAAATGGAGCAGCAAAGGGTTGACCTGAAGGTGACCTCATAACCGCCAGGTTCAGATTTGCACCTCACAGAAAGTAAGTGACAGCCTCAGACATGCAAACTGGTGGTTGACCCAGCTGCACTTAGGATGTGCACATGTGGGGTAACTGGATAACAGGAAGACATACAAGCACCTCATCCAAGAGAGAAAATCAGTGAGTCTCTCACATCCTCAAGAGAAGAAAATGCACATTCAAAGCTAAACACCCTCACACCAATATTTTTTTGCTTTGTTTTTTTTTAATCATTTCATCACAAGCAATGTGGAAATGCCACTACTACGCAGGGGGTTACAAAAAGTGAAAGTGAGAGAAAAGTTATTGTGAGGATCGAGGAAAGGACAAAAGATGAATGGGATTCAAGAAGATAGAAGATGGCAATTGACATTGCATTTAAATTTTTGAAGATTCTAGTTATCAGAGAAGCAAGTAAACAGAAGGGAATTCCACAGGCAGGAAGTGCAAGAAAAGAAACTGTTGGAGTAGAAGTGGTAGTTACATTTAGCTATTTCAACAGCAAATGGATGGTATCTAGATGCCAATCTAGTAGCATGCTTAAATTCATGTAGTTGGGACACCAGGAAAAAATGCTCTTCAGTGCAGTTACTATGAAAATATTTGTAGAAAAGACAGGGAGAAGCCACACTGCATTGGTGAGAAAGTGACTGAAGTTGAGATGCCAAGTCAGAATTGATGACATTACAGATCCTTCTTTGAATTTTGTCAAGAACCTCAAGATAAATAGCAGGGGCACCAAAGCTGATATAGTAGCAGTATTCAATGTACGGGTGGATGGTAGATTTGTACATATGCAAGATGGACTAAGACAAGAAATATTTTCTGGCATGTCACAGTGAACCAACTTTCCTTGCAGTAGATGCAGCTATTGATTCAATATAGCTGTTCCAGTTCAAGTCAGTTGAAAACATGAGGCCAAGAAGGCACAGTGTGTTGGTCTCCAGGAGTCTAGCATCAGCCATGCTGATGGCAGGCAGAAAAAGTTTCTCTTTGGTGGTTAAATGAGAGCAGTTTTGTTTTGGATTTGAATAAATGATAATTTTACATATGCAAGATTTAGTCTTGTGTTCTTATTAATCTTTATATGCATATGTGATATTTTGCCTTTGATATTATCTATGAGTACTTCTGGTACCATATAACCCTACCGCATTATCAGGATATTGACAACTAAACTGGTTCCCTATCAGGATTTTTTCTGATGAGCAGGGTGGCTAAACACCAAGCAGAATTAAAACAAGACCTGTCAAAGGGTGGATGAATTCTTTCATGGAATCAATGATTGTCTCACACATGTGTGGGAATGTAGAAATAACTAGGTTGGTGTCCATGCACACAATAAGCCCACTGGGACAGTTTGACTCATTCAATAAGGTATTCAGTTAGGAGGAGGAAATCTTTGATGTAACAGCTACTGTTTGAGAACATCCATAGATGTTTTCTTCTTATTGGGTGCCTGCTGTTCTTGCTCAGAGAATGGTAGTGATCCAGTGTAGCATCTTCATGCACAGGTGTTACTTGATATCCTAAGATCTTTTTGTATGGAGTACGACCGGGCATAACCAAAAAAGACAATTATAACCAACAAAGGCTCAAAGTAATGTTACCTTGTGCCAGATGTTTTAAAAATTTGTCCAGTTTAATGAGCCATATCCATTCAAACTACAACTAAATCTTACAAGGATAACATGTGATGGTCATGCTCAACAACGAGGTGGAAGCTGTCATTATGTTATTTTTAATAATTGTTAACCACATCTATACACTTGCACACATGTTTATATTCATTCCCACCCACCCAGGCATATACATATATAGAATACATATATAGAGTACATATATATATACACACACACACTTTCATTCTAACCTGAGGATATGCTCTCTGGTGAAATGTGTCGTTAATAAAATCTTTCATATTCCACTTTTGTTTCAGATACTATTATACATCCTACAAATAAACACATTCAGTTGAAGAAAAATGCTTATTTAACAAAAAAATCTATAAACTGTTGCTGATCCCAAAACACTAGTTAAAAAAAATAAATAAATAAAAAGCATTTACTGTTAAATAAAGTTTTTTCTTCAAATTAGGACAAATGTCGAGCCATCGATCTGTTCCTTTTGTTTTTCTCCTTTACTTTTAACTGGAAAAAAAAAGAAAGAAAAAGAAAAAGACAAGAAAAAAGACAAGAAATAAAACAAGAAGAAAAAAGAAAAAAGAAGAAAAAATATCAGAATTAAAAATGCGAGTTGGACTCAAAAACTGAACTCTGACACTCATGAGAAGCACATAAAGTCACAAAGCAAATTTATTTTTATCTGTTAAGTGATGTATATTTGCCCCTAAATATTTCTTAACTTAATCTATTCAGATATATTGGTTGAATCTAGATCATTATATGATTAGCTCTTATAAAATTATTTCAGGTAACATGAAAAGGCCTGATTAAATTTTAAATAACTGTCTTTTTTATATTCACATAACAAAAAAAAAAACCTTGATTTAAAATCTAACAATACCAAACAACTAATACAGATATAGATAAAAGAAAAAGGCAGACAGACATTCTCTAAGTCTGGACATTGATAGGTGATAAGCTAAGGTAATTAATTTGATTTATGATTCCCACTTACACTCAGAGATCCAAAGGCATTTCCTCATGCACAGTTTTGTCTTTCTTTCATTCTAACCTGAGGAAGCCAAAGAGATCATTTGCTCCTCGGTGAAATGTGTTGTTAATAAAATCATGCACAATGTCCCATTATCTTCACTTTTATTTCAGATACTATTATAAATCCTACAAACACATATAAATGTGTGTGTGTGTGTCTGTGTGTGTTAGGGGGTGTAACACATAAATACATGCATAATTGAATTGTAATGAAAAGCAGAAAAGAACTGTCCAAAAAGGTCTTGATGTGGTAATTCACATGCAATGTTTGCGGTAGGCTTTGCTTGAGTAAAGCAGGAAATTTAAATTCTATTCAAAGTCCTCATAGTAGTGCATTGACCAACTACAAAATGACTTAAAATACTGAGAATTCATGTCCGTTTGTGCAAAAGTTATCAAGTCAACCAGTTGACAGTAAAGACACGCTAACAGGCACAAAAATAAACCTAATGACAACAAAATGCATGTATTTCATTCTTACCAACTTTGTGCCAGAAGTTTTAAATATTTCTCTGGTTTGTGATAGTTATACAATGAGATGGAAGCCATCATGATGCTGTATATTTGTGATATCTGTGTAAGATGCCATGCGTGTGTGTGTATATATATATATATATATATGTATGTTTGTGTGTTAGAGTGAGTGGCCTTCTGTGTCTACATATGTGCCTAGACGATTGAAAGATAATGATAAATTGAATTATTAACCAAAATTAGAATTATTTTAGATAAAGACTACAACAATTTATGATTTGTATAACATTTTTATTCCAGTTATTCAACAAGATTATGAAACAGAACCATGCTAAAATATGCAGATTCGCAGACAAAAGGATTTGATATGGATAAATTTGGACGGATTTATTCTAAAAAGTAAAAAGAAATATAAGAGATTGCTTTTAAGAATTTTTCTTTTTTATGGAACTTTGTTCGCTTCATGCACATACTTCTATTTATTATTTAAATCGTAAAATCCTTCTTTTTTTTTTACTTAAAAGGAAACACTTGACTAAAAAAAAAAAGTATTTTTAGCTATTTTTTCTTTTTGCTTCTTCCATTTCTTTTTGTTTCTTTTGCATAAAATACCTGAAGCATCAATTTTATGAATTCTGAGTCAGATCTCAATCAATCAATAGCTTTATCTTTGGCTTTTTCATTTTCCTAACCATTTCATTTCCAAAAGTTTGCCATATAAAATATTCTCTATTTTGATAGAATTTTTTTTTCATTTTGGGGATAAATTGCATTTTGTTTTTGTTTTCTTTTCATAAATGCACAATATTCTGGGTCAATGAAAAGCAAGAAATTTTGGGTCACTGAAAAGTTATTACAAAAAATATAGAAATAATTTGCATATAGAACAGTTATCCGTGCCATTTTATTTGAAAGAAAAAATTAATGTACTAAATTGAAATTTCCATCTCTATACCCTAAAATGAATAAAAAAAAAGATAAGAGAATCATTTGCCATGCCAAAGACAGAAACTTTTTTCAACTGCTATAAATCTTAATTTTCATTTCCATCTTATTGAATCATACATTGAAGCACTGATTTAATCTGACAAATCATGCATCAGCTTTAAGAAGATTGCATAAATGATGAATAATCTCATTTATATAAGAAACTCCTGACATAGTTATTCCCCAATTCACATGTGAACCTTTAACAACTTTGTTTTGCTTTTATTTTATTTGATAACCAAGAATCTTTGTGCCCTTCATAGGAGCTAATCTTAATTTATTTATCCTCCTAGCCATTTCTGTCCTATACAATAATTCAGTATGGTGGATTAAAAATGATCTGACATAGATTTTGTAATTACACTAGTGTGCAAAACTTTTGAGGCACTTTCATAAATGAATTACATTTGTTAATTTTACTCTAAAATCGAGTGATTAGTAGTATTCTTTTCTCAGTACATTTTATTATCTTTGTGGGCCAGAAAACAAGTTAATGCATTTTTGTTAATGGATGATAGAGCACCTTCAGCATAGTGATGCCAAAAAGAGACCATGCAAAAATACTGGAGTGCCAGCAAAAATACTGGAGTGCCAGCAAAAATGTCATCTTTCAGTTCTTCTTTTTTTTTTCAATTGATTCACCCTAAGCAAGGTGAAACACTGCTAACAAGCAGAGGGGTTATGGAAGGGAAAGAGAATGAGAAGACATTAGAAGGAGTTGGAAACCCAATCCTAAACAAATCTGAAACAAGGGATAAACCTCTACTCCTGTTCAAAAAATCAAGAAGTAGTTTGAACCTCTTTACTCCGTTTGAAGAAAAAAAATTAAAATTAAAAATAAATAAATAAAATTTCATAGGTTAGACCGAGAAGTTGGAAGTATAGATTTGAAGTAGACTTTAGAAGGAACCAGAAACCTGATCTTAAACAGAAGTCAAGAAATAAACCTTTACTCCTTTTCAAAAGACTTTGAACCAAATGATAGGCAAACCTATCTACTCCTATTTAGAAAGGAATTTTTATTTTTGCAAAAAGTGGTCTTTATTATTGCAGAAATAAAATATCAAAATATCAAGTTAGCAATTAGTGTTGCTACCTTTGGCTCAAATAATTGCCTCAATTCCATGTGGTTTTTTTCTCATTCTTCGTGGAAGAAATCCCAAATCTCTTTGAGATTGCATTGTCTTTCGTTGCAGCACTTACATCTTCAGTTCCCATCACAATGTTCCAACTATATTGAGATGAGGACTTTGTGCTGGCCTATCTTCTAAAAAGTTGAACATCTTCATTCACAAGAAACCTTTTTGTTGCACGTGATGTGTGACAATGTAACCAAAAAATTTCTCCATTTTCATAGTCAGGCAGAGGATTAGACTTTAGTAAACTAATATAGTTTTCACTGTTTAGGCTTCCATCAACTTTTACCATTTTTTTCCTACCATCACTTTTGATACAACCACACACTACTACGTGTTTACCACCAAATTTTGTCATCTTTGTTGTATCTTGCATTGTTTCTTTCTCCAGCTGTCTTCTTACATATTCTCTTGCATTGGGATTGCATACCAGGACTCTCACACTCTTTCTTTCATCTCGTCTAACTTTTGTGGCCTTCTGGTTTTCTTTGCACTTAAAACACATCCATAAGTAGCAAATGTCTTTTGGATGACTTGAACAGTGTTTCTGGAAATTCTCAGCTGCCTGGCTATCAGTTATTGAGTTATCTTCCACTTCCAAATCACAAACTTTATCTTCATTTCAGCAGAAATTTTATCCATGATTTTAGTATAAAAAAAGCAAGCTACTGTTTAACTACAATGACTTGGTGAAGCACTTTACACTCACATTAATAAGATGGAACTGTGAATTCACTCCTTCCACAGATGCCCAGTCTCAGCTAAACTGCCATCTTGTCAAAGGAAACTACTCCAGATCACTCCAAACAGACTTCCTTTTATCCAAAGACAAGAGGAGACAACTCAACAGTCTTAACTCAGATTAACATTGCTGGTGTCTTCGTGTGAAAACTAGAGTTCCTAAAAAAAAAAACAAAGAAACAAAAACAACAAAAGTAATACAAATCTTCATTGCAACGAGTCTCTCAGAATTTCAGAAGAGGCTCCCATCTTCATCTGACAATCTGCAACCTGTTCTCGGCCCCTGATCCATTCAGTTTGAATTTCCATCATCTCCTTCAATCTGGCCACATCAACTCTCAGACGCCGGTCACTCACAAGATTTGATGAATTTAAAGTCTCTATCAAAGATGCATTGTCTGTTTTACAAAGAACTTCAGGCAATCTAGGTAGTCTGAATATCTCCTGAAGCATGGCGGCTATCAATATACCAGCATCAGCTGCTTCACCAAGCGCAAGAGTTTCTGAGGCTAATGGACTTTTTGCTACATGGTCAAGTTTTTTTGATGACCAGCATATAGGAGCCATTCTGTTAATCTTGCCACAAACAAAGATGATAAAACCACCTTGTGAAGATCCATCCCCCAAACTAGCATAGGTGGCATCTGAATAACAGACAATATTCAGATCCAAAGGTTTCCCAAGCTGGGGAAAGGATATGGAACCTGTCCTTGATTTTAACTTTATTAGTGACTTGTTTGCCTCAAAGATTTTCCAATATTATTCATTCTACACACATCAAATGATACATCTGGTCGAGTCTGGGTGGATACCCACATAATTTGGCCTGTCAATCTCTTTAGCTCCATCTTCTCATCCCGACTCAATTCATCATTGTCACAACGTTTTGGCCGTTGTACGCTCCGGCCTTCTTCAGGTGGTTGGAATTTCGAACCGAACCCTTTATTTCGATCACTGGGGTAGACTGTTCTAGTTCCACGAGCCATGTTTGATGGATGTCAGTTATCAGTTATCTCCTGCTAAGTTTCCCTCTGAAAATTCTCCACTGCCTGAACCGGGTATTGAACTCTCACTCTTTGGGTCTGTCACTGGATAACTGATAACTGACATCCATCAAACATGGCTCGTGGAACTAGAACAGTCTACCCCAGTGATCGAAATAAAGGGTTCGGTTCGAAATCCCAACCACCTGAAGAAGGCCGGAGTGTACAACGGCCGAAACGTTGTGACAAAAATGGCAACAAAGATGAGGACAATAGTCCGACTAATGTAAATACTGTACATAATACCTCATCTCAGAAATATAGACAGACTCAATTCATCATTTTTCCTTGATCTTCCTTTCTTTATGTCTATTGGGGATATAGCTGAAGTATATAGATTTTGATCTGTTATAATCCTATTTTTTGTTTACTTAACATTCAATCCCCAAAATTTAAATGTTCCACTTTCATGCTTTCCAATTTTAAATATCTTTTTCAATTCTCCGATCACATTTTCCTGAAATAGATCATTTCCACAGAATATGAAATCATCTACATGTATTGCCAGAATGCCTATCAAGTCACCAGTGGCATTGTGCCAAAGAAACAGTGCATTGTCGTATGCACTCACCATTCCCCTCAAACGAGTTAACTCATGATTAATTCGCTTGTACCATGAACAAGGTGCATCATTTAAACCATAAATTCAGCAGAAATTTTAATCCATGATTTTAGTATAAAAAAAGCAAGCTACAATGACTTGGTGAAGCACTTTACACTCACATTAATAAGATGAAACAATTCCTACTTCGAAATCTGCATATTAACATGACTTGATCATCACAGCTATTTCATTGTACCAATAGTTTTGCATGGTCTTTTATGATAAAAGCATAAAATCAAGGTGTATAATCATTTTATGTATTTGTCCTAAAACTTTTAACAGCTGAGTGGGGGGAAAACTGACTGCTGACATTGAATGCCTCTAAAACTAAACTGGAATCATTCCCTCATCACTGAACGGATCCTGAATTTTCACCTATTGCAATTAACATGTATTCTCTCAGGGCAGCCTGATGCTTTGAGAATATATTGGGACTCAACGCAGACCTCAAGTTAAAATCATACATATGATCCATTGCTAAAGATATATTGGAAAATGGTCAGTTCCCTGTACTACTCCAGTAAGTACCTCACTCTCTCTGCTATCTTCTACTTTTAAAAAGAGCCAAATCAGGCCAAATACCGCTGCAATATAGTGATTTTCCCAGGGTAGCTCAGATGTGGCACAAGGCCAAAATCATGGGGCACCCGGTGAGGATCGAACTCACTACTCAGTCGTAATTGATCTCGCAAGACAAGCTTTCTAACCATTACACCACGTCGAGTTGCCCTATAGTGATTTTCCCAGGGTAGCTCAGATGTGGCACAAGGCCGAAAGCATGGGGCACCCAGTGAGGATCGAACTCACTACTCAGTCGTAATTGATCTCGCAAGACAAGCTTTCTAGCCATTACACCACGTCGAGTTGCCCTATAGTGATTTTCCCAGCGTAGCTCAGATGTGGCACAAGGCCGAAAGTATGGGGCACCCAGTGAGGATCGAACTCACTACTCAGTCGTAATTGTTCTAGCGAGACAGGCTTGCTAATCACTACACCGCCTCGAGGTGCCCTGCTGCTGAAATATATGGGCATAAACTGTCCAGTCTTCACTTTCTATTCTCAATAGAATCCAAAAACGCCTCCACATCCTTGTGAGTGATAAATTGTTTTCCACCTTACAACCCCTTTCCCCCAAAGAAAATGCTGCAAGACTCTTGATGTTCCATTGCTATTTCCATGGGAAGTGTTCAGATGAACAATATTCCTTAGTTTCACCAGTTCTGACTGTC
The DNA here is from genome assembly GCA_964036315.1 of Acanthosepion esculentum. Classification (NCBI taxonomy): domain Eukaryota; kingdom Metazoa; phylum Mollusca; class Cephalopoda; order Sepiida; family Sepiidae; genus Acanthosepion; species Acanthosepion esculentum. The sequence continues at coordinate 75,373,519 of OZ038486.1, forward strand.
ATAGCTAAAACCCGCCATGTTATGCACATTGTATTGAACCATCCTCATTCACTTCATATTTCATTGATGCGATATGTTCCACTTAAGCAGCTTCTTTCCATGAACCTCTGCTTTGTGGAACTGACTCCCAAGTGGATGCTTCCCTGATCACTACAATCTTTACCTTAGCATGTCTAGGGTTAGCTGTTATCTTCCCCACATATCCCCATAAACTGTGCCTCTTATTATGTAACCCTCTACCTCAAGTGGCTCTTGGGCCTTGTACAGGGAAACATCATTGTGAAAAATACCAATGTATGATAATGATAATGCTCATTTTTTCAAGTAACTTCACTTTTCCTAATTTACTTCTTGCTGTGTTAATAACTGAAATTTGAAACATTTTGAATGAAAGTGTTAATTTTTATTTTATTTTTTTAATTCAAGCTGAAATTAGAATTTAAACCACTCATTCAATGTACAATTAAAAATGGCATCATAAAATAAAAATGTTCAAAAACTTATAAAAAAAAGATACCCATTGATTAGAGCTTTTTATCCATTTGGCACAACATAAAATTATGAACAATGTAAAAAAATCTTCCTTAAAAATAGTTAACATTCTATTTTCTTTGTAAAATTTGTACAAGAATTTCTGTCTGAATTATCATTATTTATATTATTTATATTTGGACAATTGTTCTCATCTATTGTCCTCAGTTGAGGACAATAGTCCAAATATAAATAATGTAAATAATTGTATAAGAATATTTACATGATCTGATATTTTGCATAAAACCCCTAATGTCTCTTGTCTTATTTTGTGTTACTCTAACACAAGAATACTTTTTTCAGCTACATAAACCAAGTGGCTATAACTCTCAGATAATAAATACTTGGATTTTTTTTAATGCCATGTCCATTGTCTACAAATTCCTTTATCTGGGAATTGCCATGCACTCTTGAGAGAAGGCAATGGAAAATCACTGGACTATCTTCCGGTTTGGTTTCCCATTGCTGTTTCTATTATTTGGAATTCAGAGTTTTATTTCACTTAGACAGGTTGCAACCAAAAGTTAAAGGACCCAGTTTACCCTGCTATTTTACTATAGCTGATGAGGAATACAAAGAAATTCATGCCTTTCCTAAGGGTATTAGTGCCAAAGTGAACATGGAATTTGAACTCAATCACTGATTCAACTTTCCATGCCAATATCTGTCATATTTCCTGCTAATCTGGTATTTTTGACATTTTATTTCCAAGCAAATGGTGAAAGAAATTAAAATAGTATTTCACAGAAATTTTGAATCACTTAAAAGTTATGAAATTATTTTTTAAAAGGCCAAATAATGTGATTTTTGGTTTTTTCCTGCGTTATGTTTTTAAATGCAGTTTTATTTTAGAAAAGAAAAAAATGAATTTGCTAAATGGAGATTTCCATTTCCATATCCGGAGCTGAATATAAAATGAAAACAGATAACCTTAACAGACCTTTGCTAAATTAAACATTATTAGCCGAGGAGTTATTCACGTCCAAAAATATATCTGTCGATGTGTGGGTAGTATAAGAGATATCAACATGGGAAATGAACTCAGCAAGCAATGTTCAAATCCTGAGATAGTCTGTGGCATTCACTTTCACACTAATGATTTTGAGAAGGCATGAACCCCTCTCGCCAATATACTTCAAATAATAGAATAGATTGGGCTCTCTAGAGAGAATGAAAATGGGGAAATTGTGACGGCATGAATCTATCTCTCCTATCCACTTCCTAGATATAAGTTAAATAGCAGGGTAGACTGGACTCTCTAGCATTGTAGGGCATTAATTTAAGAGAAGGATTTAATGTAAGAAAATGAAAAGATTGTGAAGGCAAGAATTTATTTCTCCTACTTAAAGCTAGAGGTTAAATAGTAGAGTAGATTGGTCACTCTAGACATGCATAGCATCCATTTAAGAGAAGGAAAATGGGAAAATTGTGAAGGCATGAATCCATCTCTCCTTTCCATCTCCCAGATATAGGTTAAAAAGTAGGGTAGATTGGGCCCTCAGGCGGTGGATATCTACAATTTAAGAGAAGGAAAATGGGAAAATTGTGAAGGCATGAATCCATCTCTCCTACCTACTTTAATGTTAGTGATTAAATAGTAGAGTAGATTGTGTCCTCTAGACATGGATAGCTCAAAGTTAAGAAAAATTGTGAAGGCATGAATCCATCTCTCCTACCCGCCTCCCATCTAAAGGTTAAATTGCCAGCTAGATTGGACTCTCTAAGCTAGAGGCTAATTTAGGCTTTATAATAATGGTTGAAGTAATACTTCAACCATTATTATAAAGGATACTTCATATTTGAAATAGATGCCCCATTTTTATAGAATCTTGCTTGCTGCATTGTCTTCTGTGGCCAAGTGGTGAAGGGCACTTGATTAAACAGTGGTTTCCCCTAAAAAAAGAGAGATGCAGGTTTGATCCCTGCTGGTGAATACATTTTTTTTTACTATGATCTCTCAAATGCACAGATTGATAGACACAATACACAATGTTTAAAATAGTAAAGAAGGAAAATTGTGAAGACATGAATCCATCTCACCTATCTACCTTAAACCTATAGGTTAAATAGTAGGGTATATTGGGTCTTCTAGCTGTGGATAGCTCCAATTTCATAATTATTCCTCTAGTCTTGCAAATGGAGTGTCAATTTCAAATATGGAGTGTTCAGTATAATAACATTTGAAGTTAATAAAAATCACTATAAAGTTTGCAAGCCAGCAAGTGGTCTTACCTGGCTTGACAAGTCACGGCACCCTGATACCAATGAAGGGAGTGGCATGCTTGCTTGCAAAACCTGTGGCTTAATGGATAGGTCACTCCATAGACTGATGAGGCATCAGAGACATTGTCAGCAACAAGGTAATCGACAATAAAGTCATAGAAATACTGAAACTCATATTCTTATCCAGAAATATAGAAAGGGTAGAAATAGGGGACTGATGTAGAAAATTGATAAGTAAATCTGATTCCTCCATCTATTTTCATTGGGTGCAACATTGTTGTGCCTTGTGCCAGACATGTGTATATTTACAAACATATCATACAGTTATTGTAATTATTTACATCATTCAGACTGTTGTCCTCATCTTTATTGCCATATTCACGTTTCCACCATTGTACGCTCCAATCGTCTTCAGGTGATATATGCTGGAATTTTGAACCAAACCCATTATTTAGTCCACGGGAGTAGATTGTTCTAGTTCTGTGTGCCACACCTTTTTTGAATATCTCAGTATCAGTTAATTCCCCTTAGCAACTCAATTCTCCAAATTTTTGTTCCCTCTGTTATGATCAGGTATTGAAATCACAACCCTTTGGGTCAAGTCACTTTTTGGATTACTCAACTAACACTTTTATCCACTGAGCCATGTGTCCTTGAGGAAATGTTGTGAATATGTCAATAAAGATGAGGACAACAATCTGAATGATGTAAATAGTGTAAATAGTTACAATACCTTATCTCAGAAATATAGGCAGATATATCATGCAATTTTATGGCAATATCTATCATGCACATAAATTATTTTCTTCATATTTCTCACAACTTTCTGGGAGTATTATTATTGTCAAGATAACTTTTTAAAAATTATTTAGTATGCTACTATACAAGTATTGACCATCCCTGACTGAAGACAAATCACTTTGATAAAATTATTTCTTAAATAGTGAAGCATTGCTCTATTCTGCTAATCCAATCTCCAATACGGCACACAAAAGATTTCACTGCTAATTTCAACACAAATAAAATCAATAGAGTGACCTCAGCCAACGTCATCTTACACTCTTGTAGTCTCTTCAGACAAATAATTATTCCTCTAGTCTTGCAAATGGAAGAAAACTATGTTTCTGTAATTGCTGCTTGGTTTCTATCAATTCTCCAACCTCTTCAGTGTCAGTTTAAACTGGTGTCAGTTTAAACTGAAAGAAAAGTTAACATTTTCTTGATTCCAGATGAGAACTTGGAAATGTTCCAACATATTTTATTGAAACTATTTATATTGTTCGGACTGCTGTCCTCATCTTTATTGTCATATTCGTGATGTTTGGGCCATTGTATGCTCTGGATTTCTTCAGGAATACATTGGAATTTCAAATTTTTTCAAGAAAAAGGGTTGACATGTTGTAACATCAATGAACCTAATTTTCCAAACTGTTGTATCATACTTTCCAGAAAAAGGGTTGGCATGTTGAAAAATTAATCAACCTAATTTTCCAGACTCTGCTATGTCATACTTTCTAGAAAAATGAATGGAGAATTGGGTTACTAAGGGAAAATAACTGAAACTGAGATATCCAGAAAAGGCAAGAGGGTTTGAAGAATTTGACACTCACAAGGCATATTGTAGGCAAGAGGAACAGAGGGAAACAGTGAGTAGCCTTCTTAACAAGCTTGTGCAAATGGATGGCAGAACAGAGATTGAAAGGGATGTTGAAAAGAGAAACTTTATGCCCACATCCTGAAGACAGACAGCATATAGAAGAAGAATTATTTATTATTTTTGCTTTAAAAATTCTATTTTTAAAGGTGAGAAAACACCAATAAACTGTATCCAATGAAATTTGGTAGTTTTTATCCTTCTCCAAAAAGCATATATCTTGCATAAATTAACTGTTGTCTTGACAGGATTTATTTTATCCTAGTTCAGATGAAACAAAACAATCAACCTATCTATTCCTCAAGCATCATCAGGAGTAATAAAAAAAACCTTACTCAAGAAAAAGTCAAACTGGTAACAAAAATTATTCATTAATGTACCTACAATTTGGTTTATATCCCAGCATACTTTCCTTCCTAATCCAATGCTTTTCTATTAGTCATAGAGATCAAATATACAGCAAAAATTTCAAATAAAAATTCAGCTAGACTATGGACTTATTGATCTACTTTTGGGAATCACTACACAGTTATGAATATATTTTACTATCATAGCTCTCCGCAAACAAGAAAATTAGTCTGATTGATTTTACATGTCAACCCTTTTTCTAGAAAGTGTGATAGATGAGGGCCTGAAAAGTTAGGTTGATTGATTTTATATGCCATCTCTTTTTCTGAAGAGTATGACAGAGCAGAGTCTGGAAAATTAGGTTGATTGATTTTACATGTCACCCCTTATTCTGAAAAGTATGACAGAGAAAAGTCTGGGAAATTTGGCAGATTGATTTTTCATGTAAACTCTTATTCTGAAAAGTATGACAGAACAGAGTCTGGAAAATTAGGCTGATGGATTTTACAACACGTCAATCCTTTTTCTGGAAAGTATGATACAGCAGTCTGGAAAATTAGGCAGATTGATGTTTCAACCTGTCAAGCCTTTTCTGGAAAAATATGACAGCAGGATCTGGAATTAAATTTTGCCAAGCCAATTATTAATATATTTTAAGAAATTAATTATATGTGATGATTCATTAACTTTTATTGCAATGATAACTTAAATTCTGCCTTTAAATTATCCCCTTCGGATCTAACCAGTTAAATTGCATCCATTTTCTTAAATATTTCATCATTTGAATATATGGCTCTTATATTTAAATGCTTTACAGCTTTTGTTTAAGAATGAAAACAAGCAAAATATGACTTGGTATATTCTAATATGAATTCACTTATTTGTATTCAACTGAAACAGATCCACTGCATTTTCAAAATATTAAGTGCATCATATAGATAATTATACAATAGCTTAATACTGAAGATTGTGATAGTAGATTCTAGTAATATCTCAAAGCGAGAGGAGATAATAGAAATTTGCATACTGTTAATGATAATGGTTATATTAACCATTTCCCTACAATGAAACATTTGGTAATAATTGACCAAGCAACCAATATTACTGTTGGTTGAAAGTTGTAAAATCTTTCTCTCAAAACAATTTTTCAGGAAAATAGGTTTTTCAAATTCAGTCACTGTTATTGTTCTTCCTAGTATCGATGGGGGGTTCTCTCCTAACCATTTATTTGATGTAGTGTGGAATGTCAGCATCTTGATTATGTTATTGTTTTCTTTTCAAGTTACATTTGCTATCCAGTTTAGCTGTTGCAGCTGTTGGTAATCTACAAATGATGTGCTTTCTATTATCTTGTACAGTTCTTTGTGATTCTGTGAAGACAGTCCGCAAGATTTGAAGAAGGATGATTTTTGCCGAAACCCAAAGTCTTCATACTCTCAAAGCCATTTTCAACCATTGATCTGAGAAAGTGGTTGCATGCAGCTAACAGTTTAGATATCTCTGAACAGGTTAGGTGCCATGCAGGTCATGCATATGAAAGTCTTGACCTGATAAAGATGTCATACAGGATATGTTCATAAAGTCCCTTTACAATTTAAAAAAGTTATTAAAAAGTAAAATGAACAGAAAAATATGTGAAAATTGTTACAAAATGAAGAATAGATATTGAAATATTTTAACTAATTTAATACATGTCTACATGGACACAATTTGTTACATGAATTTCTTGGCATGTTCACTGTAGCATAGCCTCATCAATGGTGGCAATGACATAAGTGATCTTTTTACTTTAGGTTAGCGATGTCCCATACCTTTGTTCATTACTCAATATCTTTAACATAACCTCATAGAAAGCAGTCCAAGGGAGTGATATCTGGTGAACAAGGTAGCCATCTCTTTGAATCCAGCAGTCTGGAAATGTTAGGGATTCATTTAACAGTATCTCTTTCATCAAGAGGATATCTGAAATGCCCAAATGCAATGTGATTAAAAATTTTGATAACTACAGAGTACATAGAACAAATTAGCTTAAGATATCTCATCAGTTGCCTTTGTAATATATTTTTTATTTTGTAAAGAGACTTTATGGACACTGTATATACTAAGAACAAGACAGGCTTCTATTAAATACTCAAATACCTGTGTTCATGCCTTCCTAGATGATAGCCAGTTGCATAATAATGAATGCCTTCTGTATGCATAGAAGTCAATAAAAGATTTATTTTGCACCTATGTCCAAACAAATTTTATATATACATTAATTAGTGTCAATTGGATACTGAAAAGTTCTCAGTTCAACCAAGAAAGGATTTTAAAAATATTCTGATGTTTGATCATTTGGTCAGATTTAGGGTAAGTCTGTCAAGGTGAGAACTTTCCAATGCCACATCATAATGCTCAGTTCAGCAAAACATTATCAATCATTAATTATTTCGGTATACAGGGTGTCCCCAAAAAATTGTCATAATTTTCTAGCCTATTAACTTAGCCAATACTCACTCAAATGATTTCAAATGGTAACAAAATTTGTAAAAACTAAGTTGACTGTGGGGATTATCTAAATGAGAATCTACCACAAGGATAGATCGGGCATGCAAGTGATAATGGCAATGTGCTGTTGAGATGGCCACCACATTCATCTGACTTGACACCTTGTGATTTTTTCTATGGGACTATGCGTAAAACAGGTATATATCCCACTTCTTCCAACAAGCCTTGAGTAATTTAAGCAGTGAATCACTGAGGTGCTGGAGAATGTTACACAAGACAAGCTACAGCATGTTTGGCAGGAGTTGGACTACTGACTTGATGTGTATCATGTCACAGTTTGTGTGCATATTGAACATTTGTGAAATTGATTATAAAATCTACATCCCTTTCAATATCTTGTTCAAATTTTGATAAATAAATATTTTGTTGTTCAACATGAAGCCTATTTAAATTTTGTTTGCCTTGGACATGTAGTTATTCTGATATTCACATTTCAAATGATGTCAATTTTGTAAGAAAACTAAGAAAAGAAACTAAGCAAAGTATAAAAAGAACAACAAAAGCTGGACAATTTCCATACAGATAAAGAAGAGACTTTAAGTGACAGGAATATGATTCTACACAGTCCGGCTGATACAGAATACTTGTTGATTTTTGCATTGCTTTGAACTTTAATGTTAGTTCATATCCATTCATGCTGAACCAACATATATCATTCCTTGATCCAGGGACTGAACTCACAATGACTACATGTCTAACCAACTCCTATACTGACTCTGGCATCATCCCAAATGACATCGGTGATGTGTTTTTGAAGCCTTTAACACAGAAAAATTTAATTATAATTGGAGTGCTATGCAAGAAGAGAATATTGCCAGTTTTTTATTTCCCCCATTGTGGGTATTATTATATCCATATAACAACACCTTAATACACAGACAGAATGGAATAGAAAAAGAATGACAAACATGCTTTGTTTCCACACAGAGAAACTATAAGACATATATACAACAACAAGCAATGTGAAACGGTGGTTAATCGCCTTTTGTATCCCTACTATTAGAAACAAAGAAAGGAATGCTGAAATGTTATGTAATATCAGTCCCCCTCACAGATGAAGAAGAGATTTGAGGCAACACATGTGGTTCTATAGAAGGATACTGAGACTATCATGGATTGAACATGTTAGTAATGAGGAAGTTTAGTTTCAAGAAAAATGGAAACTTCTTGGGTGATCACTACAACTGGCTGCAGAAAAAAGTGGCATGATTGAGATGTGACCCAACTGTCAAAAAATCACAAAAATTATCAAACCATTTGGAGGAATCACTGTGGTTTATTTGTTTGCTTCAACAATAACATGACATAGGTGCTATGGGGAAGAGATGAGTGTTAAATAGGTTACTTTACTCATAGTGCTGACTAATGTGAACTCCTTGCTGGCAAAATAGTTCCTCACTTATGGAGCTTGAATACCTCCCTCCTGTCAGCTTAATTAAAAAAAAATCATAAATCAAAGTTCTCAGCCCAAATTCATCCAAGACCTGAATATTTTGTTTGAGACACATGAGAGTGTTGTCCTCAAGTGCTTTCAATTGTTAAGCCTAAATAAAAGGGTCAGTCTTCCACTTCTGTTTAATAAGTATAATCATATATTGCTATAAACCAATCACTATATACCAATCACTGTACGTGCAATAATCTCAAAATGGAAATTATGATATGTTAAAAATACAATTCTTTTGTGTGTTTAAATATTATTTTGTAAAATATTATTTTTTTTATTGCACCTCCTATTCTAAATAGCTACCCCTTTATTACTGAACTACAACACTGCATATCATAATGTCACTCAAGCACCAAAAAAACATATTTTTTTTATTCTGACATTCACATATTCAAAACTTATGTGGCATCTCTTTGGTGGTGGCATTCAAAGAGTTTGTATGATTCTTTATTTAAAATGGCACAAGTTCACGGAACCAGTTATTAAATTCTCTTGGCCTTTACATCCGCTGACAAAAAAATAGCACTATGCAAAAAGATAGTTCTTAATTTAATAGAATGGGTATTTTAAAGAAAAGGGAACCTGTACCTAAAAAAAAATGTGAATCCCTTACATTAGTGACAAGATGACTAGTCCTTATAATCTTTTAAAGATCCCAAAACTACTGAAAATACTTTCATTAAAAACAAACAAATATATGCTAAGAATAGTCATTTTCATGATTCAGTTTTTCATATGATATTCATTAAGTCTTTCCATAATCCTATAAACTGATTCATTATTTTCCCTTAAATTGACATTGAATATTGCTGACACATCTGGTCAGATGCTTCTGCTAAGTATCTTGCAATTCTCGAGTTGATAAAATCCAAAGAAGAATCTGCAATGTTAGTGGTCTTGACCTGGTACATCAGCTTCTATAACTTTCTCATTTCTGTAGAAAATGCACTTTTTCTATAAATATTTTCACTATAATTGTTCTGATGAGGGTTCCTCTGTGGTACCTCGACTTTACAAATTTAAGTGCAGTACTTACAAAACAATGCTGAGTATACCATGAACTGGGCATATGAGCAATGACAAAGTCTTAGAAAAAAATGGAAACAAAATGGACACTTATATTTAACACCAGGAAGAGATATATGAAATTTCTAGGGCACTTAATGAGGAAAGCAGGCTTGGAATATTTGATACTCACAGCACAGTTTGAAAGCAAGAGTGGCAAAGGAAAACAATGCATAACATACCTAGTGAGCTTGAATAAATGGATGGCAGAACAAAATTTAGGAGAGGTAATAATAATTTATTAAAAGCTATAAAGGATAGGACATTTTGGAGAGCCATGATTACCAATGTCCTGAAAAGACATGGCATGTAGAAGAAGACTATATTGGCAGCTAGATCTTATTATTTTATTGTTGAAATTGCAAGATGTAACCATAAGTTTTATTCTAATAGTTTCTTCTCTCATACTTCTCACTTGTGGAATTCTCTACTCTGGATTCCTGCTTTTCTACCAAGAATAATCTTCAAAAGTTTAAATGCAGTATCAATTGTCATCTTCTGTCTCCTTGAATCCTGTTCTTTTATTGTTCTCTCTCTTGTCAAAAGCATTTTCTCTGTTTCTTCCACTCTCAGTAACCATTGGTTTCTGAGTTGCTTTGGATAAAATGAGGATGATGATGATAATGATGATGATGATGATGATGATGAAGACAGAGTGGGCCAATATCTGCACTGGAAAATTTGCAACTCCTACGGGAAGAAAACTGGTATGAACACCACCCAGACCCGGTTACGGAGATAGGACCTGTTACAATACTATGGGACTACACAATACACACTGACAGAACAATCAAAGCCAACCGCCCAGACATTGTTATTAAAGACCATAAACAAAATAAGTGCCTCCTTATTGATATGGCAGTCCCTGCAGACTGCAATGTATCTTTGAAGATATTCGAAAAGCTGTCAAAATACAAGGACCTTGAAATAGAAATCTCAAAAATGTGGCACATGGGTACATCAACAATCCCTGTTGTAGTTGGAGCCCTTGGACTAGTTGGAAAAGATTCCAGTAGACTAATTGAAGGGATCCCTGGAAGTCCATGCCTCAAAGAGATACAAAAAATTGTTCTGACAAGTACGGCCCACACTTTATGAAGGGCTTTATCTATGTAATTATTTTTTAATTTTTTTTTTGCCGTGGAAAGTGTCATGATGCCATTTCTAACCTTAGGTCCCTGAGCGGGACCTGGAAAGAAATGTGTAAACGCCAGATATCAAAGAAAAAAAAAATAATAATAATAATAATAATAATTTATTATTATTATTAGGAGTTTATTAAAATTAAAATAGATATCATTATTATTATGTGTATATATTAAAATAATAAGAAAGAACAGTAAAATTTACAATCCGTGTTCTTAGATTTCTTCCTAAGAACTGTCACTTTCTAAAACAGACTCCCATGTGTGTGCTTCTCTGAATACAACATTCTTAACTTCTTACAAAGGTAAGTTGTTTTCTATCCTCATAATCTTGTTTGTTGTCATTATAATCTTCCTTTCTTACTACCTCTGCTTTCATTCATATCACACACCCTATTTAGTAACTCTCTACTTTGAGTGGCTCTAGAGCCTTATATGAATGAATCTTATAAAGAAAATCAGTAAATCATATCAGTAAATCCTTCATAACACAATTCATTTATTTGTAAAGTATTTTTAGAATTTCAATGATTGATTTTCAGCTACTGGCTAAATTCTGCAATTTCCTGTTTTATTGCATATGAAAAGTCAGTGATCTCTTGTTCTTTGTTTTCATTGAACATAGTTTGAGAAAGACAGAAAACAAAGAATGGCTTCTCTTTGTTATTGTTTCCTTTGTTTGTTTATTGTGCCTCGCTCTATTCACAGTTTGGCTGCATGTTGTGCTTGTGATATACTCATTGTTTGAGATGTGTGCTTACCTGTAAACGCTCCTCTGCACCTTCAAAAGTAAATAAATAAAAAGCTACAAGAATCAAGATAGAAAATGCATGACTTACTAACAAATCTCAGCAATGCTGGCATGAAAAACTGCATGTGTTACCATGCTGTATTAGGCTGTACAGAAACTACAAACAGTATGCAAATCTCAAGGAGAATATTTTCTTCGTTCAAATCAGCATGCACCAAATAACACACTGTGGACTTTTACAACAGTTTCCACACTTATGCTAACAATTTACAAACAGCTTGTTTAACTATAGTTCGTGTCACTAATAGCAGGAGAAAAGTAGCCTGAATGAAAAAAAAGACTACAATTCTTTTTTTATATGTCATGTTTACCTAGAATATGAGCAATCATGGCTCTTCACAAAAAATTTCAACTGTCTCTTCCTAATTCTAAGCATAAATATCCTTAAAATGTCCTTGTTGCTCACATGCTCATTACACAGTATTCTCATCATCCTTCTGTAGAGTGCCCTGAGTATGACGATAAACTACATCCAGCAGCAAGGCTTCTGATCAGAAGGTTTTGAGAAGCATGGAACCACTTCTTAATTGCTGTTCCTAGGTCTACCCTAACTCAAGTTGGTAGCACCATTTAAGTTTATGGGTTAGCACCTGCGGCAGCTGTTAGGTTGGGGCTTAACTATTTTCCCATAGCTGGGACCCTAACAATTGCTACCACCCCTGGTCAGGGTGGACCTGGAAACTACAGCTATTAAGAGGTGTATTCTCTACTTTTAGAATCATTAACAGATTCATGGATCACTCTTTCCAGGCTAGAATACCAATTCTAGTTAATGTAAAGCAAAAATAAAATCGTTGCATATCACTATTTCAGCAAACCATAGCTAAAAAAGTAAAAAACTGAAAAGTGACTATTATGTAAATATATAATGCAACCCTCAACCAAGTTTTCCACTGACCTGTCAGTGATTACTTCATGTTGCATTTTGATTCTCAATCATGTCGGTGTGCACAGAAAGCTAGGAAAGGGCCTGCTATTTGCTCACAAGGTAACAAGTTGAGAGACAAATACTACATTGAGGAACAAGAACATGCACCCTATTTCACTTATTATAAAATAGATGTTTTATCCAGAGGTTTACCTGGGTGGTAAGTAGGTGATACTGGACAACCTCTATGCAGATATATTCCCCCTAACAATTCCTTGCCGTGATATGGTGACTCGCAATAGGAATGGACGGCATTGAAATCATGCAACTGACAAGTCTGCTTCCTACCAAGATCACACCAGAACTGCCTCCCTTTCCAAGTATGACTGTTAATATACACCCTATTTCCGGTTTTGTTGTCCCTTGATCTAAAAAAAAAACCCTCATCCTCTCTTTTACTTCCTGTTTGTTTTCAGTCAAAGTGGATACCACTGAGAAAAATATATTTAAAATATGACCCCCTGTTGCCTATTAAACAGAAACACTTGGGATAGTCAGAAAATCACGTTTTCCTACATCAGTGTGTCAGTTATGTGCCATGCATGATACATGCTTAGGTGATCATGTATCTTTTGATACATGACTGACAAGGCAGATTTTTTCACGCAGTAGGTTGCCATTTCTTTTCTGCAGTAAAGCAGTTGCCATCCAAGGCTATAAAACCTAGTCTGTCCTGCTATTTACTCATAGCTCCCAGAAATTATATTTTGTCTAACATTTGCTGAAGTTCTACACACTAAAAAATGATAAAAATGAACGAAAAAGACAAAGAACTGGAGAAGAAGAGGATTCCTTTCCAAGCGTATTAGCCCATAAGTGAATGTAATGGATTCAAATGGAATTCAAACTTGTCTCTCCAATTCCTCTATCCGAGCTGCTATCCATTACTCCACTGTGCTTATCTGAATTTTCTACATAGATGTCCATAGTATCAGAATGACAATCAAGGTGAGAACATCAGTTCAGAGAAATCAGTGTATAATAATAATTCCTCATTCCTGAAATTCAAGCACTCTAGTCTAACCATTCTATTTCACACTAAAGGAACTATTTATATAACTTGCATATCTTAAAGAACAGCTGCATGAAACTATTTTATACACAGCTAACAGTGTCTCTAGCTTTTCTCAAATATTTTTTGGAGGAACACATGAAATAACAAAGAAACAGTTGCCTACAAAAATATACAGTTAATGACAAAACAATGTATACATATTCTAATCAAAAAATAATTGTTTGTAATAGTTTTTTCTCTATATTTATTCATTTTGTGAACCCTTAGCAACCTCTCAAACCTGGTATAGAAAAGATGCTCTATGTAGTTGTTACTGTATATTCCCATGCAATTATAGTGTTTTTTGCGTATTATATCACATAGAGAAGATACCAACTTGTGATATCATGTTGTTGTCACCATTTGTTGCATATCATATCATGTTGGGGTCACCACTTTTAGTTGTACTGCTCCTCATTGGATAAAATACAGCGGCAAACAAAATTTACACATGAAAATTTTAACAAAACTCAGTTGGGCTATGAATATATTTTATTCATAAGAGTGTCAAATAGAAGAAAGAAAATTTAAAACTAACTCAGTGCTTTGATGGTTCTCTTTTATATTGTTCATGTTGTAATCAGTGTTTCCGGTTGGCTGCAATGATGTCCTTTTAGAGGTACTGTTTTTATAATGAGACTTTCTGATCTACTCTACAGGTACCAACAAAATGGATACTTTTTTTCCAAAATGAAAACAAAAATGTCAGCGATCAAATTATTTATGTAAATTGATGTTAAACTGGACCCTGATTTTTTTCTGGTGCATTAATTGGTTTAAATTCAGATTTTGACTTGGCAATCCTGCCATATTTGAAATTAAAATTTTCTGCAGAATGTTTAAAATTAGAAGCGAGTATTAGTGTTCATACTAAAAATGAAAACGTTTAGAGCGAGAACTTAAATTGCTTCTCAAAGAAACATTTTTTTAACATCGAATAAAACACTCCAGATCACGAATATAAAAAAATCAGATTTTTAAAATTTTAAGTGGGATTTTCAATTTGCTATGTAAATTGTTCCCCCTTATGAAAAAATAGGAAAAGAAAACTCATACGACATGATAAAATTATACTTGAATTATCTTAATTTTTATGTAAGCATCATTTTAACACAGCACAGGTGAAAGGTAAGCATGAATATGCTGTACTTTTTATTTTAATTTAGAATTATTTGAAATTTTTAAAGATTCCTGTGTTGTGTTAAATAATGCTTTGATACAAAATTTCAAATTGAAAACCACAAAATATGAATTAAAAGCATAGTTCTTAGTTATGTTTGCCTTTTATTATAATTATTAATTATTTAGGTGCTGTAAAATATAATCAACGAAATGCAATCAGATTACAAATATATGGTAATAGAAGAATGATAAATACAACATTTTCAGTGCTTTGATAGATCTCTTTTATAATGTTCATGTTGTAACCAGTGCTTCGGGTTGGATGCAGTTGTTATAGACAAGCGTATGGTTGCAAGACAGAAATACGACAACAGCAGAAATAGATTTACATGATTTATTTCAATAGGAACGTGTAGTTTTGGGACAGCTACCTTGTGGTATAGTTCATAAGCCGGCTGCCGATCCGGGTTGATCTCTCATAGTAGTTCCCGCTGGTTGGTGTGGCGTTCCTCCTGCTGACTGCTGCTGACTGCTGCTGACTGCCCAGACTGACTGTGACAGATCTCTTCCCCGGCCTCTCGTTGACTGCTTTGTACTTCCCCGTGTGACCCTTTTTATGGCGTTTTTCATGGCTTAACGGGCTCAAAAAATGACGCAAGTATAATTAGGAGGGAAGCCTTTTTCATTGGTCGAAAAATAGAAGCACTTTGAAATATTATTTTATTTTTTGACTGGAACTTGTGTGTCGGGCCTATGCGTAAATGACGATAATGGTCATTTTGTGACGGGGCCTTGTCCCGTTCACATCCGACTTGAGTATGTTAGTTTATTTGCCTGCAAATCAGCCGAGATATGTCTTATTTTATTTCATAATGCAGTGATATCCTTTTAGGTGTCCTGTTTTTATAATGAGACCTTCTCATCTACTCTACAGAAATGACGGAAGGTCATTGTTAGTAAAGGTGAAAGAAAATAGAATAAATTTCAGTAAGGTGATATTTTCATGTCTTTTATAAATGGCTAATAAATGATTGACAAGAAATGAAATATACTTGCAGACAGGCAGGCAAAATTAGTTGAAAAGAAAGAATATTTTACAATATAGCTATCAGGAATTGTGTGTGTCTGTATATGTGTGTGTGATACTTGTGCATGTGTTGCATCTATATGTGTGTGATACATGTGTTTCTGTTGTGTGTCTACATGTGTGTGTGATACATGTGTGTGTGTGTGTGTGTGTGTGAAAGAATTCAGTCACCTGGAAAAAGATACTTCATGCCAGGGAAAAAGTCCTGTGCTGGTGTTGCTACTACTGCATGCTGAAAGGAAAGAAAGAAGAAGAAGAGGAAGAAACAGGAAGTGTCCCATTTTTATAGCAGATTTAGACCACTGACTTTTTATTTTATGACACCCTGCTTCAACATCATTCTTAAATCTAAATTATTATTCTTTATGTGCCCTGTCCCCTCAGGCAATCATGGCTTTCCACAACTTTCTGTCCATTGTAGCTCTTAATAAACTTGGTCTTTCTGTTATCTCTCCTAAACTCTGTTCGGCCATACATTTACTTAAGCTCACTAAGTATGTTATAAAGTGTTTTCTTTTGTCCATCTTGCTTTCAGTCTATCCTATGAGTAGCAGATTTTCCAAGCCCTCCTTCCTCATTATGTACCCCAGATACCTCAGCTGTTTCTTCCTGATATTAAGTATTATGTTCTGTTCACAGAATCCGACTGTAAAACCACATTTCTATTACTTCAGTTCTCGTCTTCATCTTTGAGGAGATTGTCCAACACTTACTGCCATACAGGAAGACAGATATAACATAGCAGTTTAGTACTCTTTTCCTTGTTTCTAGCAAAATTAGTCTATTTCTTGTACTCTTCTTAGCTTTTAGAATGCTTGCTTGGCTATCCCAATACACCTTCAGATTTCTGAACTTTAAGTTAACCCAAATTGATGAATTAATTTCCTTTTATTCTTAGCATATAAGAATGGATATTTTTTTTATAAAAACATTTGTATCTTTTATTTTCTAGCATTTACCTCTGAACTTCACAGTTTTAATTCAGTCCCATGATAATTCTGACCTTACAATGTATTAATCTTTTTTTACAAAACTGGCTGAAAAAGATAATTATTCTTTTTCTTTTTTTGTTAAATAAAATTGCAAAAAAATAGGGAAACATTTTCCAAATATTTGCCTGTGGACAAGAGTTGTATTAAACATTATTTTACAAATCACTTCTCACAAAAAGGGTACACACAGGAGCACAAATCCTACAAGTACAACAATAAATATACTTAAATAAAAACTAAATCATTTTCAGATATCTAAAAATGGCCTGCAATACACACAAACACACTAATATACATAACAAAAATATGTCATCTTGTTGAATCAGGCTGATTGAAACAAATATAAACCAATCAAATTCAAGTATGATGTCACAACAAGAAAATTATCTACAACATTTCTTTTCCTTCCACCTTACAATTTGAATAAAATGGCTTAGAAAGCAAAATAAAACAAAAACGAAATTAGATTAAATGTTCTTAAGTAAGATGGGAAAAAATAGTCTGTGCCGCACAAACCACAAAAAAATGAACTGAAAATATTCAGTACTCTCACATATATACGAGAAAAAAATGAATGAAAAAGACAAAGAACTGGAGAAAAAATGACATAAAAAAAAATAATGAAAGAAAAATGAAGAGAAGATAAAATAAAGAACAAATATAAAGGGAAGAAAATAATGGCAGATTGTATAACATTTGCTGAAGTTCTACACACTAAAGAGATACAAAATGAACAAGTATGTTTTTTTTTATCTAGGATCAATAGCAGTCTTTAATGGCTGATAGTGGATTTCTATTGGCTCAACAAAATGTCAAAACAAGGCCCCATATGCTATACCAAAATGTGAAGTTTTCTGCATACCATAAATTATATAATAAATGGAATTTTTTTCAAAGCAACCTGTCAGTTTCCATTAAGTCTGGCTTTTAAAATGAAAATACCAACCTAACATATATTTCTTGCATTTATTTACCTGGCTTGGAATTGTTCTTTTATTTTTATGAAGAAATTTCATTTTAAAATTCTATATTTATGATAACTATAAAAATACTCAAATTTTATACATTTTTTTTTCACTTTATTTCAATTTAGTGCTTTTGCATAATGAAGTAAATGCATATTCATATAAAAAAAATTGATTTAATTGTGTTTTACAAGTTTACATTTAAAGGTTTTCTTTACATTTGAATATATAAGAGTATGCAGACTCTCAGCAATTTTTCATCTATACATTCATTATGGAATACAACAGGCAAGGAATATTGGGTTAATTTTTTTATATAATATTTCTTGTTTTTATACACAGAAAAAAATTCTTCATTCAAGATTATGCATAAATTCTTCAAATTTCTTATTACCAGTATTGTATTAGATCTTTCAACCATTCTCTGGTCATCCTTGGGAACAAGATATATAGATGTTAGTTACCAGAACATGAGATGATGAATTCAAACTGACATTTTATTGATGTTTCTGTCAGAGAATACTATGGCTTAAGAATTTTACCTCTGTTGGCATCATTGGTTACAGGGTTAAAGATGTCAAGACTGTAACTAATGGTTTTCACTGATTTCTTCAATGATTTCTTCTGATGTAAAATTCTTAACCCATAGCAGAATGTCAATATAACATCAGTTTGAGTTCATCATCTCATTCTCTTCTGTGGTACTGAGGGATTGTGGGTAATGGTAATTTCTTTTAATCGTTTCACCCCAAGCAAAGTGGTAATGCCACTAGAATGCAGGGGGTTACAGGAAGTGGAATTAAAAGTGAATAAGAAGACTGAAAATGAGGAGAATTGAGGAAAGGATAAAAGAGGATAAAAAGGAACAGGGTTCAAGAAGACAGAAGATGGCAATTGACATTGCATTTACATCTTAACAGATTGTACTTAACAGGGAAGCAAGAAACTAAGAGTTCCACAGGTAGGAAGTGTGAGAAAAAAAACTGTTAGAGCAGAAGTGGTAGTTGCATCTGGATATTTCAGCTGTAAAACAGTGGAACTTAGTTGCCAATCTAGTAGCATGCTTAAATTCAGGTAGTGGGGGAACCAGGGAAAAAACAGCTCATCAGAGCAGTTGCCATAAAAACATTTGTAGAAAAGACAGAGGGAAGCCACGTTACATCAGTAAGAAAGTGACTGAAGTCAAGATTCCAAGTCAGGATCGGTTACATTACCTTCTTGGGATTTTGTCAAGAATCTCGAGATGTTCAGCAGGAACACCAGACAAGATGTTCAGCAGGAACACTACAACAGTATTCAATGCATGGGCGATTGGTAGATTTATGAATGTGTAAGATGAATTCTGATGAGAAAAAGGTTCTGGTATCACAGAGTGAACCAACTTGCAGTAGATGAAACAACTGAGTTGATATAGTCACTCCACTTCATGTCAGTGGAAAATGTGAGGCCAAGAAGGTGTGGTGGGTATAAGAGAAGAATCAAGGGGGAGGAGGTCTTTCTTTTTTTTTTCTTTTTTTGATTATTGTGAGATTCATGTAGATGTGTTATCAATGGAAAACAAAAATGAGCAGAAGAAAGTCAGACAGAATTTTGGGGTCAGCATAGCAGACAGAAACAGAGACAAAAGATAAGACAAGAATTCATTATATTCCCTTGAACTATAATTATGCTTTAAGGATTTTACATCAAGATTCATGTTATGGGCTAAAGACAATGACATGGTACCAATGATTTTCTTTAACCTTTCCAAAGATATTTGATGTTAACTCCTTAAACCATAATGTTCTTTCACAGAAATAGCAACCCGCTGTCAGTTCGAATTCATCTCTTCTTCTTTTGACATATAACACCTATGTTTTGTTTCTGAGGATAACCAAAAAATGTTCAAAATTGCTAGAATGAACAACATGGAAAATTTCTGCAAAGTATTGAAACAACCATTCAATCACTTGAAAAACAAACAAGAGAAATTATATAAAAAATGAAGAAAGAAGATAGAATGCCCAGTTGTCAACAAAAGAGACAACCCAAAGTTTTAGATAAATGGTGGGGATATCAAAATGAAGCAAATACAAAAATGTAATTCTCTGGGTAATTTCTTCTTCTCCTACTTTTTTATTAACTGTGTCCCTTCAGGGCATTGGCTATTGTGGCTCTTCAGAATTTCCTGTCATTTGCAGCTTAGTAAATTTAATCTTTGTTATCTCTCCTAAACCCTGTTTTGCCATCAATTTACACCTTTATTTTAACTTTTAATTGAATACATAAAAAATCCATACATTCAGTTAAAAGTAAAAATAAAATCATCCTTGATAATGGCTCATCAGAAAATGCTCAGATATACAGAACATTTTGCCATATAGGATTTGTGTATATGGAATAAATTCAAATAACCAAAAAATACTATTCTTAAATGAGTGCTCAATACACAGTAAAGCAAATATAATTTATTCAAAAATTATAACATAAATATGTTATAAAATCACTACAAAAATAGACATTCTGTTTCAACACCCCTGGTGTTTTATCAAGTGATGATGTTGAATGCAGAACAAAGAGCTTTAAAAGGTTCAAATGAACTAAACACCCCTCGATAGGAGAAACGCTGCTACACAAGCTCCAATGAAAAGACAAGTATATGAAAATTCCAAAAACTTTGCATTAATAATTATAACTTGTAGTCAAGTTTTTTATGAAAAAATTATAATAAATAATTATTGCTCTACTATCAATATCAAGCTCTCTTTTGAATTAATGCTATGAACATTAGAATTTATATATTATTTTCTTTCTTACTGTCTCGGATACACACACACACACACACATATATATATATATATATATATATATATATATATATATATATATAAGTCTTCTAATGTGCACATGGCTGAGTGGTTAGATCATTAGTGCTCTGACCATGAGACCCAGGTATAAACCTCACCATTTTTGATTCATCAAGGTAACTTCTTGATAATATCAATCTAGAGAGATATACTTATCAAGTTGGTAAGTGCGTGAAACTGTAACTAAAATCTACTCAGTGTAGTTAACATACAAACCACAAGTAGGTCTTAAAAAACACAAATGTGTCTGAGCAAGTAGCTGCAAGAGGAATTAACAAACCACCTTGGCAGACAGGTATAGTCAGAAATGCCATGGATAGTGCATGTAAACAATGAGGAAGTTTTAAGAGAAATGGGAACCAAAAGAACACTTTTACTTACAATTAGAAAAAGATAATTAAAATATTTGATACTCATAATGAGAAAAAAGGGGCCTCAAGAACTTGGCACTAACAGTATATATTGAGAGCAAGCAGGATACTTAAACTAAGGGAAAATCAGACAAGCAATAACAGAGCAGTACTAAAAAGAACAAGGTGAGATACCTATAAACATGGACAGCAGTCTGCCCAATTAGATTAAATAAAAGTGTTTTGATACCAACAACAAAGGTGAGAACAAGAGTCCAAATTAAATAATGTAGATTCTAGAAATGTTCAATACAATTTAGATGGTAAAAGTGAAAAAAAAAAAAAAGAACTGATCGTAGTAAATTTTTTTTTCATATAACAAAAATAATCTCTTTAGTTTATCTTTCCTTCTATTTCCCCAAATTAGTATGCACCACGCTTGGTTAGTCATGTAATCATTAAAAGTCAGTTAGTAAAGCTGAATCTGATGGCTTTGGGTTTAAATACAATAAAGAGAAGATGCTTTTCCTGCATTCCTTGAAAAGATACACACTATACGCAACATAATGTGCTAGACTTAGAAGTAAAGACCGACTTTTGTAACATCCACTAGGTTTCCTTTTTCAACGTTGGAGAGAAGGTATGCAACACTCTGCCTACCAGTCTAGATCTAGTGATCTTTTGGGAACTTCAAGAAATTTTGAACAGAACCCTTTATTTAATTTATGGTGTAGATTGTTCTTGTTCTACTGTCTGTGATTAGGAATAACATGCCTTGTTCTTTTAGTACTATTCACCTATTGCTAGTCCTGTTTCTGCTATGTGAGTTTGTACTACCTGGCCAGGGATTGAACTCCCAATTACAATGCCACCAAATTCATGAATCAACACTTTAATCCTCTAGGCCAGCATTTCTTAATATTTTTACCCTTGTGTCCCACCTTGAAATAGTTTTAATGTCTCAGGGAACCTCTGTATGAAAATTATATAATTTTAAATAATATATGAGGGTGAAGCCTTTATTATAATAACCAAAATATTTCAAACAGTATACCTACTTCCATAGTAAAATTATGAATATAAAATTAAATAATAATTACTCAAAAACCCATTAACACATTTATCAGTTTCTTATGGAGCCTTTAGTGGCCTCTTACAGAACCAGGGAACACTGGTAGACAAACACTGCTCTAGACTGTTGTTCTATGGGACAATCCTTAACCTAAATTTTGGACCCTTAAATCTAATGTTTTTATTGCCTCTTCTGCTTCCTCTGCTGCAACTTTGCTATTGAGCTTGTTTCTTTCTACTGCCCTTTGTCTTTCTTACTGTTGTTGCTAAAGCCTTACTGTCCAGCTTGACTCCCTCTGCTACCATCTAACTTTCTTTCTTTCTTAATTAATTTATAGATCCTATGTGTTATTTATATTTATGTCAGGCCTACTGAGAAGGCCATCGTAAACTAGCATATACACTGATACATTCAGATGTCTTATTGTCTGGAAGGAAAACAGGAGCAGCTGAAATGCTGTGATACTAATAACAAAGATGAAGATATTAGCCCAACTAGAAATAATGTAAATAACCATTAAGCATATTCTGTATTTTTGCATAAAGTATATTTACCAACTATATTTGAAATATTTTTCTTATTTTTATTAAACATGAAAAACTTCAGTTCATCTTTTGATATTAAGTTTTGGAGTTTGTAGTTTTTAACTGCCCAAAAGCTGTTTGATAAATTTATTTAATATGTTTGTTCTTTATTGCCAAGAATTTTTAAAACTGCATCCACAACTGAGATCTTTGTCTCGATGTTTCCTTAACATGTTGGCTCCCAAGCCTCATTTCCCTTGTTGTCCCAGGATCCCAAGACTATACTTTAATTAATTTTGTTACAAGAAACTTTGTTTTAACATTGATTCATATGTAAGGCAAGGATATCATTGCTAATATTTAAACCTACGACCCACCAGTACCTGAATCCATTTTACAACTCAGTTCCACACGACCCACACAAATGCATGGTACAGCTCTGTGTATGTAAAAATAATTTTTAAAAATGACCCCAAAAAACAACAGTAGAAATTCCAAAAGAAAAATGAAAAAAAAAAAAAAGTGATTCTGGTGTACCATGATCTCATAAGCAATCAATCATAGCATTCCACTCCAAATAATCCTCATAGAAAAGAAATTGGAAAACGACCCACCAGAGGGCCATGTAGGCCTTGCAGACATACCACCACAACTCTCTGGTGGGTTGTGTAGGAGCCAATGGGTCAAAGCTACTTAAGTCTCATTTGCTGAAAATGACAATTGCTTTAAAAGGTTAATGTATCTCATATTTTGAGCTTATAATCATAACGGTTTTTTACATGTGGCATGATGTTAATTTCCAGACTGTAAGATGGGTATAGATCTTTTTAGATTCTGTTTCTATCAAAAATATAATTGGTGTTTTATCCATCAGTTGTAATGGCTTCTCTTCCAAACAAGGGTATGGCCTGTTTATTTGTCAATCATTCATGTTCCTTTGGAATTGACAGATAGTTTAATATTTAAGCCAGGTGATGTATGACACAGTGTTGAAGCAGACATGGAAAGGAAACTACAAAAAGTTCCTACAGAAGGTAGTGATGGAAAGTGAGAAAAAAGGACTAAGTATAAACTACAAGGAGACAGAATGCATAGATGATCCCAGAATGCAAATTGCAAATCAGGGATACTAAAATCAAATAAGTACAAAAATTTAAATATCTGGGAAGTGTTCTAACAAAGGACAGAAATTTCAATACTAAGATCCAAAGATGTATTGGGATGGCCAAAGATGCATTTCAAAAGCTAAGTAGAGTATCAAGAGACAGAAAAATTTTGTTAGAAGCAAAGAAAAGTGTACTGAACTGCTATGTAATATCTGTCCTCTTGTATGGGAGCAAATGTGGTTCTATAGAAAGATGCTAAGGAAAACATAGACCAAACATGTGAGCAATGACAAGGTTTTGGAGATAATGGAAATAAAAGGGAAACTTATACTTAACATCAGGAAGAGGCAGTTGAAATTTCTGTGGCACATAATAAGGAAGAAAGGCTTGGAAAATTTGATACTCACAGGACAGATTTAAGAAAAGGTGGACAGAGGAAAGCAGCTTGAAAAGTACTTGATGAGCTTGAGTAAATGGATGGTTGAACAGGGTTTGGGAGAAATAACAAAAACACAAAACTTAAAAAGAGCTGCAAATAACAGGAAGATGTGGAGGGCATAATCGCCTATGTCCTGAAGGGACATAGCACATAAAAGGAGAAGAAGAAGAAGAAGAAGGTATGAGTTTCAGATCTCTGTATCTGAAGAACAATGGTGGTTCAATATTTGTGTTCAGTCAGTTTTTTTTGTTTTTTTTTAAGCTTATCACCCCAAGCAAGGCTGGAAGCCACTAGCACGCAAGGGGTTACAGAAGATTTGGAGGAAGAACAGGTAGGAGTGGTAAAGGAGAGGATGTGGAGAAAGATAGTGGATTGATCAAGGCAAGGGGGTTACAGAAGATTTGGAGCGAGAGCAGATAGGAATGAAAGGTGAAAGGATGTGGAGAAGGGAAGTGGATAGATCAAGGCAACTGGAGATGTCGATTGACACTACACTTAAATAGTTGGAGATTGTATTTGTCAGGGAAACAAGAATAGGGAAGGGAGTTCCACAGGCGAGATGTGCGAGACATGAAGCTATTGGAGTAGAAGAGACGTCTACATCTAACAGTTTCAACGGTGAAGGAGTGGGAAACGGGATGCCAGCCTCATAGGACGTTTAAATTCCTGAGGCCTAGGGACCAGCGAAAGCAGATCATTGAAGCAATTACCGTGAAAGTGTTTAAGTGCCATACGTAATACACATTTGGGTGATCTGGCTCTTGACTAGATTTTTCCCACAGAAGGTTGCCATTTCTTCCTGCAGTAGACTGGTTATCAACCAAGGCTAAAGAACCCAGTCTGTCCTACTATTCACCCATAGCTAGTGGAGTAAAGAGTTGGATTCATACCTTTCCTAAGGGTATTCATGTGTAAGTGAATGTAATTTGAACTCGGATCTCTGATTTCTAATTCCAAGCTGACATCCATTACACCACAACAAACATCCACATATTTTTGCTAGTTTTTCTAATTGTCTTCATTTTTTTGCATGATGGCGAATTTCTACTGTCTTAATTTCCAAGATGAGACAATATTTTGATAATATGAATTATTTTTAATTGTTATCTTACTTTTTGTTGTTACATTTAAAACATCAAACCCGTTGTATCCTCCTGCCTTCTTCAGGTGTCATTTGACCACTTTTGTGTTATTTTTGTCTGATTTACACTAACCCCTCTCCCACAGACAAAATGTTGTAAGCCTGTTACTACTTTGTCACTGTTTCCATGGAAAGTGTTCAGACAAACATAGTTCCACCAGTTCTAACCTTCAGGCTAATACCTGACATGTGGCAAACCATCCTCATTCCCTTCATATTCTATTGATGAGTTGTACGTTCCACTCAAGCAGATTCTTCCCACAGACCACTGCTTTGTGAAACCAACTCCCAAGAGTACAATCTTAACCTGTTCATGTCTAGGATCAACCGTTATCTTCTCCACATACCCCATAAACTGTGCTTCTTAATCCGTAACTCTCTACTGCAAATGGCTCTTGAGCCTTTTACAGGGTGAACATCATTGTAAAAAACTAAAAAAAAAAGCTACTATTCTCATCTTAGTTCTGGTCATCACCAGCTTTATGTCTATGTGTTGCTTTATAACTAAAGCATAGTAACAACCAAGACAAAACTAGTCTGAGTTAGTAAGCAGATATTCATCAGTTTCAGGAGACTATAGAATCTTCTAAGTTGGCTAGTTAATCACTGTTGCAGATTTATAAATCTACCATTCATCCATCTGGTCTGTGCTCGGCATATTTTTATTTTTTCAACACCCATAGAGCCCGCATGTGGTTCATACAGCAAGTTGGGACACTGAAATCCAGACACATTAAGATAGCGAAAGATACAGGTCCTCCTATTTTGGCAGTGAATGCTGGACAACCTCCTCGCAGATGAAGAAAAGACTTGAAGCAACAGAAATATGGTTCTACAGAAGGATGCTGAGAATAGCGTGGACCTAACATGTGAGCAATAACAAAGATTTACAGAAAAATGGAAACAAAAAGGACAATTCTATTTAACATCAGAAAAATAAAGTTAAAATTTCTAGAACACATAATGAGGAAAACAATGTTTTTGAAGAAAATGTAAATAAAAAGAACACCTATACTTAACATCAGGAAGATATAGTTGAAATTTCTAGGGTACATAATGAGGAAAGAGTGTTTGGAGAATTTGATACTCACAGGATAGATTAAAGACAAGAGGGGCAAAAAAACATAATGCATAACCTACTTAGGGAGCTTGAGTATATGGATGGTGGAACAAAGTTTAAGAAAGATAACAAAAAGGCAAAATTTATTAAGAGCTACAAAGGACAGAGAATTGTGGAGAGCCATGATCACCACTATCCTGAATAGACATGGCACAAAGAAAATGTTGAGCAGAGATTAGTTATATTTTCTGTGAGTGATGGTGTTATCTGGTATGATCAGTAGTTGAGCAAGGCTAGTATTCTCAAACCCGGAGGCACAATAACTTGTAACTTCATGCTAAAACAACTATTGATAGCTTCTGGTTCACATTTTTTTTTCCCAGTTTCACTTACAAGACTTAGATCAAACAGTGCTGGATGCTGAGATAATCTCTTTATAATAACCCTCCTGCTGTTTAATCCACAAATTTAGATTGTTTTTATTCCACTACTAGCAGCATGGCCCGGCGTTGCCCGTGCTTGATTCAAAAATCGTATGACTCATACAGCAATCGCTATCACTTGACTTAAAATATTTTTGCCCTTCCTTGCCTTTAAAGGAGTTCCCTTTGCAGTGCTGATGTTGCTACATGCCTTACTTCTTGCCTAAAAGAACTAAACAAAATGAACACAAAACAATCAGCTTTAAAAAAGAACTTGTAACTGGAAAAACTGAATGAAAAAAGAATGTTAACAACAAATAACTTTTCACATCCAACCCAGTTCTGCAGAATCAGAATCAACGTTGAGTTTAAGCAAGCGAATGAGCCAATTGGAGTAAAGTGCCATACAGATTTAAATTTTTCCCACTTGTGACGAATGCAGCTATCGATTTTTTTTGCATGCTAGCATGCTAGTTAACATTCATGTCAGTCAGCTGTTGGCTCTCATGCTAGCCAATAGAATCTTCCTGCCTATTCGTGGGAACCAGCTCTAGGCTCTCACTCTGGCCAATAGAAAATGGCTGCAAACTACATGAAAACTGCCATAGAAGCATGAAAAAATCGATTATTTCCACTATCGATGGTAGTTGGGAAATGCAAAGTCGGTCTTGGCCATCCTGCTAACTTGGAGCATGTGCATGTAAATTCTGGTGCAAATCCATTGAAAATTGTGACCGTTCATTCGTTACACACACAAACACATCCTACCTTTTATAGATAGAGATTCATACTAGAGTAAATTCTATCATCACTTTTATTTTTCCTAAAGTATTTGGATTTTACACTCAGCTCACATTTATATCTACTACTGACCATTTTGAAATTTAGTTGCCGTAAACTTGATATCTGTTCTTTTGAATTAATGTCTCCCAGATGGTACTTAGTTATATACTAATTGTACTACGGGATTACTCTAATTGGGTAAGTGTGCTAATTTTTTAAATTATATTTTCCATTGTTGTTAATTAGTTATTATTCTAACTTCATTCAACAGATTTTTCCCAAGAACAGCCTCTTTGTGAAACAGACTCTCACAATGGTTATTTTCTGAATACTACAATTATTGTAACCTCTTCAAGTCAAGGGTTAATTATTTGTTTTATTTTATACTAGAATTTTCCTAATACAAGACTTCAGAATCCCTCAAGATAGAAGCTTACTTTTAAAATGGTAATGAGAAAATTAAGTGTGTGATATGGATGAAAGACGAGGTGGTAGAAAGTGAGGATAAGGAGGATAGATAATGAGTGAAATTTTCAGACACTGAATTAGAATTATTGAAATCATATACTGCATGTGATTCAGTGTTGGAAAAATATTAAAAACAAGAACAACTGATATAACATGAACAGCAGAATGAAAACAATCCATACTGCAGACTGAATAAAGGTTTTGATTCAAAATATGAGTGGGGCTTGAAGAAATCTCAAAGAAGGTGATAAGGCCACTGAGATGCAAGGGGTTATTGAGAGCATAAGAAACTGATAAAGGAGAATAATAAAAAAAAAGGTTCGAAAAGACAACATGTGATGATTAACACTGCACTTAATTATTTGAATATCATAGTTGACAAGAAATTATTAGTATAGATCTTATGGTAACCTCTAGCAATTACAACAGTAAAATGATGGAACCAAGCTCTTAATTTAGCACTGCACTTAAATTTGTGAAATCAAGGTACTAAATAGGAAAGCTCATCAGGACAGTTACCATGAAAATATTAACTGAAGCCAGGGTTCAAGGTCAGGACATTGCAGATTATTCTTTGGATTTTGTCAAGAACCTAATAATTTCATTTTAACTGAAATATTTTAATTATTATCACCAAGAAGAGAACATTAGTCTAAAAATAAACACTTAATTCTTAGTTCGGAAATAAACACTTATTTGTTAGCACAGAAATAAATGCTTTAATGATATTTCCCCAATTTAATTATATGTTCATTTATTTTGTCTATAATAAATAACAGATATACAGTGGGGGAAATAAGTATTTAATCCCCTGCTGATTTTCTGAGTTTGCCACCTGCCAAAAATAGAAACAGTCTATAATTTTCAGTGTAAGTCTGTCTTGAAAGTGAGAGATAGAATATAAAAAAATAAATTCTAGAAAAATCACATTATATTAATTTTTGAACATTTATTTCTTTTTTATTGAAAAAATAAATATTTACCTGCCTACCAACTAGCAATGATTCAGGCCCCACAGACCGGTTATATGACCAGGAGGCATATAGACTAGTCCTATTACTCAGTTATTATTCTTAATCAAGTACTCATTACCTGTATAAAAGACACTAGTTCACAGAATCCTTCTGAATTAGAATCTAATTTCTCCACAATGGGTAAGATGAAAGAATTGTCTCAGGACATCTGGGACAAAATTGTATACATGCACAAGACTGGAATCGGCTACAAGATGATTGGCAAGCAGCTAGGTGAGAAGGAGTCAACTGTTGGTGCAATAATAAGAAAATGGAAGAAACACCAATTGACTATCAAAATCAGCAAGGGATGAAATACTTATTTTCCCCACTGTATCATGTATTTTTAAATTCTTTGATTCCATCTCCATGTTGTTACTGCAACAATTTACCCAATCTATTCCACTGTCTTCTTCAGATTTAAAATCTATAAGCAAAATTATCAGTCTCTCTTTTTTTTTCAAAAAGCAAAAGAAAAAAATAAAGGTGTTCCAATTAACTTTTGATACTATCTTTCACTGCCTTCAAATGAAATATTGGCACACTTTTTGACACCAGTTGCTGCAAAATTTTTAAGAACACCTCTGGTTTATTGCCTCATATCAGAAGGGAAGAATAACAATGGTGAACCGATCCATCAGGTTATGTTGACAAAGAGGTGAAGAATAATTGGATAAAGCCTCTAAATATCATCTCGATGGTATGGATTTCCATGGATGATAGTATCAGTGGGAGTGTGGGACAACATACATCACACATCTTTGCTATCAACACCTACTTCAAGCTAGGAAATCTTTTTCTCTCTTTTATGTTCCATGTCCCTTCAGGACGTAGATGGTCATTTGCCTCCACATCTTCCTGTTCCTTGTAGCTCTTAATAAGTTTTGTCTTTTTGATATTTCTCCCAAACCCTGTTCTGCCATCCATCTGCTCAAGTCCGTCAACTATGTTGCATGCTGCTTTTCTCTGTTCTTCATTTTCTCAATCTGTCCAATGAGTATCAGATTTTCCAAGCCCTCCTTTCCCATTACATGCCCCAGAAATTTTAACTGCCTCTTCCTAATGCTAAGTATAAGTTTCCTTTTTGTTTTTATTCTCTCCAAAACATTGTTGTTTCTCACAAGTTTGGCTTATGGTATCCTCAGCATCTTTCTGTAGAACCACATTTCTGTTGCTTAAAGTCTCTTCTTCATTTTTGAGGAACTTTTTCCAGTAATCACTGCCATACAGGAGGACAGATATCATGCAACAGTTCAGTACTCTTTTCTTTGCTTCCAACAAAATCTTTCTATTTCTTAATATTCTGCTTAGCTTTTGGAATGCATCTTTGGCCATCCCAATACATCTTCGGATCTTAGTGTTGCACTTTCCATCCTCTGATAGAAAACTTCCCATATATTTAAATTTTGTTGCCATTAGAGATTCTTGATTATTCTAATGTCTTTCCTGAAAATGTCAAGGTTGCTGAGCAGTTCAAACAGATCTTTATGGTGCACTTTATTGAACACCTTTGCGTAATCTATAAAACACAGGTACACATCCTTCTGCATTTGTATTGTTAACTCTGATAACATTTTGATAATAAATATTACATTCATTGTTCCAGTGTCTTTGACGAACCCACACTGTTCTTGTCCTATCTCTGGCCTGATTCTGCTGTGTGCTCTATTCATTAGAATTTGGATGATGAATTTTCTTATGTGGCTCATTAAGCTGATTTCTGGCAAAGTTCGCATTCATTTATGTCTGGTTTCTTAGGCAGTGCTATGTAAATAGATCTGGTATCTCATTACTAATATAGATTCCATTTATTATTTCTGTAGTTTTGTCTATGCCAAAAATGTCTAAGACTGCCAGCATCTCTATTACTATTCCATCTTGCTCTACTCTTTGTCCCTGCTCAATTTGGCCAGTGCAGCTTCCATTTCAGTTTTTAATATTCCGAGTTCATTGGTATTCCTGTGTATTGCTGGTTGTTCTCTTTCATCGTGGAAGAGTTGTATATGTTCATTCCATCACTGAAATATTTTTCTTTTTCTAATATCAACATTCCATCATTGGATTTTATGCCGCCTATTGATGAGCATGTCTTTTGTCCTGTTAGTTCTCTTATGTTTTTATGCATATCTCATTTATTTGTGATACTCATTCTTTCTATTAACTGCACATCTTTTATTGAGCCATTCTTCTTTAGTCTGCCTGCATTTTTTTTCCCTTATTTCTTTGTGTAGTTTTCTGTATTCCGTTCCATATCTTGGCATTGTTTTCTGTCTGCTTTGCATGATGTTGACAAACTCATTTGTCAGCCATTTGTTTTTCTTCTTCATCTATTTTCCTTTGGGATGATGTCATTCATTTGCTGATGTCACTAAATCTACTCTTAGTGTGTCCCATTTCAAATTTCCATTTCCATTTTGACCCTCATATCTTCTTTTCACACTGTCCATATATTCTTCTTTTAGGGTCAGGTTGATCAGGAGTCTGAAGCCTTATGATGAAAAAGACATTTATGTTATGCAACAATATTTTTCAACATTATCACCTTCATTGTCAATGCATTTAATTCATTGGTGAATATTAAGTTCATAAATTGAACATTACAGAATGAAATCTACAGATCATCATTCAGATGATAATTATGTATCAGGTTACAGACTTATTGATCCTTCTTTTCATTTAAGTGTTTAAGAAAGTTGACTTTTAATCTTAATTGGTACATATTACTAATTGCTTACAGCTTTCTAAGACCAATGGTGAAAAAAGGCTTTGAGCAAGTGAAGCCTGAGGGTTTTGGCAAAAGTCATACTTCTTTGAACATTGTGGACTGGCAATACAAATTCACAAGAAAAGAATTTTACCAAATAACAAAGTCCTCATCACTTGAGGACCATCAACAGCAGCAACAACTTAAATGGATAACATGTAACTTGAAGAGAAAATAATGACATAATCGAGATGTTGACATTCCACACTACTTCAAATATAAGGTTAGGAAGGAAACCCCCTTCAATACTGAAAAGTGTGATAACAGCTACTGAACTTGAGAAACTTATTTTCCTGAAAAATTGTTTGAAGAGAATTTTTTTATAATTTTCAGCCAAAAACAGTACTGGCTGCTCAGTCAATGAATGCCAAATATTTCCTTATAAGGAAACGGCTAGTATTATCATTACCATTTGCTCCTTCACCTTCAGAGATAGTTCTGTCATTACTAATAGAATTAGTTGAACTCTTATATAATATCAATAACAGTCCTCCTATATGGCAATGAATGATGGACAATTTTCCACAGATGAAGAAGAGACTTGGGGTAATAGAAATATGATTCTACAGAAGGATGCTGAGAATACGATGGATGGAATATGTGAGTAACATGAAAGTTTTAGGGAAAATCAAAACAAAAAAACACTTATACTTAGAATCAAAAAGAGTCAAGTGAAATTTTTAGGGCAGATAATGAGGAATACTGGTTGTTCGGTCAATGAATGCCAAATGTTTCCTTATAAGGAAATAGCTAGTATTACCATTACCATTACATTGAAAAATAAGTATAGAAATTTATCTATCTTACTCTAGAAACAGAAGATGGAAAATGTGACACTGAAATCTAAAGGTGTATTGAAATAGTAAAAGATGACTTTTAGAAACTAAAGCTAGAAAATTTTCATTAGTGTTGTAGCCTTATTAGGGCCAGAATTAAAGACACAAGAGAGGAATTGAGTTAAACAAATATATTAACAGAAAACAGTAATACAAACATATACAAAAGAGAGTGTTACAGCAAGAATGTTCGGTCCAACTGTCAAAGCTGAAAGCTGGAAACTTCACACTCCAAAAGGCCATACCTGCTCCTATATATAGCTGGGAGAGTCTATGCATGCGTGGGTAAATTACCATAACAATTAGAATCAAAGAAAAGTGTGCTAAATTACTATGTCATAGGTATATTCCTAGATAGTAGTGAATGCTGGACAATTTCCTTATGGAAGAGACTGAAAGTGACAGAGACATGGATTTGAAGATGTATGTTGAGAATACCATGGATTGAACATGTGGGCAATGTGAAAGTTTTAAAGAAAAAGGTAACTAAAAAGAGGTTTTTATTTAAAATCCAGTTAAAATTTCTGGGTTCCCTAATGAGAAAAGTGGGCTTGAAGAATTTAACACACACTGGAAGGAGGGTAAGAGAGAAACAAAGAGTAAACTAAAAAGTTTGTGCAAATGAATGGCACAGTGCAGAGAAAAGGTAGTGATAAAGAGTTAAATGTTGTTTTGAGCAACAAGGGACAGACAATTGTGGGGAGTTATGATCGCTTGTGTCCTGACTGATCATGGCACATAAAAGAAGAATATGATTGATATTCTTATTAAATAATTAATCTTGTTTCAGCTTGATAAAGAAATGATACCAAGGAGAATGGAAATTATATATTCAAAACAAGATACAAAGTCAAATAGTTTAAACATTAAACTATTAAAAAGAAATGACAGGGGATTTCTCTTAAGCCTTTTGGTGAGTCCCTTGTGGGATGAAAGTATTTGACTGATGATAGGTGAAAATCAAATGACATATAACAACACCTTGGCAGCAAAGTCAAAGACAAGGACTCAGACCAAGCGGGGTCAACCCCAAAGATCCCAACTGTGGAGCAAGCAAATGACAATTACAACAGATCTCAATGGTTGAACCAATGGATGAAGCAGGCTATGCATGATGGACATGCTACAGAAAATGCCACTCAAAATTATAACAAAGTCAATGGCAGTCTGTTGTAGTTTCATAACTGGATTATCCATGTCTCATTCCATATGTGCTGTAAAGGAAGGTCATGAAATCTAGTGTGTGGGTCACTTCCTGGCAAGTTGAGGTCCACTTTAAACAAATTCATGTGATTGGAACTTTCTTTTTCTGTGATTTTCGTTCATTTCCAACCAATATTTGCAAATCCAAACAAACATGCACATCGTCATAAAGGAAATGATCAGAAATGAAGAAATTAAATTCATGTATACAAGATAAATCCGCCACCACCACCAATGATAACAATATCAGGACTTGTTTGTTTGATGTGGTTTACCAATGTGTGTTGAGAATATCATGAACAAAGCATATGACAAATCAGAAAGTTTTATATAATATAGTATATAAATTGTTGATAACAATCAAATATTTGAAATTCTTGAGACAAAAAAATAATGAAGAAAGAAAGTTTGGAGAATTTAACACTCATCAGACGCATCAAATTTAAATGAAACAGCATAAGCAGTGACTAACCTCCTTGACATCTTTCAGTAAATAGATGCAAGAACATTGATTGATTTGTTTTAATGGCTTATAAACCCTTTATGGGTTATTTAAAGCTGAAACATATTTCCAATTGTCAAAGGTTGCTTACAGTACCCAGTGTTCCCAAGCTTCCCTCCTAGTACTGATATACTTGATAGAGCATGTGCAAATATAAGAAGTGTGGCCACTGATGTTAGTACTGAGTGGCGACAGTCGGTTTTATGCTTGAATGCAATCTTCAGGCCAATATATATATATATATATATATATATATATATATAAGTGAACACTAAGGTCAATACTGAGTGACAACAGTCTGTTTCATACTTGAATGCAAACTTCAGACCACAAAACAGACTTTCGGCACTTAGTGTTGGCCTCATTATCCACTTCTTATATTTACTTATGTTTTATTCCTGATATTGAGCACTTTTACCTATAAATGTAATATACCATAAAACTGTATTTTTATCATACACACACATTCATGCACCCCCCCCCCATATATATATATATATATATTGCACAACTCTTTGGCAGAATTGAGTCACTGTCAGTCACTGTGTGTTTATCTAAATCTAAAAATAAACACGCTAAAATTCACCTTCCTCCCTGCCGTGTGCTGACGGCTTAGTGGGAGAAGTTCCGACTGACACAAATTCAGTCGAGTTTCGATCCTAGCTAGGGGCAACCGGACGTCTAGCCGCACTGATGAGCTGTGAAACAGCGAAACAGTCTGTCTGTGTATGACAAAAATATATATATATATATATATATATATATATATATATATATATATATATATATATATATATATATATGTATATATATATTTTAAATAAAAATAAAAACAGACCACTTTAAGGTTCCATGTAATAAATTATTTCACCACAGCCCTTTTAAAGGGCCGCGGATCATCAGACTTTACTTCCAAAGGTTGAAATGAAAAATGTAAAGAAATTTACACATTTTTGACGGGCAGTACTAAGCATATGTAAATTAATGAAGTGAGGAAGTGAGGGGGGAGAGAGACATGATTGAGTTAGATGTAAAATTTTTATTCTCTCAAATTTAAATTGTTTGAGTAAGTATGTTTATTATATATATATAAATATATATATATATATATTGATAAACCTGTATATATTATTTACATTATTTCAATTTAAACTAATGTCCTCCTCGCTGTTGCTATTATACCCTCTATTATATAGTTTCAACTATTATACCCTCCAGACTTCTTCAGGTGTCTTGATGTATCAGCAGCTAAGACTGAATTTTAATATTCAAAGTTTCCATTTTCTTTCCAGCTCATTACCAAATATTGTCATTATTATTATTATTATTATTGGCTCCATTAATTTCTTGGCACATTGCTATTAAATATCACCGCTCAGTCTAAGAGAGAAAATATTGTTATCCCTTGAGTCAAAGAGAAGACCACTGCTGAGAAACTATTGGTTGTATTTCTGATGTTGATGGAAAGAAAATGACATTCTTGTGATCAGCATTGTGTTTCTCTATTACAATGTCTGACAAAGAAGACATTGTTAAACAATGTCATTGGTGTCTGGACTCCATTTTTGGCACTTGCTTTGAAAGTGGCACTGATTAAATTGGATGAAGAAGAACAAGTAGAATGTTTGTCATCATTCGTACGGCCACTAACCCAAGACAGTGGCAATTGTCCAAATGATGTGTCCCTGCCCACATCATGTCACTGTGTATTCGCAATCAACAAAGATGAGTGGTTGCCAAATAAATATGGATGCTTCAATGAGCAGGTTCCACAAGTAATGGTGATGATGGTGGCAGTATTACTGATGATGCAGCCATGAGAGAGATGATGTTTATAATGTTGCTGAAGATAAATATATTAAGAATGGCAAAAGCAGTGATAGTGATGATAATGTCAATAATTTAGTGTCAGCAGTGATGCTGGACAATCTTCTCACAGAGCAAAAGAAATTTGGTTCTCCTCATGTGCTTCTACAGAAGGATGCTGAGAATACCACAGACTGAACATGTGAGCAGCAATAAAGTTCTTGAGTAAATGGAAACAAAAAGGACACGTATAATTAACATCAGGAAGAGATAATTGAAATTTCTAGGGTACATAATAAGGAAAGCAGGCTTGGAAAATTTGATACTCACAGGACAGATTGAAGGAATGAGGGCTTACAAAATTTGATACTCACAGAACAGATTGAAGGTGAATTGGGCAGAAGAAAACAGCACATAATCTATCTAGCAAACTAGAGTTAAATGGATGGTGGAACATGGTTTAGGAGAGATAAGAAAAAGACACTATTTATTAAGAGCTTCAAAAGATAGGAAATTGTGGAAAACCATAATTGCTGACGTTTTGAATGGACAGGGTACAAAAAAAAAAAGAAGAATAGGACAGTGAGTGCAAAATCAGAATTATAGTGATTATGACTGTGTGATGACAAATATCCTTTTAATACTCTTTGCTTAAAACTTCCTTATTGTTCATATGTTTTTGTCCATGGTATCCTTAACATTTTTAGCCCTTTGCAATTTTTGACTATTTACCATCACTTCTTGTTCCATCTCTGTCATCCATTCATACAAACTCATTTGATAAATTGCTTGCTGCTTCCCCGGTTCTGCTGTCTCTCATTCTGCAGAAAGGTACATGCTACATAAAGCTCCATGATGGCTGCAACTAGACTTTGAGCAATGACATCACTTGATCCATCCTCAATTATCGGCAACACAGATGTGACTTTTTCTGTGAGGAGATTTTGTCCACCTTCACTACTTAGACTAAGTTATTGACATTATCATCACAATCACCTCTCCTGCCATTATTAATATATTTATCTTCAACAACACTGTAATCATCTCTCTTGTGGCTGCATCATCATCAATACTATCACCATTATCACAATTACTGGTAGTACCTGCTAGAGTCTTATAATTTCTTTCACAGATGTGGCAATGATGGGCATATTTTGAGGAAGTTTTTTCATAAATGCCAAATATTTAATGAATGACTTCTCTCTGTGTGTGGTGTCTTTGATGATTTTGGATGCCTGCCCTACTTAGGCAGATGCAATGACATTCATTACACTTAAAATGCCATATAATGTTCAGTGAATGACTTTCCTCTGTGTGTGGTGTCTTTGATGATTTTGGATGCCTGCTCTACTTAGATGTAATGACATTCATTTCACTTCAGACCAAGTTTTGTATCAACATTTTCAGGGAAATTAAAATCAAGATCCTTACACATATCTATCTGGATATTTTCCTGTGCAACATGATTCTGTTCAAAATCTCTCTTCCCACTGTGCACTGCTTTCCTCCAGGGAAAATGATCTAGAACTGTTTTCCCTGTCATTTTGCATGATGTTGGCCTTTTTCAATGTGTTCTTGATGCAATCTTTATATCTCAATTCTAGCTTGTGCACTAGTCTTTACTGTATCTACAGCATACACACAGCTCCCAGATTCCCACAAGCACTGACTACATATATGGCTGTAACACTTTACATATATATGATGCAGACATTATAAGAGTATATAACAAACACATATAACAGTATATAGACATATATAATGTTATATAACAAACACAACATATTGAGACATACAAATGTTGAAAATATTTGCTGTAGATTCTTCCAGTGATGTATTGGCTTTTTCTGAATGTACTTTTTTTCTTTTATATATATATATATATGTAATTTTATTTTTGAGGTGAAAAGACATCCTCAGACACACAAGAAATATATAAATTACAAACAAGTCATTTACAAGATACAGCACAATAAGCATAAACAAAATCAATAAAATGCTTTAATGTACATTTCAGAGAAAAAAATTGCATATTTTAAAAAAACATGTGTATACAGAAATAAAAACTTTATGTTATGTGTTGGTAGCCACATGATTTGTCAGAGAGCTGTTTTGCAGACTTCTGCTCCTTTTGGTGTCCAAAAATGAAGAGAGAGTGAGAGAGAAAAAGAGAGAGATTTATTCAGAGATAAAAATTTTGTGTTATCTGCTTCTTTTGGTGTGCTAAAATGAAGAGAGAAAGAGAGAGAGAAAGAGAGAGATTTGATTTTTATTTCAATTGGTGGTAAAACACCTGTTCTGGTGCATCATTGGAAGATTCTATACTTATTTAACTATTTTTTTATAATCTAACTTTTTCTTTCTTTATCTAACAAACTTGTTATTCCTGCATTATCATTCTTATCTATATTTTAAATAATTTTTATTATTTAATTTTAATTTTTTTATTTTATTATTAATTATTTATTATTTTAATTTCATACTCCTATATAGTCTAGTACCAATGACTTTCCTCTGTGTGTGGTGTCTTTGATGATTTTGGATGTCTGCCCTATTTATTTAGTAATTTATTTGTTGCTATCACTGCACATTAACCTGTATTAAACCCTATGGGAGATAAGAAATTGTTGACACATATTGCTCAACATATTCACATATACCAGACAAATATAGTCAACATACACAATTCATTATATATAACAAAACATACATATAAAACATTAATCTATTAAATCAACTTTCTGTTATCAACCACAGAACTACAAGGACAGAAATTTCTGCTTTTTACAATTACTCGACAAAGAAATCATTAAAATAGTATGTATTTCTATCAAGGTGGTATCTATTGCCCAAAAATGGTCTCAGCTAAACCATAGAGAATGAAAGCAAAATACAGAACAGTTTTAAAGTTTATGAAAATATTTATTTCATAAGATAGGATTAAAATAATAAAGTCTATCTGTGAAAAAAGGGCTCACATTTCATTAGCAACAGAGTCTGAATTCAAAAGTCTGTTGCTGAACAAAAAATGTACTACTTGC
This sequence comes from Acanthosepion esculentum, assembly GCA_964036315.1. Lineage (NCBI taxonomy): Eukaryota > Metazoa > Mollusca > Cephalopoda > Sepiida > Sepiidae > Acanthosepion > Acanthosepion esculentum. The sequence continues at coordinate 75,412,817 of OZ038486.1, forward strand.
TGACTAGCTGGATAAGAGTGTTTCCCATTATGACAGTATACATAGATGAGGGAAAAGAGAAGATAAAGTTTGTTTTTGAAAACATGGGGTTTTAATTGTGCCCATCAACTGCTGATACTATGCATATTCTCTACAGCTAATCCCACTATTATTTTGTCATAAACTCACTATAGCAGGGGTTGACAACCACTCCAGGCATCAAGACATATCCAGCCAGCAAAAGATTTTTCTCTGGCCTGCCAACATACCCATAGTAAAGAATTTTCATTTTTTGTTGATTGTGTTAGTTGTTATCCTGTTATTCCTGAAGTAAAATAATGAAACTTGTTTAAATAATATAACATTAACCTTGTTGTTTTTACTTTAAACCTCCAAACCAAGGCAGCCTTCTGGATGAAGTGGTCTGAGGTCGAGATAATTTATTATACTACATTTGATATCATAGCTCTCCTCTAATACACTGCACAACTGTCTGGCCCACTCTTTCCAAAAGGTTGCCGAACCCTGCACTATAGCATAAATGTTAAATAATTTTTTTTTACATAAGAAATAATAAAACAACTACTTGTTTGGTTAGAGTAGTGGTCAGTAGAGGTAAATTACTCCAGGTGTGGTGATATTGAAAGTACTGGGTGTAATGAAAGGGAAACTGGATTTTGCCTGAATAAATCAAGTCTAAACTATGTGACTCTTGAATAATCAATCTGAAAACAGATTTTTATGTTTGAGAGGCAGCCTTCTGGATGAAGAGTTCTGTGGTTGAGACAGTTTATTATGGTATATTTGATATCATAGCCCTCCTCTAAGACACTGCATAACTGTCTGGCCCACTCTTTCCAAAAAGTTACCGACCCCTGCACTATAGCATAGATATGAAATATTTTTTTCTATATAAGAAATAATAAAACAACTACTTGTTTGGTTAGAGTAGTGGTCAGTAGAGGTAAATTACTCCAGGTGTGGTGATATTGAAAGTACTGGGTGTAATGAAAGGGAAACTGGATTTTGCCTGAATAAATCAAGTCTAAACTATGTGACTCTTGAATAATCAATCTGAAAACAGATTTTTATTTTTGAGAGGAAAAAGAGGTGCAACTGGATCTAATTGAGAGTTTTTCTTTTTTATTTTAGTTCTTATTATCTTTGAACAGTCACTGTTTTATGTGATTCACTTATTCTCTGACCCATGGTGAAGAGTATGCTTCTGTATAATAATACAATTCGGAACGGTAAGTCTCTGTTCTATTTTCAAAGCTATATGAATTACTATCTATTTCAAATGATGCCATATGATATGAGTAAATGTAAATATCCAGGATGGGGCTAGAGCAAAAGGTATTTACTAAGCTCTGAGTCAGAGTCACCATTTTATTACTGTCTGTTATATAAGCGACCAGTTTTAATCAGTACATCGAGCAAAATAATAAAATAATTAAGAAACTCATGTATGAGGAAGGACAAGGGAAAATCAATCTCAATATGAATAGCTTGTGAAATAAGAACGCTTTCGACTGCACTACAGGCACATGCTCAAGTATTCAATCAACTTTGATTTCTATCGTCTCTATTGCATTGTCTGGCTGAATTAATTCAGTACACATGCACACATGGAGGCAAAAAAATTACTTTTTGTTTATAAGATTTTCTTTTTTTTTTTTCTAATTATAAAATTGAATAATCTTTTTATTTTTCTCTCATTTTTCGATTTTGAATAGAGACATTTCTGTTAGCCAAAAGCAAGTCAGAATGGAAAGCCAACATAATTAAAGTTTAGCTGCTGAATTTGCTTTATTAATGTAAATTATTTATTTTTAAAATAACCATATTTGAAATGATAGATAGATAGATAGATAAATAGATAGATAAATAGGTAGATATGAACAGACTGAGGTAGATAGATAAACACTGAGATAGATACAAAAAATAAACCATATTTGAAGGGATAGATAGATAGATAGATAGATAGATAGAAAAAGACTAAAAGAATAGATAAATACTAAATAAAAGATTAAAAAATAAACAATATTTGAAATAATAGATAAGTAGGTATAAAAACGCAGTGACAGATAGATAGATAGATAGATAGATATATATTATAATTAGATAGATAGATAGATATTATAATTAGATAGATAGATATTATAATTAGATAGATAGATAGATAGATAGATAGATAGATAGATAGATAGATAGATAGATAGATAGATAGATATTATAATTAAATCTCTTGTATAGTTTATTATTTTGACATTTGTAAATTTTAATGTATTCACTTTTCAGAAGTTGGTATAGTGGCTCTCCAAAGATTCTTTTTCTTTATTGTGTGAAATATTTTGGTTTTCCATTGCCTTCTCTATGGTTTTGTATTCAGAGTTTTACTTCTCCAAGACTGGCCACCATCCCTGTTTCTCCTGCTATTTAATCCCATAGAAAAGATGATTACTGTTATATTACTCATGCACACCCTCCTTTTATGAATATAAACAAAAATAATATCATAGCCAGTTTTGATTAAAAAATGTTCAGTCAGATCTGACTACAGACACAGTGAAGTCTTAAGCTTTGAGAAGACTTTTTTAAAAGACATTTTTAATGATAAAATTAATATACAGGTTGCGATAGATAAATTGTCATCTAAATTACACAAAAATGAAAATAACACTGGCATTTCATTTTACCAAAATTACACAAAAATATCTTGAAATATGAAATAGTATATTTTTTCAATTAAATTGCCATTGGCTTCATCTACAGCCTGCAGACAACTTCAGAATCTCTTCTGCAGAGTCTCTTTTTTAAGTTGATGAATAAATAAAATTTATTGACTGTAAGTAACAACTTTTGTTTGAGCAAGCATGTATATTCAAATTTGTCAGAAAAGCGTTTTGAGCAATAACTTTATTTATTTACAGATGTTCTCATATATTTGATGATAATTTTATACTTTTATTTTTTCCTTATTTATTTTTTTATTTCTATTATTATTATTTAATATATATATATGGGGTGTGATAGATAAATTGTCGTATAAATTATGCACAAATGAAATAACATTCACATCTCATTTTAACAGATATATTTACCAAAATTACACAAAAATATCTTGAAATACTAAAGAGTAAATTTATTCAATAAAGTTGCCATTGGCTTCAACCATGTCTTCCACATGATTTCGGAGTCTCCTGCAACTTTTCTGGATGGTCTCCTTGTTTGAGTTGGTGAATGCTGTTATAATCTTTGCCTTTGGTTCATCTTCAGTATTAGAAGGAGTTTTGCTGGTCTCTCTCTCAACTGTTCTCCACACATAATAATCAAGGGTGTTGCTGTCTGGGGAGTTAGGTGGCCAGATGTAAGGGGTGATGTGGTTGCAGAAGTTTTCTAACAGCTATGACTGGGTTCTCCTGCTTGTGTAGCATGGTGCAGAGGCTTATTACTAGACATAGGATCTTCCAGCAGCCACCACCTTGACCTAGGAGAGCACTCCTCAAAGCACTTGATGTAGGCATCCATGTTGAGTCTGAAGCCCTGTGGGAAGATGAATGGAGGCATAACGTTGCCATCTCTAGTGATCACTCCAAACATCATTTTACCAAACTCTTTCCAAATTCTCTTCACTGTCCTCAGATTGACACCCAAACACTCTGAAGTGTTCGTATTGGAGTTCCCAGCAGGAAATGCCAAGCAGTACAGTATGCTTTTTCAAATTTCTGGTGGAGTGAATTGTGTCGTAGGGTTCTTTTTCTTGCAGACAATGTCCAACTGATGCTATTATATTGTGCAGTCAACAAAATCAAAAACAAACAATGCACATGCATGAAATTAAAAATATAAAATGACAACAATTTACTCAGAGCACCATGTAGAATAAGGCTGTGTACAAATAAACATGGCAAAAATACCTTCATTATTCAGGACAAACATGAAAAGATTATGGAGGAATACTCATCTATTTTTAAAGTTCTATTTAGAACTTTAAAAATAGATGTGTATTCCTTAGCAGGATTTTTCATCCCATCATGCTGGAAGATGTGCCTTAGCTAAGTCTAGCTGGTCTTGAATTTAATAAAAGTTCTCTGTTGTTTTTTCTTTTCATTCTTTTGAAGGTATCAAAATGAAACATTTTTTTTATTGAAAAAGTTGTCTAAAAGATTTTTTTTATTATTTTTATGATTTATAATATATATGTATATATGTATATGTGTGTGTATGTGTGTATATATGTAGGTAACATATCTTCATTCAAACATGTTTTATTGAATAATATAGACAAATTATGTCTATTTATTTTTACAATAATTCTTTTTAGTTCTCTAATCAGTTTTCTTGATGCTAAGATAAAATTTATCAAGGAAGGTGCCATAGTGTTTTCCTACCTAAGAACTTTTGATCTCCTCCAAGATCATCATCAAGAGTGAATTACAAAGACAATCTTATTGTAATTATGATCATTGTGATGGTGATTTTAAAAAATACATGTGTGAACACACTCCGTTATAATTATTTTAAAATTTTAAATTTATCCATTGTAGCTATGGAATTTTTTGTGAAACATACATCCGCAATGTAAGGGGACTAACCAGAAATTGATAGAAAAGCAAAATGGCATTAAATGTTTGTTAAATGCACTTCAGCATGTTGTTGATATACTCGTAATAAATGTTTGGTTGCTTGTTTGCTTTTAATATCGAGGGCCTTGAGAATTTGAAGTTTTTGTTTATTATTTTCATGTTGGTATTTACATTAGTCGGATTATTGTCCTCATCTTTGTCGCCATATTTGTCACACAAAGATGAGGACAATAGTCCAACTAATGTAAATACTGTACATAATACTTCATCTCAGAAATATAGACAGACTCTTTCATGTTGGTGTCATTTATTTTTTATATTTGGTATTTACAAAAAGTATTTTCCTGTATTTTGAAGGTGGACAGGAATGTGTTTTTAAATACTGTGCGATAGAACTTATACATATATATATATGTGTGCATGTGTGTGTGTGTTGTGTTTTTAATGTTTATTTTAATCCAACATTATTTCTTATTAATATAATCATTATTATTCATGAGATCACATGGTTGAATAGGTAATGTAAAACCTTGCACTATCAAGAATACCCTCCAACCATGGACAAATTGGTAATGGCATGTTTTGCCTGTAGATGCAGTTTCCCTGATGGAGAAAAGGTTACAGCTTCAATTCATGTAAGGAGGTGAAATTTTTCTTGAGTAGGACATCTCAAACTAGCTGTTATTAATTTCACTCTTTAATAAAATAAAAAACAAGCATAACAACTCAAACATATGTACCCAATGAAAATAACGTTTATAGCAATAAGAATTATATATATATATATATATATATATATATATATATATATATATATATATATATATATAATGGACTCTCCCATCAGTTTCGACATATGAGTCCTTATATATATACGTACTCATATGTATGTATGAATGTATATATGTATGTATAATGTATATTTATACATTATACATACATATGTATATATATATATATATATATATATATACATCGGTTTCAACGTGTATATATATATATATAAATATATATATATACATCGGTTTCAACGTGTGTGTATATATATATATATATATATATATATATATATATATATATATATATATATATACAGATATATGTATAATGTATATTTAGACAAGATAGATAGATAGATAGATAGATAGATAGATTGTTTATTTAACCAGCATATCAACCTTCGTTGGGCCATTTAATGCTGAAAAAGTTTTTTTCCCAAAAAAGTATAGTTGGTAATATTATTTTTTCAAAAACGTGTATCTGGTAATAATATTTTTTCAAAAACGTAGAGCTGGTAATAATATTTTTTCAAAAACGTAGAGCTGGTAATAATGTTTTTTCCAAAAACGTAGAGCTGGTAATAATGTTTTTTTCAAAAACGTATAGCTGGTATTAATATTTTTTCAAAAACTTAGAGCTGGTAATAATGTTTTTCCAAAAACGTAAAGCTCGTAATAATGTTTTTTTCCAAAAACGCATAGCTGGTAATAATATTTTTCAAAAACGTAGAGCTGGAAATAATATTTTTTCAGCGGATGTAGTTTTTCGTCATACCCAGGACGCGGATGTAGTTTGTCGTCATACCCAGGACGTGGGAAAGACCTGGAAGTTCACTATTTGCCCATAGCTGGGACCCCAACAGGTGCTACCACCCCGGGTCTGGGTGGACCTGGGAACACCAGCAATTAAGAGGTGGTTCCATGCTTCCTCAAAACCTCCTGATCAGAGGCCTTGCTGTTGGATGCAGTTTAATGTCGTACCCAGGACGATTTAGACAAGAACCTTTCTTTTAAACATGTTTGTTGAATATAACAGGCAAGGAAAATTTGATGATTTTTATTGAGTTTTTTTAGTATTCTTAAATATTTTTGTTTGTTTGGGGTAAGGGAGTGTAAAAATTGTTTGTAGTGTCTATTACCCCTAGACCACTTTTGGCCACATCTTTAGCCATTTTCAGTATATATATATATATATATATATATATATATATATATATATATATATGTCAATTTCAATATCCCTAATATGGAAAGTGAAATGTTCACCTGTAGTCTATAAGTTATTTTATACAAGTGTAGATCTCTGAAAAAAATAAAAGAGAATAAATTCCCAGCAATTATTTTCTTAAAGTAAGCCATCAAGTAAATGAATTCCAACAGCAGCAACAATGGAATGGATACCACATATAACAAGAAGAGAAAATAATCAAAATGTTGATCTTCCACACTACATTAAACAAAATGTTTGGAAGGAAACTCCTATTAGTAGCAAAAAAGAGCAATAACAGTGAAGATTGTTTTCCTGAAAAAACTGTTTTAAGAGAAAGATGTTATAAATTTCAACTGCTAAGTGTTCAGTCCATTACTGCCAGATGGTTCCTGTATGGAAACAGTTAATCTCACTATTACCATACTGGACGTATAGAAATTCAGCATCTGACTTATTTTTAAGCAAAATATTATTGGAGTCATTATTTAAAGGCATGAAAGAGTTTTTAAGCAGGCTGTCAATCTTTTAAAATTACATCTGAAATTTCGATCTCCAAAGCAAAGATTATAATTTGGTAAAACCATTCTGCCAACTGTATCACTCTCCAAGATCAATGGTTAAAAAAGCCTTTGAGCAAGTGAAACCTGAGATTCTTGGCAAAGATCAGCCTTCTTTGGATGCTGTGAACAGGTGCTATGCAACAACAAAGAACTGTACCAAATAACAGAAAACACAAAACTTGAAGATTACCAACAGAAGCAACAACTAAAATGGATAGCACATGTTACTTGAAGAGAGGACAATGACATAATCAAGAGGTTGACATTCCACATGAGTTCAAACCAAATGTTATAAGGGAAAACAGCCATCAATATTACAAAGAGAAATAAAAGTTACTGAACTAAAAAAAAACTATTTTCATGAAGAACTGTTTCAAGAGAAAGATTTTATAAATTTTCAACTGAAAGCAGTGCTGGCTGTTTGGTCAATGAATGCCAAACGTTTCCTTATAGGGAAACAGCTAATACTACAATTACTATTATTTCAGAAAAGATTAATACCAGATGTTCTTAACCAACTTTATTTATCAGGGAAACAGATCAACCATCACCTTAGAGTGCAAGGGAGAAATACAGCATGTGAGAAATTGATGCTGATTGTAACTGCTTTAATGCCAGTCTTGGAGTAAATGACAGTTAGGCAAGTATCCAATTTATCACTATTATTAAGCCATTCTCTTACAAGTCTCAAGATTAAATCAAGCATAATTGTTGACTCATTTCCAGAGCCTTTTATGTTCTCTACAAGATTTTCACTAAGTGAAAATTCTTGCCAGCAATTTTAGAAAGCCAGATTAAACTTGCCAAAACCATTCCTTTCAAACTTGTTAGCAGTTTCTAATCCACCAAATCATTAAAATTCCTCTCTCCTCATCTGCCATTTTCACCCTGTGTGTTGGCATTGCATAGAGAATGCAATTGGTTGAACAACGATGCATATGTGTGCAAGTGTGTGTGTGTGGGGGTGGTATTTTTCTGTCATATAATAAAAGAATAACTGAATGAGAGTGAACAAGATTTTTACTAATAAGATTACTGTGAAAATATCTAAAAATGACAGAACGTTAGAATTGTATTTTAATTTTTTACCATTTCTAATTATTGTGGTCCATATTGCTACTAAATAAATAAAAATTGAAATTTTTGTTCAACTTCATGAAAAAATAAAATGCTAAAGATTGAAAAAATGTGTATTTATACAAAAGTAAATTGCAAAAGAAATAGTACTACACTGGATAGTTTCATCATCACACACTTGTAGAAAATAATTCAGCCAGATTATGTAAATGTGACACAATAGGTTAAGAGGTAGGCTAGCAGTGGCAGTCATGGTATATAAAAAGGACTTAACACTGTTTGACCATAGAATGACTCTTATAGCTAGAAAGTGTGTCAGATGAATGCAACTGGTAAAAAATGATGCACATGTGTGCAAGAACTGGTGTCTTTCACTGTCATATAATAAAAGAATAATTGGATGTCTATGTAGTTTTTGTGAAGAAATTTTTTTAAAATTTATATCAATTAAGATTTAGTAAAATGAACAAATTAGATAGATCAAAATTATAGCAGATTTTTATTTTGTCTGAAACTGATTAATTAATACAATATATTTTAATAATATATTAAAATATATTGTATTAATTAATCAGTCTCAGACAAAATAAAAATATTTTTTATTGAAAATTATTAAGATATGATATCCCTACTGAATTGATGCTAGTTTTAAAAAAAATTATTGAGATGATTTCACTACTGAGATGATGGCAGCTTAAAATAAAATTATTAAGATATGTCCCTACTGAGTTAATGGCATGCTAAAATAAAACTGTTAAGACATGATATCCCTACTGAGTTGATGGCAGCTTAAAATAAAATTAAGATATGATATCTCTACTGAGTTGATGGCAGCTTAAAATAAAATTATTAAGTCATGATATCCTATTAAGCTGATGGCATGTTAAAATAAAATTAAGATATGATATCCCTACTGAGTTGATTGCAGTTTAAAATAAAATTTAATTCATTCATTTTTTTGTGTAAAAAGCTAGAATTTCTACAGCATTTACAATACATATCAAATGATTTATCTACAAAGTTTCAGCTTTTAAACAGGTATAGCTATTAAATTATTAAAAATGTTATACCTTTCAAGTAACATATTTTATAATAGAGCATTTTTCTTTTAAATATTTGCATATATTTTTGTGTTTAATCCTACATCCACAAGCCATGTATAAATAAAATGACAACATATCAAGTAACCAGCCCAGTAAAAAGTAGTAGGACGAGTAATTAAGAAATATTCCCATGTCTAGTTTATTTCTTATCGAATGAAAGCAGTCTTCATAAGGAGAAACTGGACTAAAAAAAAAAAAAGGAAAAATAATTTTTGAAAAGCACCTCAACAATTTCTGGAATATAAAAATTGTGATTTACATTTTATCTATTTTCTTATCTTCTTTATCTTTTTCTTTTTCTTTGTGGACGTGTTGAATATTTTTACATGATCAAATTTTCAACCCCGCCTCAAACTTCCACAAGTATAAATAAGATTTTTACTAATAATCTCAGTGGGAAAATTTTTTAAATGACAGGATACTAGTGTTTTTTGTGTACATTTTTAACCATTTCTAATTATTGTGTTTTATATTGTTACTAAATAAATAAAAATTGAAATTTTGCTTTAACTTCATGAAAAAAGAAAATGCTAAAGATGGAAAAAAACATGTAATATTTATACACATTAACTTGTCAAAATATAGCATTAAACTGGATAGTTCCACCCTCACATATCTGTAGAAAAGGATTCAGCTAGATTATGTATAAGTGATGCAATAGGTAAAGAGGTAGTGTAGCTGTAGATTTAATACCATTTGACCACATTTGTTAGAGCTAGAACGATATGCCACTATCTCCAGCATGTCAACAGCTCCAGATCTTTCTCAAGCAAAAGTAGCAAAGATATACTAATATTATATAAATTCTGGACAAATATTATTGGTTTATAAAAGCTGTGGGCACTCAGATGTGATACAAGAATGGAACCACTGGTGAGTGGTAAGAATGGTAACTGTATAATAAATGGAAACATAATATCAAATCAGATCTTGCAATCCTCATAATTCAATGCCAGTGCTACTGAGCCCATTAATCACTGAACTATGCAATGTAAACTGCATTCCTTGGGGTTTCACATTTCTTGACTAACAAGGATGCTATTATCAACACCATAGCATTGGTTACTACACTTCACCTGGAGCAGAGAAAATTATCTTTTGAAGACTAGTGCCATTTCACCTGGTCAGAGAAGTCAGATCTCCAGCCCTTTAGGCATATAATTGTGTTCATGCATGAAAGAAACTGCATGGGGCTATGAACCAAGCCTGTCAACAAGGTGTTGTGCAAGTTGGTGATAGCTCAGTAATGGTGTGAGGTGGGTTTTGTTTGAGTCATAGTAACCGCTAATTAAATTGGAGTCAGTCTAAATAGATGCACCATACACAGATTTTGTTACAGAACACTTGGATTCCTTTATACTTGACATGATTCTGAATTGTGGAAATTTATTTCTGCAAGATAATGCATCTATTGTATTATGAATTGGATTAAGTCCAACAATTATTTAAAATATTTTCTGTTTATATGTTATTTTTATAGATACAATTTATTTAAGTAAATGCTCTGCTTTTAATTAAACACTATTAATTACATTTACTGGCCTGAATATTCATGAAATTTTGTAGAAAATATATCTTCTCTGACAGGAATTGAACCTGTATGAAAACCATCATTTGACCTGCCATGCTGTACCATTTAGCTACAGAGAAACATCTTGTTTAGCAAAGTTTGAATTACTGTTTATAAACAGACAATCTTCAACAATTTTTCTTGTTCGACCATTTCTGCTCACAAAACGTATTTTAATGCAAACAATGACAACATATTATGAAATGATATCAAATGACGGTTTCCATATAGGAATACAGGTTCGATTCTTGTTGGAGAACACATATTTTCTAGGAAATTTCTTGAAATTTCAGGCCAGTAATTGTAATTAATAATGTTTAATTAAAGACAGAAAAATAAAGTGTATCTATAAAAATAATGTATAAATAGAAAATCTCTCATTGTGTGTGTGAAACACCCTCAGCTTCCTGTCACTGTTGCTGGAACACTCAGCTTACATCCAAGTATTCCATTACTCCCACAACATTCTAAATCTAAACTCCATTAATCATGTATGAGATAGATTGCAGACCTCAATGAAATTCCTGCAACTACACCTAACAGGCAATTGAAATTCCATTTATAATCTCAAATCAAGTGTCAACCATTATCAATCAAACATATCTTCATGATATGTACATCTTTCTCCATCCGCATATTCCCTTACAACGACTACATTCAGTAACCCTCTATCTTGAGTGGCTCTTGTATTGGGTGAAAAATAATAAAAAAAATAATTCCGCTGCCCACAACTTTTTGGATTTAAACCCCATTAATCATGTATGGAATATATTTCAAATTTCACTACAGCTACACCTAACAAAAATAATTGAAAGCTATTCCAATGAGCCCAGAACTTTTAAGATTTAAACCCCATTAATCATAATTAAAGCATACTGCAGACCCCACTGAATTCCTTACAGCTACTATCATAGTGACATACTATTCTATAATTTTTGTTTCAACAAATGGATTCTCTCAATTTAACCTTGAACAGTTTGTTCAAGTTTATTAATTCTGTACATCGTTTCGGAGACATTTTTACCTGGTTATACAAAACCAATAGTATTTCTTTCCTGTTTGTAGTTTTATTATGACCAATTACATTATACTTCATAACCTACAGATATTTTTATGACTTTCATTTATAACAGGAAGTTATGTCAAAACCCTGTACTGTTGTAACATGCCTATGCCATAAAACCAGCAGTGACTAGCTGCTCCTTGGACAGGAGGAGAAGAAGATGAGTGGGTGGTACCCGGACCAGCGACCACCAGTGATCATTAGTCACCATCAGTGACCAGTGATCATCACTGACCAACTGACTCCTGCTGACCACATCATCTACCGATCCACTCAGCAATTCAGGTTTCATGCCCATCATCTCATGGATCACCATGGTTTCAACCACCTACCCTCAGCTAAGACTACCTGCTAGTACCAGCTCAACATGCTGTCTATCTACTGACCTTCGCTGACTGCCTGTCATCCTTCCACACCTCCCAAGTGGTTTTATCTTCTGTTTACTAACAACTGTCTTCTCTGGACTACAACTGCCACTTAGTGCCAACCCAATACACCAAATGTCAATCAAAACTTCAGCACCACTCAAGTTGCTCAGGTCATCATAAACGGTCAAAACATCTAAGATCAACAGTCAATTACCAGCATGACTATCCAGGGCAATTGAAATGTCCAGATTCTTTTCTTTTTTTCTGCCAATAATAAATTTTGGCATATTTTATCTAAACTTCTTGCTCTCATTATCCTTGCCTTGGCATGTGTCATGTATGATTATTTTAATTATTTCATAACTTTTATAAAAAAATATTTCTATATATTACATTGCAGACTCAGTGTCTTGCATTTTCATTTTTGGGCAAACTGGTCTGTCGCCTTGATTTTTAATTCTTAGACAAAACATGCTTGTGTCTAGCTTTTGACTCTTGTTTAAACTGGATCTCCATCTTGCTTTTTGATTCTAGTTCATATTGGACCTAAGCCTTGTCTTTTGTTGGGTATTCACTCACATATCAGCAGAAAATAGATTTGTGTTCACAGAGATAAAAGCATACTTGACAGGAAATAGGATGTACGCAAATAACAAGAAAAGCATGGTAAATTGTATGTTAATTTCATACAATTTATTAATATTTTTTTAGGTTACAGTTGTTTTATGGTACATGTGATGAAAGGGAGAATTTACTCTGTAGTATTACAAGCCATATCACATAGAGAAGTCGGAAACGTGTTGTCCGCACTAAGGTTTGTGGTGAAGAGATTGAATTTAATGTCTTTTGGTGGGTGTCTGTATTTCCAGCAGGAACATTTTTTTGTAGGAGTATGCTAGGAGTATTTTTATTATTTTTAATTTTTATTTAATTTATTTTATACAACGTTTTTATGCTATTGTTTTAGTTTATATGTAATTTTATTTATTATTATTATTTTTATTTATATATAATAATATCCCTACACTTTTGACTCCTGTGCAAACCAGACCTGTTTCTTGCTTTTTAATTCTAGTGCACACTGGTCCTATGCCTTGCTTTTTCAGTCACTCCCACATTTTCTATAAACAACTGGAACAAAAGGCATTGTTGTAAAACAGATTCAGGATATTAAAAAGGCCTTAAAAGTAACAAAAAAATGGCACAGCCAGCCTTTGATGGCTGAACAGTCGAACTCTCTGCCTTTGGGCAGAGAGGAACCCGGACGAGGCTCCGCCGGGGGGCAGAGTCTCGTTCGGGGTGGTAGACTGTCCCTACAGACAGGTTCCAATAGGGAATATTTTTGTCCGAGCCTATGGGCTCGGAAAACCGACGTTAAACCCGGCCTTGTGCCACATGTAACCCTCCTAAATATTATTGCAGTCTGTGGTTAAGATGATGAGGATCAAAGTATTGTATCTGTTCAAACAGCTGCTTGACAGCCAGTCTCAGGCTATCAGCAGCTTTTCCAGCATGCCATTGGCTATCGCTCCAGTAGGACTTCAGCTCAATACAGCATCAATGATATGCAATAAACTGTCCTTTTCAGAACAATGTTCTCCAGCAACTATCAAACCTGTCCTTCTCAGAACAACACTATTCTCATCTTCTACATGAGCTTGCAGAGCTATTTTTTGCCTAATGCACTGTAAAATTATTTTTGTTTATGCATTTTATTTAACAAAAATAAACTTGGCAATATTCTTTTTACTCAAGTCTTTGTTTTGTTTGTTGTTGTCTTCTGTCATTCGATATCTGTTTGCGGGCAAATATACCACCTGTGACACCAGACCTCTGTCTTGATTTTTGATTCTTCCGCATACTTGACATTCATTTCAGCTCTTGTACAAAACAGGCCTATGTCTAAATTTTAAACTGAAACTATGTCTTGCTTTATGCTTCTTGTGTAAACCAAACCTGTACCTATTTTTGTCTTTGGGGCAAACTTTCAATTAATTCATTGTTATTTTTACCCTATAAAATTTATATCTGACATTAAATAAACCAATATGGTTTGATATATTGTTAAATTAACCAACTTAACTGAATTTATTCATGATTTGTTTCATTAAGTCGACCATTTCACCATTAATATGAAGAAATCATTTTACTGTCATTATAACAAGTTTTAAACTTTTAGATAGTTACTTAAATTAATTTGAATATAATTACAAAAACAAAAAATATAATGTAATTCCTATGATGTAATTGTCACATTTTAATGGAAATTAATCAAACATTTCCATTGATAATAAACTGCAGATCCATAATTCAATCTTTCTCTTTTCTTTCATTATTATAAAACTGACTTTGTAATGGATCAAAGGATTATTTCACTTTGGTAATTCAAATAGAAAATAATTCCTTTATAACAACATATGAATGGAACAGAAGAGAAAATCAAGAAAATAATTTTACTATTTTAAAAAATGAAAGATGTCTTTAAATCCAGCCTGGAATTTTTCAATATTATTGAACAATATTTTTGATGAGATATCACTGATCCGATAAAAGTAAAATGAAAAATATAGATTATCAAAAGATATTGATTAAAACCAAAGGAATTGAGTGTAACATTATGAAATATTGAGATTACATAAAAATTTCAGCATCAGCCAATAATATTGCTTTGATTCAATGATAATATTGATTCAAAAGAAGTAGATACAAAGTTCGTTGTGTTAATTAAAGGGAATAATAATCATAATAATAGGATTTTATTCATACATTCAAATTATCGCTTTCTTCAAAAATGTTTTTCATGCATTCAAAGTTTTTGAATTTGTCAGAATGACCATGTAATTATCTTACAGCTCTTTAACACTTATTTGTACATATATTCTTTAAGTGTACATATATACTTGATAGTCCCTCTCTCTCTATATATGTGTGTGTATATATGTTATGGGAACTTACCCATAATAATAATGGACTATTCCGGACATTATAAATACTGCGCCTCAAGAAGGAGCAGCGAGGATTATTGTAAGAACATTGGAATAGTGATACTTGTCGAGGCAACATAGTTCACTCTAACCAAATCTGATAGTCATTACTAATACTTCTACTTCTTTGTATATAATTCTGTTTGTAATATATCTGTGTTATTCCATACCTGTGTTCAAGTTATTCTTTATTGGTTCTACCTTGGACCATCACCATGGTACAAGGAACTTGGACCATAACAATATATATAGAGATATATAGATATAATGAATTAATTAATTTATTTTTAATTTGACTTATATATATATATGTATATATATATATATATATATATATTTTTGTCATCCACAGACAGACTGTTTCGCTGTTTTACAGCTCATCAGTGTGGCTAGACGTCCGGTTGCCTCTAACTAGGATAGAAACCCGACTGAATTGGCGTCAGTCGGAACTTCTCCCACTAAGCCGTCAGCGCACGGCAGGGATGAAGGTGAATTTTTACATATTTATTTTAGAATAAACATGACAGTGACTCAGTGTGCTCAATTCATAGAATAGCTTTTGCATCTGTAATATCAGTCACTCTTTAAAAATTTGTGCTTTTCCCTCTAAATTGCTCAACCGATTTTTATTTTGGGGGGTGTATATGTGTGTCATCCACAGACAGATTGTTTCGCTGTATCACAGTTCATCAGTGTGGCTAGACATCTGATTGCCTCAAGCTAAGTTTGAAACCCAACCGATTTGGCCTCAGTCGGAAATTTTTCCCTGGGCTATCAGCTTGCATCTGAGAGGCAGGTGAATTTTTACATATTTATTTTAGAATAAACATACCAGTGACTCAGACTGCTGAATTCATAGAAGAGCTTTTGATAAATGTTGGATTAAAAGTATATCCACACACACACACATATATATATATATATATATATATATATATATATATATATATATATGAATAACTAATAATAATAATAAATGTATTGCATGTCAAGAGGAGTGCCTGAATGACGGGGGCAAAGAGTTTGAGCCTTTGAAGGATTGATGTGTCTGTTATTGATATGTTTATTATTGAAATGTTATTATTAATATATTTGTATAATCAATACAATACATTTTGTGCACACGTTTTGTTTTTTCTTTAATGTATACCTATTTTTGCATTACACTGTATATATCTAAATCAGTTTGATTAAATAGAATTTACTATGTTTGTCTATTTACCTTTTATTGGAATTTCCCAATTTTCAAATCAGGAGTTGAGTATTGTTCTTGAAATTGTGGATAATCTGTTTGAAGTTCATATTTTGTTGAATGTATGAAGTTCATATTTTGTTGAATGTATGAATTTCATATTTTGTTGAATGTATGAATTTCATATTTTGTTCATATTTCCTTTTTGTTTTGTTCAAGTACTTTCAACCATTTCAGTCATTATCAAGAACCAATGTTGTGTCTATGTGGTTGTTAGAATTCTTTTATCTGTATTTATTCCAATTAATACCAGGATGTAAGTTCTATTCTAATAGTTTCTTTACTAGCATTTCTTCCTGTGGAACTCTGTTCCAGTTTCTTGCTTCCCTGCTACCTACAATCTTCAGAGATTTCAATGCATCATCACTCAACATCTTCTGCCTTTCTGAATTCTGTTCTTTTATTGTCCTTTCAGCCTCAGTAATCCCTTGCATCTTAGTAGCATTATCATTATTATTGGAGTGAAATGATTAAAACAAGAAAAAAACATTTGGAACATGGAGGAAATGTGGATGGTCCAAGTCCATGAATATAGCATGGTGATTCTTTAGTAACCCTCATTTCAATTTCAAACATTTTCTTGAATTTCATTGGTTGTTAAATATAAAACAGACTTTGAGAAATTTCCATAACAAAACAATCAAATTTTTTGCAAAAGTAGGCTCAGCCGACATAAAAAATCTTTCTCAAATTCATCCCTAATTTAAATATTTCAAGAAATCCTATTGGCTAAAAAATAAAAAATACAACATTTGCTCATGCATTTCTCAGAAAAATTCGCAACAGCTACCAAGCCCTGTTGAACCGATTTGGTTGTTAAAAAAACTATAAATAGAAGCAGCGAACGAAATTTCGTCGCAATTGAGATTCACACACACATGAAAGATACACACGGGAATTATGTGTCAGATAGCCACCAAAGAAACAAACTTCCTTTATGAGAGATCAGAAAATTTTACACAACAAACTTTTTCACTCAATATCTTTCATAGAAAAATCTTTTGTCTAAGTTAAATTCAACCTTTTTAATCAAACGCAGACAACTTTCTAGACATTGAACATTTCCAAAACAGCAAAGAACTTTTTCTCTAAAATATATTTTGCACACATCATTACAAACAAAGAAATTGTAAATTGTGAATAAAATTTAATTTGTTGTTTCAAACATGTATTTTTTGTCATGATTGAATATCGTTACCATTTGGCCATTTCTTATAATTTATTTTTGTGGATATTGCATATTTTATTTGCAGCACAATTTTAAATATTCACGCAGCCTTCCTAGATCCACTACAATTCCTAGCTGTAAAGATCTAAACTATTAGGATTTAAGAATAAATGCTCATCTGAAAATTTTAAATAATAATAAAGTAGCTATAGGCTTGCGACATTGCATCTGTGAGAAAGAGGCTGCAGAGTGGAAAAAAAAATCATCTCATCTCCCACAAGACTGTATGAACAATTTTGAACTCTGTGAGGTTTGAACAGCTCCAACCTAGATATGATAGAAATACTCCATTTTTGTCTAATCTGACTTTTGCAAAGATAAAGCTAGGTAGAAAGGGTGATAGAATGAGCCAATCATTCTTCCAGCATTTTTAGCAATGAACTTCTAATGAGTTTTTTTCTGCCTAAATTATCCCCACTAGCTGTCTTTTGACAGCCAAGAAAGGATTTGTACTGACATATAATTCTACAGACATATAATTTTTCTGTAAATTTCTTTTGTTTGATTCTTTTCTCAACTGAAAAAAAAAACTATTGTAAAGAAAGTGAATAGTAAATTATTCAAGGAAAAAAGCAAATGAAAAAAAATACCCAAGAAGAATGCAGAGAAACAGAGATGTAATGTTAATTAAATAGAAAGAAATTATAGAATGGAAGAAACAGACAATACATAAAGTGGACAAATTCATGCAAAAAAAAGCTATAAATAGAAAATCTAATAACAGTAAAATATTCAAAATTTCATGTGCAAAAAAAAACCGACACAATTGTCATATACAATGACCATATGAAAAAATAGATAAAACATAAAATTTTGATTGAATGCAGTAACTGTACTCAATAAATATAAATAAAAACATTTTTAATTAGTGAAAAAACAAAAACAAATAAAAGAATGAGCAACAAGGATAAAAATTGTAAAAACACAGAAAATGCAGAACATCTGAAAATAAATATAGAAAACTGAAGAATTGTGAGGAAACAAAAAAACAGAAAATACATAGAAATGAGGAAATTTATTTTTTTAAAACCTTACAAATCTGAAACAAAGAAAATAGTTTCAGAAAAGTCAAAAGGAAAATAAAATACAAAATATACTGAAAAGAAATACTAAAACTATGAAAAAAGAAAAACCAAATTACAAATGAAAAGAAAAAACTACTTGAAAAAACAAATCATATACTTAAAGAAAATCATAACATTTGACAAAAGATAAGAAAGAAAATGCTTACAATAGATATGCACAAAACAAGAAAACATTTGTGAAAATTTAAAGAGAATCTATAAGAAAAGCAAGCAAGAAAAAATAAATTCAACAAACGTTTTACATATGATTGGAAGTGATGTAGGTAATATGATAAAACATTATTGAGCAAATGAAAAATGAAATTTAAAATAATTAGAAATGAAGAAAAAAGTCTTCTTTGCACCATGTCTCTTCAGGATATTGGCAATCATGTCTCTCCACAATTCTCTGTCCTTTATAGATCTTAGTAAAGTTTGCTTCAGCTATCTCTCCTAAACCCTGTTGTGCCATCCATTTTTACACAAGCCTGTTAGGTGATGCACTATTGTTCTCTGTCTCTCTTGCCTTCAATCTGTCCTGTGAGTTTCAAATTTTCCAAGCCCCCTTTTCTCATTATGATGTTAAATATAGGTGTTTTTTTTTGTTTCCATTTTCTCCAACAGTTCAGATCTCTTTTCTATTTTTAGTGAAATTTTGCTATTTCTTAAAATTTTGCTTAGCATCTTTTATTATCCCAATTTTATATTTGAATTTCAGTGTCACATGTTCCATCCTCTGGTAAAACATACTAGATATTTAAATTTTTTGAAACATGTCTTGGTTATTCTTTTATATACCGTGTCCCTTTAGGAGATCGGTGATCACAGCTTCCTCTCCTTTGTAGTGCTTACTAAGGTCTGTCATTTTGTCAGCTCTCCTAATCCCTGTTCAGCCAACCATTTACATGAGTTTGTTAGGTAGGTTAGGCACTTTTGTCTTCTCTCTGCCTTGCCTTCAATCTGTCCTGTGAGTGTCAAATTCTCCATGGACCCTTTCCTCATTATATGCCCTAGAATTTTTAAGTCTCTTTCTGATGTTAAGTATAAGTAAAAAAAAAATGTCTTGTGAGTGTCAAATTCACTAAACCCTCTTTCCTCATTTCAATTTCTTTCCAAATTTTAATTATCTCTTTCTGATTCTAAGTATAAGTGTCCATTTTGTTTCCATTATTCCTAAATCTTCCTTGTTACTCGCATATCCAGGCCATGGGATTCTCTGTAGAACAACATTTGTGTTGCCTCAAGTCACTTCTTCATCTGTGAGGAGACTTCTCAAGTTTTCGCTACTATATAAGAAAACTGATATTGCATAACAGTTCAGTAGTCTTTTCTTTGTTTCTAACGAATTTTCCTGTTTCTTAATAACTTATGTAGAGTTATTAAAAACAATTTTGAGCCTGACATCGTTGAGTTTATTTGTTTTGTTTCTGTTATATGATACATAAATAAACTGGTATTTCTGTTCAAACAATATCCAGTTAATATTCGAAGAACTCATTCCTGTTGAATGGATATGTATTATACTGAATAGGGAAGGACATGTCATCTATGTTGGAAACATGTCCCAGCTATTCTTCTGTAACCCTTCAGGAAGTCAGTGATCATGGCTCCCCACAACTTCCTGTCCTTTTTAGCTCTTAGTAAGATCTGTCATATTGTTATCTATCCTAATCCCTGTTCTGCCAAACATTTATATAAGTTCGTTAAGTAAATTATGTATTGCTTTCCTTTGTCTCTCTTGCATTCAATATGTCATGTGAGTGTCAAATTCTCCAAGTTAGCTTTCCTCATTATGTACCCTAAACATTTTAGTTGTCTGATTCTATGTATAAGTGTCCATTTTATTTCCATTATCCCTAAAACTTTCATATTACTGGCATGTTCAGGACATGGGATTCTCTATAGCCCTATGTTTCCTTTTCATCTGTGAGAAGATTGTCCAGCATTCACTGCCATATAGGAGGATTGATATTACATAACAGTTAAGTCCTCTTTTCTTTGTTTCTAACGAAATCAACATAACTGATATGACAGAGCAACAATACACCAAAGAAGAAACATTCAAAATAAAACAGACATAAAAATGGACAAGAAATGAACAAAATATGTGTGAAATTATAAATAAAATATTAAATTCAAGAGAAACAAAAATTAGCTATAATTAAAAACAATACAAATAAGAAAAATTCTTGCATTGACAATAAGTGTAAGAAAATTAAAGGAAAGGGAAAGAATTGATTCATTCGCACCTCTCCTTTTTCATCATTAATTTTACTAATTCAATATTTTTGTTATTAATTAACTGACTTTTAATGAATATTTGTTGGGATGAATTCATAGCTATTCCAATCTGAGGTCTGTTGGAGTGAAATCCAATTAAGAACAAATGGAAATAGAGCTGTTAAGGCAACAACATGAAAACAGGAATGACAAAATGGCCATTCTTGGCCTCTGAGACTTTCAGAAAATAGAATATGGTAAGTAGAGATATGTCATCAAAGACTGAACGTATACTGTGAATAAGAAATTGAAGACAAAATTTAACAGGATTTTGCTTTTTTTGAAGGGATACTTTTCTAGTCTTAAAAGATCAAATATGAATTTAAAACAAAATGGTAAGAATATGATAAGTAAAGATATTGCATAAAAGAGAGGCCTTAGACCAGTGGTTCCCAAACTTTTTTCATCTTGGTCACAATTTTCCAACTGAAAATTTGCTTACACCTCACCAGAGGAAAGTCCAGGTAAAAAGTGCAAGCAGCTCTATGACAAAGAAGATTCAGAGAGAGGTTAAAGGGAGATAACCGCGGATTCAAAGTCAGAACATTATCATTGATAACTCTCTCCTCCAATTTGCGGAGTCTAGTTACTATATTCTTAATACTTGATATAATGCAAAAGTATCACAATGATAAAATCAGTAAATAATTATTTATAACTATTTATACTGGGACTCATGCATGCAATTACAAGTAATCCATAATAATATTTTAAATTCTGAAATCATATTTATTTTTGCCATATGAATTTTTTAAAACTGTTTCTAAATCTTTGATTGTCTTTCAATTATTCTGCCTCACATGCTATCATCTTCTGCCATACATATGAGGCATGTCACACCATTTGGAAACCACTGCCTTAGATAAATGTTTTTCAACTTTTTTTATCCCATGTCACACTTCAACCTTTAGTTAAACTGCCACGGCACACTTAAATTATGATGATAAAAAAAGAGTATACTATTAAGGATAAAATTATATTTTGTAATAAAAAGATAATAATTAAAGTTTTTAAAAAATTATTTATTTTTCTCTTTATTATAATTTAACATCTAATGAGTTATATAAGCTAGACGTTTTCTTAGAAAAGCTGCTTTACAAGATTAAATTTTTGACAGGTATATTCTTAAATCTTCTTCCAAGGATACTTGGAATAATTGTTTTTTATTTGGTTGCTGATGTACTGGACGAAGTATTCATCTCACTAGCATCAACTTCAAATTTTTGTTTCTTAAATTAAAAACTTTTCCATTTTAATTGAATGCTATCTTATAAAAAAAAAATGATCAGTACAAACTACACATTCTCACTACTTTGGGTACAAATTTCAACTGTCTCTTTCTGATGTTATGTATAAGTTTCCTTTTTGTTTCCATTGGCTCAAAAATTTTGTCGGTGCTCACATGTTTGGTCAATGGTATTCTCAGCATCCTTCTATAGAATTACATTTCTATTTCTTCTAGTCTTTCTTCATCTTTGAGGAGATTCTCCAGCCTTCGCTGTCATATAAGAGAATTGATATTATGCAATAGTTCAGTACTCTTTTTTTTGTTTCTAATGAAATTTTTCAGTCTTTTAATACTTTGCTTAGCTTTTTGGGGGCATTTTTACAGGCATAAATAGTTGTGTCGAATCAACTATCATCCTATATACTCTTTTATATGTGCACGTGGTCAAGTGATTAGAACTAGATTAAGCATTCTAGATCATGATTATAATAAAAAATTTATTAAATTTTATAAAATTATAATACTGGGGCGTACAGTTTGCTTTGTAAATTCATCATAAATTGATCCTCCTATGGAAGTCAAAACAAAATACTACATGATTTGTTAAAATAGGAAAAAAATACAAAAAGTTTGAAATTTGTAATCTGGAGTTCATTTTTTAATATAACGCTGTCAAGTGAGAACTACAGATTATAAATTTTTAAAAATTTATTCATTTTTTTAGATTTTAAGAAATCATGTTATATAAGCACATTTTGTTTTGGCTTCCATAGGGGTGGGAAATTTATACAATGAATTTACATAACAAATTAGAATCCTGCATTAACTTAAAAAAAAATTTAATATTTTTTTATATGTGTGATATGGAGTGCTTAAATCTATAGTAATATGAAAAAGAAATTTTGAAAAAAAAATGATTAATATGGGCATGTGTCTGAGTGGTTAGAAAATTAATTTTCCAACCATGCAATCCAGGTTCAATTCTCACCATGGTGAAGTTGTCAGGAAGGTGACTTCTTGATGTTATCAGTCTTAAGAAGGTGATCCCAGCATGTGGTACCTTTGCAAAGTGCCTGAAAGACCATACCACTGGTTGACCCTTGTGAGTGAAATTGGGCAGACAGAACTATTTGAGATCTGTTGATGGTTGTGCTAGCACAAAATCACAAGTTATCATGGCCGAGGGTTTGAGCATGCTAGCCTTGTCCAGGCTGTTGTTCAAACCAGATAATACACACTCTCCCAGAAACTGTAACTAAGGTCTATTCAGCATAATTGCAGCATAAACCACAGGTGATCTCTTGGAATTGAACAAACATAAATGTATCTGAGCATGCATCTGCAACAGGGTTTGGTTAGTCACCCTAGTTGACATGTTGTCCTTGGATATGCGTGGCCAGCTATAAGATATAGGCTTTAATAGTAATAAGAGAGTGAATAAAAGTTTTGATGTAAATGTTTAACAAGTCCTACCCATGATTATGTAAACAGGCATCAGTTTAATAAGTAGAATAAAGAGATTTTTAGGTATTGCTGCTACATATGGTCCAGTACCCCTGCTATTTACCTTGAGCTCCTTGATAAGATCCAAAAAGAATCAGCAATATTTTTGGTCCTGATCTGGCATTTCGGCTTCAGTCACTTTTCCACCACCAGAAGGTTGCCCCTCTGTGTCTCTTCTATAAATACTTTCAAGGTAATAGTTCAAATGAGATTTTTGCTATGGTACCTATAGTTTTTGAATTTAAGCGCACTACTAGACTAGTGTCGAGATCTCATCAATTTACAGTTGGTCATAAGTTCTATACTAACAGTTTCTTTTCTCGCTTGTGGAACACCCTTCTGGCTCCATGCTATCCAGCTAACTCAAATCTGCAAAAATTTAAACACAATATCAATCGCTATCTACTGTCCTCCTAATTACTCTTTTCTCTTTCTGCTCATTATTAAGGTTTCGGTTCCTAATTCTTCTACACTCTGTAACCCCATGAGTTTTAGTGGTTTTACTGCATTGCATGGGGTGATACTGATTAAAATAATAAAATGTATAAAGATTGCTGGTACAGTAACACTATTGGGATGGCAAGTTCAAATTTATTCTCCACCAACCATTCCAAAGAAGAATCAGCAATATTATTTGTCCTGATCTGGCAGATTTGCTTCAGTCACTTTCCCACCACTTTAAGGCTGCCTCTCTGTGCCTTTTCTATAAATATTTTCATGGTAAGTGTTCGGATATGCTCTTCACTATGTTACCTAGACTTTTTGAATATAAGTGCAGTACTAGACTGGCATTGAGATCTCATCAATTTACAGTTGAGTTGGCTAGATATAACTGTAAATTCTATGCTAACATTTCTTCTCTCCCACTTCTCACTTGTGGAACTCCCTTCCAGCCCTATGCTTTCCAGCCAATTTTAATCTGCAAAAATTTAAATACAATGTTAATCGCTATCTACTGTCCTCCTGATTACTCTTTCCACTCATTATTAATGTTTCTGTTCCTAATTCTTCCACACTCTATAACCCCTTGTGTCTTAGTGGTTTTACTACCCTGCATGGATTTAAAAAAAAGAAACTATTAGCACTGAGTTGGTGATGATTGTTAAACTGGATTCTAGCTCAATTAAAAGTGAATACTAATTTTTTAGGCAATTTAATATAGCACTTTCTTCTAGCAATATCTTTGTCTCTATTAATTCTACAGCATTCCTAAGGCATTGATTTTTACCTATACATATAAATCTCACTTATAAAAAAAGATAACTAATTGACAACGAGACTAAAGTTCTTTTTTCAAATATAACATTAATAATTGTTATAACTTTTAGCCAAGAGTAGGAAAATTCTTTGTCTCCAGGTAGCAGAAGCTAGTGTTCTTATCCTGTTAGAATTATTAAGAAACTCTAAAAAATAATATTTCCATGAGACAATTTTTTAAAATTTTAAAATGTTCAAAAAAATCAATATTTTTTATTAGCAGATGAGATCAATGAATTTAATAAATATTTGGAGTTCATGATTATAATTCAGAAATATATATTTCCTACTAATGTTCACCCTATAAAAGGTCACTTGAGGTACAGAGTTATGGAAGGAGTTTTTTACATGAGTGGTAAGAAGCACAGTTTATGAGGATATGATGGAAGATAACAGTTAACCCTATAATTGAACAGGATAAGATTGTAGTGATCAGGGAAGCATCCTCTTGGAAGTCAGTTCCACAAAGAAACAGTTCATAGGAAGATACTGTTCTCAGTAATGGAATACGAAGAGAATGAGAGTGTTCATCTCTGTGTATGTCATGTGGTGAGTCTTAGCTGTGATGCTTAAAGTTGGTGGAACTAAGGAATAGCTCATCTTAACATTTTCCATATGAATAGCAATATAGTAGTGAGAGGCTCGTGACATTTTCTGTGGGGAAAGGGGCTGTAGGGTGGAAAATAATGTATACCCCCACAAGGTTGTGTAAAAATTTAAAAAGATGTATCAATGAAAATAAAAGTGACCTCATAGCAATTTATCAAATGCATTAGTTATACATAGAAATAAATTCAA